>ONZH01028755.1:0-296839 GCA_900303285.1 Rhinella marina
CACTGCGACACAGCCACAGGGCAGGCAGAGCAGGGCGGAACAGTACCGCAAGATGGTGAGGGAGTATGCCGCGGACCAGACCAACGTCCTGACCGGTAACTCCACGCCATATAATTTACTGGCTGGCCAAGCTGGACAGGTGGCCAGAACTTGCGCAGTACGCTCTTGGGGTGCTTGCCTGCCCAGCTGCAAGTGTACTGTCTGAAAGGGTTTTTAGTGCCGCCGGGGGTATCATTACAGACAAACGGATGCGCCTGTCCACCGACAACGCTGACATCCTCACGTTCATCAAGATGAACAGGTCATGGATATCCCCCCCAGTTGTCATCCCCACCTCAGGCTACCTCCTAAATTGCTCGCTTTCCTCCTCCTCCTCCTCTTCATCTGAGTTGCATATGCAACAATTTTTCTGGAAAGTCATCCGTCTTTCTACTAACAATTTTTCAGGAAAGTCATACGTCTTTCTAATAACAAATTTTTAGTAAATTCATCCGTCTTTCTAATAACAAATTTTCAGTAAAGTCATCCATCTTTCTAATAACAATTTTTCTGGGAAGTCATACATCTTTCTAATAACAATTTTTCTGGGAAGTCATACGTCTTTCTAATAACAAATTTTCAGTAAAGTCATCCGTCTTTCTAATAACAATTTTTCTGGAAAGTCATCCGTCTTTCTAATAAACAATTTTTCAGGAGTCATGCAGCTTTGTAACCAAATTTTTTAGGAAGGCCATGGGGTTCTATACACACAGTGCTGACGGAGCCCATCAGCCTTTCTAAACACAATGCCCACTGCCTCTCCAAGCGGTTGTGGTGCTGATGTTGCCTCACACTTAAAATTGATCTGTTCCGCTCTCTTCCTCGGGCTGTCTGCGGAGAAGGCGGACGCTCCAAACCGGTTTCATGGCGGCTCTCCGGCCCCTCATTAAGCCCAGGATCGTCAAGAAGCGGACGAAGAAGTTCATCCCCCACCAATCAGACCGTTATGTAAAGATTAAGCATAACTGGCATAAACCCAGAGGTATTGACAACAGAGCCCACAGGAGGTTCAAAGGGCAGATCCTGATGCAGGGGCGTAACTATAGGGGAAGCAGGGGAAGCGGCTGCTTTGGGGCCCAGACCCACAAGGGGCCCCTTCAGGAGGAAGACTAAAACATTTTACTGTCAGGGGCCCCTAAACAGTATTATACAATAACGTTATATACACTGACACTCTAGGAAACAGACTGAGCAGCTGCCAGGCCTTGTCTGAGAGAGCGCAACCTTGACTAGGCACAAGAATGAGGGTTGCATGTAAGTTGGGGGTTGTGAAGAAGTTGCTGTGGGGGCCCCGTTCAAAGATTTGCTGTGGGGCCCAGCTAGTTGTAGTTACGCCACTGTCCTGATGCCCAACATTGGGTACGGTAGCAACAAGAAGACCAAACACATGCTGCCCACAGGGTTCCGCAAATTCCTGTTCCACAATGTCAAGGAGCTCGAGGTTCTGTTGATGAGCAGCAAGTCCTTCTGTGCAGAAATCGCCCACAACGTCTCCTCAAAGAACCGAAAGACCATTGTGGAGAGAGCGGCACAGCTCGCCATCAAAGTGACGAACCCAAACGCCAGACTGCGCAGCGAAGAGAACGAATAAATATCTCAGTGGTTATTTGTGCTAAATAAAAGTTAAATAAACACAAAAAAAAAAAATGGTCTGTTCCTGTGCCTGATCCACCCAAGTTGAATCTGTCCCAGGCTGTCAGGCAGCATTTTTAAGTGGCTCACCCCCCCCCCCCCTCCGACACCTGTGTCTCGCCATTGTCCACCACCTCCTCAGACAACACTGGTAAATCCCCACTGTCAGCACACTGAGACTGCAAAAGGTCTTGCGAATTGGGGCAGAGTATGTTCTGGGGTAGCACATCAGAGAAGGGGTGACTGTGGGGTTCCAGGGAGTACGTGACCACATGCAATCTCCATCTAAAAAGTCATACTGAGGCTCACCACCATGCTTTACACTGCAATCTTATTACTGAGGCTCACCACCATGCTTTACACTACAATCTTATTGAAAGACAGACAATCAGGGGTTCACCGCCAGGTTGTCAGGCAGCATTTTTAAGTGGGTCACCATTACCGTGTCCCTGAAAATTGCCTTGGGGTCATCACCAGACTATTGGCCAGATTTAGAAAAAATGGTGCAATTAGGGAGCCTCAGAGGCATCCCTACATGCTGCCCCTGGTGTTTCCTATCCATTTCCAAGGTGAGGTGTTTCCATCATTTTCTGAGGTTTTCACATGTTGGGGCAAACTTGACTGTGCAGAACCTTTGGCCCCTGCAAAAATATTCGGGTCTCCCATAGACTTTAATGGGATTCGTGATTCGGCCCGAACCCACGAATCCCACGGTGGGATTCGGGCCGAATCCCGAACCCCCGAATCTTTTAGGATTCGCTCAACTCTAAATATAAAACATAAAATAAGTCAGTTAAAATGAAAGATTGCGCAATTAAAAAAAATGTTATAATAATATAAAATGATGAAAGAAGAACTTGGGGAATAGGTATTCAACAGCTCAAACAGCCACTCTAAATTATTTGTATTTTATTAAATCAAAACAGTTCATATTCCAATGGTAGTAGTGTCATTCTCTTAACTTCTTTACACCCTTTGTGCAAAAAATAATGAAATAAGCAGCCACTTCCAGACTAAGGCTACTTTCACATCTGCGCTTTCCCTTTCTGCTATTGAGATCCCATCATAGTATCTTAATAGAGGGGGAAAACGCTTCAGTTTTGTCTCCATTCATTGCTAATGGGTAACATAAAATAAGTTAAAATGAATAAAGTAATCAATGCCATATAAAATTGTATAACAAACATATATTTATGAGCACCGCATATAATAAAAGAGAACAACCCAGCAACTTCCAGTACCAAGCACAGATAACATACTTGACAATAACAGGCGTAAAATTGGAGCCCTATACCAGTAGGTGTTGGTGTATAATGTGGAACATGAGCTTTGCAACAATAACTGCTCCTTAGATAAGGAGGGACTCGCTGTACCGTTCTCAGAGCAGGACTGTTTGTACCGGTTGATGACGTATCCGTGATGTTCTTTTCACTTCATGGAAGGATTCAGCTAGCAGAGCAATAATTATAGTGACTTGCAGTCCGAAGTGCTGCTCGTTAGTTCCACTTATTCCACAATTATTTTTTTGCCAGCTGAATCCTTCAGTCAAGTGAAAAGAACATTGCTGCATAAGATACGTCATCAAGCTCCCGCACGAGTAGTCCTGCTCTCAGATCTCATGTTCCACATTATACAGTAATACTGCTGCACAGCTCCAATTCTACAATACCTGTTATTGTCAAGTACATTATCTGTGCTTTCCACTCTGTTATTCTCTCTTATTATATGGGATGCTAATAAATATATGACTATTATTCAATTTTATATGATGTATCTATTATTTTATTCATTTTAAATCACCAGTTTTCTGCTGCTCTCACTTTTAAAACCTAACAGTTCCAGTGCATGCCAATGAGTCCCCATATTCTTGAGCTCAGAGCTCTCCCCACCCCCTGCCTCTGATTGACAGTTTTTTTTTCCGTCAGCATCCAAGCACACTGGAACTATTCCAAGAGATAGCAGCCTAGTGGCCAGATCCCTGTCTAGGTGTTAAAGGGCCTGTCTCACTTCAGCAAATTGCATTTATCATGTAGAAAAAAGTAAATACAAGGCATTTACTAATACATTTACTAATGTATTGTGATTGTCCATTTTGCCTCCTTTGCTGGCTTGATTCATTTTTCCATCATATTATACATTGCTCATATCCAGGGGTTACCATCATCCTGCAATCCAGCAGTGGTGGCCGTGCTTGCACACTATAGGAAAAAGTGCTGGCCTATGCGCACTCCTGCCTTGTCCTACAGTGTACAAGCACAGCTGCTGGATTGCAGGGTGGTGTGTAACCCCTGGAAACGAACAGTGTGTAACGCGATGGAAAAATGAACCAAGCTAGCAAAGGAGGCAATATGGACAATCACAATAAATTAGTAAGTGCCTTTGTCTACATGATAAATGCCATTTACTGAAGTGAGACAATAAGATAACACTAGAGATGAGCGAGCAGTGCTCGTTATGAGCACTGTAACGCTCGGGTCCCGTGTGAAATGCCCGCAGGCATTGCGGATCCGTCCTCATCTGCATGTAAGTCAATGAGGACGGATCGTTTGGTATGAGTGTCATACCAAACGATCCGTCCTCATTGACTTACATGCAGATGAGGATGGATCCGCAATGCCTGCGGGCATTTCACACGGGACCCGAGCGTTACAGTGCTCGTAACGAGCACTGCTCGCTCATCTCTAGATAACACCTTTAGGACTAGCCCACAGTCAAACTGGTTGGCACAGTGGATCCACTCCCATAACACTCGTACTATGGTGTGTTTTTTCAGGTATTTTACAATGCACTTCTCAGATGGAATAAAAAACGCCTGAAAAAAATGCATGTCAAATATGGGTAAACAAGAAAAAGAAAAAACTGTAAAAATGCATGTAACATGAATAAAGCATGCATTTTAACTGCACAAAAATGCCAAACTAAAATTGCTATGGACACCTTTGGGGCATTATACTTTATTCATTTTGGGCTAAAAATATTTTTTTCAGTAGGTCTTTATTAAAAATGTTCAGCCGTTTGTGAGATACAGGGTTAAAAATCAGTCTGTTTGCAGGCTGTCATTTTCTGTTTTCTTTTAATCTTATCATCTGATGTGTAGCTCTTATCTCTGATCTCCTGACCTCATAAACACTCATTATAGCTCAATTCATATCAAACTGGTAAGAATATGGCTTGAATAAGTTTTATGAGGTCAGAAGATCAGAGCAAAAGAGCTACACATGAGCCCCCAGATGACAGGATTTAAAAAAAAACAGAAATTGACAGCGGGCAAACTTTATCTCAGAAACAGATGAACATTTTTAATGAAGACCAATTAAAAAAAAACATTTTTTGCCCAAAATGAGTAAAATACAATAATAAAAAAATGCCCCAAAGGTGTATATAACCTTTAATCAGGCAGCTTGTATGGGGTAATTGTCACACTTTCACAAGTGGGTTTGGACCACTGCATTGCAGCAGATTTCACTTGGGGCTCATTCTGGGAATGGATTCTAGGGAATTCTGTGGTATTCAGCCTTTAACCTCTGTACAGAAATCTAGACTTAGCTGCAGAATATCCCTAGGTCACAACCATGGCCAAACCAAATAGCCAAATATCCATCTGTATACAGCAGTACAGTGGTCCCTCAAGATACAATATTAATTGGTTCCAGGAGGACCATTATATGTTGAAACCATTGTAAGTTGAGTAATCGGTTCCAAAGCCCCAAAATGTCATCCAAGAGAAGAGAAAATGACGATTTAAGAAAAATAAGCAGATAACTAAGACAGATAAAACAAGTCCTTATATATACCAGTCAGGAATAGCTGCTAACTAGCATCTAATCCAGCTATTTGGTTGGTTCTGAGTCATTGTATGTTAAAACTATTGTATCCTGAGGCCATCGTATCTTGAGGGATCACTGTATTGGGGTGTTTGCCTCTCATCTGTAACGGGTAGGATTCTGGCTGGCTGAATTTGATGCCTTGTATGCAGCTTTTGAGGGGCAAGCAACCCTAAACATCTGCCTACAGATGGATATTAGGCTGGGTTATTTTCCTTTGTCATGTCCCAAGGCTTGTTAAAAAGTCGGATTCTGACTCATAGGGAGCCACATCTACAAGGTGGCTCTAGCGAGATGATAAATACCTCTTTGCATGTTATTTTTTCATGGAGTCATGCTATTAAATCTCCTTGAAGGAGAGCCAGTACCCCACCTAAGCTGGATCTTAGTGTTTAATATAAAAGCAGCATTTTGGCAGGCACCTCTAGAGTGTAAAATAGCATAAATTGCACAGAGGAACACGGTGTAGTACTTAAAATTCCTGAAGGTCAAGTTGATATAATGTTAATCTGGTAATTGATATAATGTTAATCTGGCTAAACTTGATAAGTATGATTATCACTCCAAAAAAACAGTAGGCTGATAAATCATTCTTGTATAGATATGTGCCTCATTTAGTCTCCCTAGAAAGTGCAACTATTGCCTATATCATTTTAATGGGACTGAGCTGCAAAGTCGATTGACAAGAGTGGTGCTATTGCAGAAAAAACAACAACTTTTGTTCTAATCTTGGACAATTTTTTGAAGTGTATTCTTGCAAGTGTATTCCTCCACCGAGATGTGCAGTTGCCAGGGGATGTGTCCACTGTCCCAATTATGCCCTAGTGCAAGGAACTAACAATTGTACTTAAGAGGCCTATACAGGGCTTCATCCTGAGAAGGGCGACCTTGTCTGGAATCTGGCCCACAATCAAAAAGTTAGCCTACTCAATTCCTCATGTATCCCAATGTGTTTCATCTAGTAACTTTGCACCATGACTCTTCAAGGGCTTAACAAGAGTGAATAGAGATATTTTTACAACATGCAGCCAAACCACATGCCATATTGATGGATGACACTAGTCCTAGGTGCAGGTCAGCATCTGAGGGTCACCCGCAGTGGGAAGAATAATGTACAGTGGCAAGAATGGTAGAGTGAGTACTGTACACGCTGATAGTGGAAGCTCCATACAACCTTCTTATAAGCATTGTTAGTTCCCTCCACCAAGGAATTACAGGGACTGTGGATGTTTCACCTTGGCATCTGGCCTTCTCAGTTCTTCTATATATCTTCAGCCGTTTCAGGGTATGTAAGATTATTCACACTGGTATTATCTTGGACACTTTATAGCTTTATAGTCTGTTGTAAGTGTCACAGGTTCACCACTCATGTTTATTGTTCCATATTTTAGCTATTTTGCAGTGACTTCTAGTCTCATCTGACACTTTATACTAGTATTTACTAAAATGTTTTCATTTTTCAACCAGTGCGATCAGGACCCTTACACTCCCAGCGCCGTACATGTACGGCGCTGGGGCGATGCGGGCACATGGCGCCCGCTCACAAGTGCGGCGGGCATCATGGCCGGCAAGTCTCTGCTGTTTCTAACAGCAGAGACTTGCCGCTACTTACCTGATCGGCGGCGTCTTGCTGGGCGTTTAGATGCCGTGATCACGGCATCTAGTTGCGTCTGAACCCGGAAGCGTATGTTTCCGGGTGGTGTACAGACGCCCCGAATGGCCAATCGGGGTGTCTGTACACCATATGAAAACTGTAATCCTCGCTGGTGAGGATGACAGTTTTCAAAGTGCAATTCTTATTCTGACCACTAGATGGCAGGCCAGGATAAGAAATTAGCAATTCTTGGATTTATCTCAGTCTAGAAAATCCCTGATTGCTCATAAAGAAAAAAAAAGCCAAAATATATTAGCTCATATTTGAGCTTTAAAATAGTCAAAAAGAAAATGTTAAAAAAATGTTAAAAAATATATAAAAAATAAAAAATAAAAAATATATAAAAGTTCAAATCACCCCCCTTTCCGTATAATTAAAAAATAAATACCTAAATAACAATAAATATAGACATCATGGGTATCACTATGACCGAAAACGCCTGTAATTTTAAAATTAAAAAAAAAATCCAAAACGGCGAATTGTGTGGCGGAAAAAAGCGTCCAAATGGCGATTCGCCGTTTTTTGTCGCTTTTTTTTTCTAAAAAAAATTAAATAAAAAGTGATCAAAAAGTCATACACACCCCAGAATGGTATTAATAAAAACTTCAGATCGCCCCGCAAAAAATGAGCCCACATACATCTCCGTACACATAAATACCAAAAAGTTATAGGGGTCAAGATATGACAAGGAAAAAAAAAAAAAAAAAAGGGCAACTTTCTAATTATTTTATCACTATCAAATGCAGGAAAAACTATAAATATTAGGTATTGCCGGATTCGTACTGACCAGTAGAATGAAAGTAATGGGTCAGTTTTAATGCACATCGAACGCTGTAAATAAGAAACCCGTAGAACTGTAGCGGAATAGCGTTTTTTTTGCAATTTCACCTGATTTGGAATTTTTTTCCCACTTCCCACTACACCATATGCAATATTAAATGGTGGCGTTGGAAAGTACAACTTGTTCCCCAAAAAACAAGCCCTCATACAGCTATGTGAACAGAAAAATAAAACAGTTATGGCTGTTAGAAGGCAGGGAGCGCAAAACGAAAATGCATAACCGAAAAAACCTCCGAGAGTGAAAGGGTTAAGGGGGATGTCCGAGACAAATAAAAACTAGGGCAGCAGCTGTAAATGTCATAGAATAACTAAAATGCCATACTTTTAAATTTCTCAAACTGCCCTTTCTCTCCCTGTTGCCTCCAGCATCAGGTTCTGGTCCTGCAGGGCTGAAGTCATCTTGTTGGCTGCTGCTTGATGTTCCATGCACACCAGGCCACCGTGCAGCAATCATTGTCCTCAGCCATATATGGAAAGTGACTACTGAGGCCAGTGATTGGCTGCAGTGGTGACATAGTGTGTCCGGGACGTCACTGCTTTAAAACAAACACCTTCAGACATGACCAGAGTTGGAAGTGGCTGGAAAGAAATGGGGTATGACATTTTTTGATTTTTTTATGACATTTACTGTTGCTGCCTGAGTTCTTTCATCTCTTTCAAAGCTCTTTTTAAGGGAAAATTGATCTACAAATTTAAATGTTGTAAGGCTAACACTGATTTCCAAGAAAAAAACACCTTTAGAACTGTTCATAGTCCTCTGTTCCAGAAAATCTGGTATGCATGTTTATTCACTATATCATTACTTCTTTCAGAAAACAGTGATGATATCCGAACTTTAGCTGAGAAAGTATTTGCAACAGAAGTTCTTAACGTCGATTCCAAGGAAGACATATGTCCCTTTGATGTGGTAGACAACTGCCCCATTGCACATAATGAGCTGGCAGATCACATGGCTAAGCAGGATACCAAAGAGGCTCAAGAGAAAAGGTAATTCCAATGTAAATTGTGCAATTTTGTTGAAAAAAGGGTATTAGGACAATCACAGACAATACATCTACCCTGTTAGAACAACCACAGGATATATATCTAAGGATGCCATCAGGGCAGTACAGCTGGTATGGCTGTCAGGAGCCCAGTCCAAAAGAGTTCCATCATCAACTGTTAATTGGTGCCCAGGTCTTATTTTACAGAACCTGCACAATTTTATGTTTTACAGACCTAATAGGCAACAAAAAGCCAATTTATTTCATGCAACTCAAACTGCATAAGCATTCTGTTTCACCCATTTTACAACACGGTAGGCCACTATATGAGGCAAGGAGGTAATTCTAGAAAAAGATTATTTTATACTCTCAGGTGCCCACCAAAGTACACTGTGGGTTCCAATATGTAGGATGGAAGATATATAGTGCATCCCAGACCTTTTTTCTGTGGGGCCCATGTTCTTCTCAACACAACGTTGCATGTGTCCTGTAGATTACGGTCCACCGATCAAGCCACATACACATAGCGTCTGGATAATGGAGTCAAGATCTATATAAGTGAACCCAGACTCATCTTGTTGCATGGCATTTCATCCTTACATACCCCAGGTCCTCCTTGTCTATGTGTCTGCACTGCAGCAGAATAACGTCAGGTTAAATCCTTAATCCACCCTAAACACCATTATCTTATTCAGACATGTATGCCTTTGTCTATGAGTTTCTCTAGATAAAAATTTTTTTTGATAGGAGGAGGCGTTTACAGCTGCTAAGGACAGTGATTGGCAAAGTTCCCGATGAAGGACCAAGGCCTATTGCTGTGACAGCACCTGAAGATTCATCCCCACTGTATAAAACTGTGCCAGATTTCCAGAGAGTAAAAATTACAGGAGACTTTGCATCTGGGGTAAGAAATTGAATGTATATAATGTGAATTAGAGTCGAGGACCATGTCATTTATGTTACAGTGACATCACAACCCTCTTTTGTAGAGGTCTATCTTACTTCTTCTGTCTCCTCCAACTGGCATTTTATACTGTTTCTTGCCTACTTGTCCACACAAGTGAACCTACACTATTACATTATTGGAGGCCTAACTGTATATTCCGCACGCCATAAGGCTTCCATCAACATACTACATGGTTCCTTAGAAACCTCTCAGTTTATAGACTCTCATGGGTCTTTTTTAAACTATATTATAAAGCAGGGGTGCACCACTACACATGCAGCCTACGATGCTATTCTGTGAGGCCCCCGAGGCATCACAGTGTAGTCAACACTGGTTTCTCATATATGAGGAAACAACTGAGGTTCCTTGACCTTGGTTTGTCCCTCCAAACAGTTTATGAATCAGAAGAGTGGCCATCAGTGTCGCTCTTTACTGTGGTTTATGGAAATGCTAAGCTGTTACCAGAACATGTTCTCCTCCTCCCCGCAGTGCTGAAAGGGGAAGGGAACCATTCTCCAAACAGGCAGGAGTCCTACAGCTAAAACCTGCACCTGTCAGACATTTATGGTATATATTTTTGAAAAGGTACCGCACCCCTGCTATAAAGGGAACCTATCACATGGATTTGTCACACTAAAGAGCCTTTACCACATTATTCATGTCTTTTACAGCATTACAGACAGTCTTCTTCATAAGCTTTCTGAAAACACACAGTGTAAAAAAAACTCACTTTTTTTAAGCTATGCAATATTCTAGTTAGCAACGTTCTGGATGGATCATTTTTGCAAATAGTCGTGCTCTGTATTATCGAGATTTTTAGCAGTGTGCCAAAGTTATGCATAAAGTATACTACCGAATACCCCCTTAACTAGTAACAATATCAAAATCTTTAACATAGAACTTGGTAAAATGAAAATAATTTATAACATCTCTTACATTAACGGCTGGACTATGACTTAAATTCAGCCCTAGCATTTTAAAACAGACAGGCTTACTTACTGGGAATGTAAAATATCTTTGTGCACCATTGTGGACATTGAATTCAGTACAACCAAACATACAGGAGAATAGAGCACCACCTATTACTTTCATTGACATGTCTAACGTAGCCGTTATCTTTCCTCGTCATCTCCATTGGGAGCAAAAATTCAATTTTTCAGCCACGTCTCATCTCTACAGAGTTTACCACACAGACATTTTAGATGCCCCACTTTTCTATCACCCTCCCCTCCTGGTTCCCCAACATTGTTATCCTGCTGCTACCCCTAATACTTTGCCTGTTGTACACCACAATGTTCCCAAATACTATACTGAAGCAATAACAGACCATATAGATTTTCCCACACATACTAATAGTGTTTGCAAAAGTCCCACCAAATATAATTCTTTCACAGAGTCCCCTAATGAGTAATATTGCCCACTACTGTGATAATGCTCCCTGTTATAGTTGTGCCCTCCATATTGTGCCCAATAATAATGCCCTCCACAGAATACCCCCAGTGGTCATAATGCCCCATAGTGCCCCCAGGCAGCCCACTCTGGCACAGAACCATCTGCCATTTGCCAGAACTGCCAGATGGGCAGTCCGGCCCTGGATTTACCCAATGCATCAGTATAAGTCACGTCTGTTGTTACAATGTATAAAAATGTGTAAAAATGCTAAAATGTAGTAAAAATCAGTCACAAAGTCTTGTACCACTTCCATAAAAAGCTGTCTGTAAGTGGAAATGTAACTAAAATAATAGCATAAAAGTCATGCAATTTTTTGTATGTACACACTAGCTTCAGTCACAATGGGGGGAGATTTATCAAAACTGGTGTAAGGAAAAACTGGTTTAGTTGTCCATTACAACCAATCAAATTCCACCTTTCATTTTCCAAAGGCGCTCTGAAAAATGAAAGGTGGAATCCGATTGGTTGCTATGGGCAACTAAGCCAGTTTTCCTTTACACCAATTTGATAAATCTTTTCCAATATGTTTTGATAGGAGGCAAATAATAACTAGTAGTAGGCCATCCAAGCAACAAACCAACCAAAGCTTCCAGTCATAAAGTGGACATGTAACTAGAGGAAACACGACTGATAACATGCATTACATAATTCTGAAGACCTGCATTACCATGGACAGTCAGTCTGGGCCGCTCATTTTGATGGTCTGAGAGGATCCATGTCAGTTTGTGTCCCCCTCTCTCACAAATATAGCTATGACATGGGTGTCAGTTTACAGACAGCTGTCAGCTGTTGATCTGTATGTATGTGATATTGCAGTTTAATAACCCTACTTGAAATAGAGTATGTGACTTGTAGACTATTCTGTATTACCACCTGCAGTGCACTCAGTTGTATGTGTGCCAATGGTTAAGTTGCTGGTAACATATGATAAGTCCAAGGTTTACATCTGCTTTAGAGGCTCCATTAGGAGCTTCTGTCTCATATTTCGTGAAAAAAAAAATCCAGAAAAAAATAGCGCATCATTATAGTCCCCATTATAGTCATCTGACATTGCTGTTATTTTCCTATAACGGAACATACAAATGGAAATACGAGTACAGATGTGAACCTAGCCTAAAGTCGGTGAACTTGCGCTGCATTTCATGTGCTTACACATACAGCACCCGACCAAGACGCATGTACTGAAAATAAAGAAAAATGTACCTGGTCAGGAAGGGGTTAAATGGACTGGTTTGAACTGTTCAATAACATAGACTGTATTGATATATTTCTTTTTGCCCATATTTCATTGTGTTATTTTTATCAAACAACTAAGGCTACTTTCACACCTGCACTTTCCCTTTCTGCTATTGAGATCCGTCATAGGATCTCAATAGCGGGGAAAAATGCTTCTGTTTTGTCCCCATTGATTGTCAATGGGGACAAAACTGAACGAAAAGGAGTGTCCCATAATGCATTCCGTTCCGTTTGGTTGCCTCCTCATCGTGAACAGAATAACGCTTCAAGCAGTGTTTTTCTGTCCGCGATGTAGTGCAGAGCAAGATGGATCCATCATGACTCTGACACAATAGAAAACAGATCCGTCCTCTATTGATTTTCAATGGTGTTCATAATGGATCCGTCTTGGCCACGTTAAAGATAATACAACTGGATCCGTTCATAACGGATGCAGACGTTTGTATTATCATGACGGAAACGTTTTACTTTATGTGGTAATAACTTTGGAACACTTTTACTTATCCAGGCCATTCTGAGAATGTTTTCTTGTCACATATTGTGCTTCACGACAGTAGTAAATTTTTGGCAAAATATTTCATTTTTATTTATAAAAAAATACCAAATTTACCAAAAATTTCGAAAAATGTTCAAATTTCCAAATTTCAATTTCTCTACTTTCAAAATACATAGTAATACCTCCAAAAATAGTTATTATTTTACATTCCCCATATGTCTACTTTATGTTGGCATCATTTTATAAATGTCATTTTACTTTTTAGGATGTTAGAGGGCTTAGAAGTTTAGAAGCCATTTTCAAATTTTCACCAAATTTTCCAAAACCATTTTTTTAAGCACCAATTCAGATATAAAGTGATTTTGAGGGGCTTACATAATGAAACCCACCCATAAATGACCCCATTTTAGAAACTACACCCCTCAAATTATAAAAAACTGCTGTTACAAACTTTGTTAACCCTTGAGGTGTTCCACAAGAATTAAAGGAAAATGGAGGTGAAATTTCAAAATTTCACTTTTTTGGTAGATTATTCATGTTAATAATTTTTTTCTTGCAACAAAGCAAGGGTTAACAGCAAACTAAACCTCAATATAAAAAGGAGAAAATTCTATGAGAGAGGCTCACACTGTGAATTGGAAATATAGGTGCAAAATCCTCTGGGTCATCCGACCCCCAGAAAAAGAAGAAAAGAGTTATCTAGAAAGGTGGATTTGCACTCTAATCCGGAATTGCAATAAAAAGTAATTTAATAGAATGTAATTTAATATACAACAAAAAAATTTCAACAAATAAAAACTAACAACTCTTCAAACATATAGGTAAAATAAACCACAAATAGTTATGTACACCTAATAACACAGGTTGATTAGATATTTAAAATACACCGCAAATAGGTATGTGTTCACACCTAGTGGCGCAGGTAGATTTAAATATTAGCACATAGGTTATGACCACATCTTAATAGGAGTACCACATAGGATGTTCGTCCTTCTGTTTATATACACAGGAGTAAGGTACTTTTTTGTGGATCCTGTTTTTTGATATAACGTTTATGAGGTGATAGTCTCTATTGAAGGTGTAGTCTAATATACCTTCCAGCAGGCCATAATCCAAATCCAGACAGGTTGTAAACCTCACAAGCACAGTACTTATGTAAGTAGATGATATTCAATGTTTGTATCATGCCCAACGGGGCTCTTACCGCACCGTGGTCGTATGCCTTGTTGTTGCCAATAAAAGCCAACGTCTCCTTGGCGGTGTAAGGGTAATGAAAAGGCTATATCCCAGGTACACCTGTCTGTAGCGTATGTCGTCCCCGCGGCGTTTACTCGTGCCGCTCTCCGAGTCCTCCGGTCACGTGTGTATTGAATCACGTGGTGTCCCGGTCATGTGATCGGGATTACGAAATCCTCTTTCGCTCCGTATGTAGGTGCAATATCTCGCAGAGTCCCCTTTATTTTGCTGCTGTACTGGGTCTTAGTTATTTGGTCCGGACCATCAACCCAAGATTGTCTACGCCAAACGCGTTTCGGGGATCAATCCCCTTCCTCAGTGCCACTGAGGAAGGGGATTGATCCCCGAAACGCGTTTGGCGTAGACAATCTTGGGTTGATGGTCCGGACCAAATAACTAAGACCCAGTACAGCAGCAAAATAAAGGGGACTCTGCGAGATATTGCACCTACATACGGAGCGAAAGAGGATTTCGTAATCCCGATCACATGACCGGGACACCACGTGATTCAATACACACGTGACCGGAGGACTCGGAGAGCGGCACGAGTAAACGCCGCGGGGACGACATACGCTACAGACAGGTGTACCTGGGATATAGCCTTTTCATTACCCTTACACCGCCAAGGAGACGTTGGCTTTTATTGGCAACAACAAGGCATACGACCACGGTGCGGTAAGAGCCCCGTTGGGCATGATACAAACATTGAATATCATCTACTTACATAAGTACTGTGCTTGTGAGGTTTACAACCTGTCTGGATTTGGATTATGGCCTGCTGGAAGGTATATTAGACTACACCTTCAATAGAGACTATCACCTCATAAACGTTATATCAAAAAACAGGATCCACAAAAAAGTACCTTACTCCTGTGTATATAAACAGAAGGACGAACATCCTATGTGGTACTCCTATTAAGATGTGGTCATAACCTATGTGCTAATATTTAAATCTACCTGCGCCACTAGGTGTGAACACATACCTATTTGCGGTGTATTTTAAATATCTAATCAACCTGTGTTATTAGGTGTACATAACTATTTGTGGTTTATTTTACCTATATGTTTGAAGAGTTGTTAGTTTTTATTTGTTGAAATTTTTTTGTTGTATATTAAATTACATTCTATTAAATTACTTTTTATTGCAATTCCGGATTAGAGTGCAAATCCACCTTTCTAGATAAACCTCAATATACATTGCTCTGATTCTGCAGTTTACAGAAATACCCCGTATGTGGTGGTAAACATCTCTATGGGTTTGTGGCAGTGGTCAGAAGTAAAGGAGCGCCATATGGATTTTGGAGGCAGATTTTGCTAGAATAGTTTTTAGGCACCATTTTGTAATTGAGAGACCCTGACGTACCCCTATAGTGGAAACCCTCAAAAAGTGACCCCATTTTGGAAACTACACCCTTCAACGAATATATTAAGGGGGGTACTGGCCACTTTGACCCCCTAAGTGTTTTACGGAATTTGGAAACACTTGGCTGTGAAAATGAAAAATTTCATTTCTTCCAATAAAATGTTGCTTTAGCCCCAAATTTTTTATTTTCATAAGGGGTAACAGGAGAAAAGCACCCCATAATTTGTTACGCATTTTCTCCTGAATACGGCAACACCCCATATGTTGTGGTAAACTGATGTCTTGAGGCAAGAGTTTTGGCATAGTTTTTTTTTTTTTATTTTTTGCAGCATTCACCTGGGGGGCCATCTCATGTAATATTTTTATAGAGCATGTTGTTACGGATGTGGCGATACCAAATATGTCTAACTTTTTTATTTTTGGAAAGTTTTACACATTAGATTTATTTTTGAACAGAATAAAATCTTTTTTTTGTGTTGCCATTTTCAGAGAGCCATATTTTTTTTATTTTTTTTATTTTTCGGGCGATTGTCTCAGGTAGGGTATCATTTTGCGGGACAAGATGACGGTTTGATTGGTACCATTTTGGGGTAAATACGCCTTTTTGATCACCTGCTATTACACGTTTTGTAAGGGAAGGTGACAAAAAAATGGCTGTTTTGGCACTGTTTTTTTTTTTTTTTTTTTTTTACTGCGTTCACCTGGCGGGGTGGATGATGTGATATTTTTATAGAGCCGGTCGATACAGACGCGGCGATACCTAATATGTATACTTTTCTTTTTTCCCCTTTTTTTTTACAATTTTTTTTTTACTTTATTTTGGGAAAAGTGTCCTTTTTTTTTTTTTACTTGAAACTTATAAAACTTTAATTTTTCTTTACTTTTTTTCACTTTTTTTTTACTTTAACTTTTGGGGGTCTGATCCCCTTTACAATGCATTACAATACTTCTGTATTGTAATGCATTGGCTGTAAGTGTATTACTCAATGTAATACACTTACAGCCTGCTTCCTGTGCGATCCAGGGTCTGGATCGCACAGGCACGTAGGGAAGGCATCGGGCTGCTATCCAAGCCATCGGGTCCCCGTCACAGCAGCGCGGGGACCCGATGGCCCCCCCGCTCACCATCGTGACATGCCGCACGCCTCATGTGCTGCGGTCAGCACTGACCGTGGCACATGAAGGGTTAATGCTCCGGCATCGTTGTTTTCAGCTCCTTCACCCGCCCGATCAGCGCGCCGTGTACGGCGCTAGGCGGCAACTCACGTCCCGCAGCGCCGTACATATACGGCGCTGGGCGGGAAGGGGTTAAAGGAGTTTTTAGCAAATGCCTGCAGCCTGTCCTCCATGCTGCCTCCACCATGTCCATGTTCCAGTTCCCACAATGTTGACATCCAATGCCTCATGGGCATGATCACATGTAAGGATTCGTATAAAACTTAGAATACTGTACGAGCGTTCCGTACAGTATTAGAATGTATTGGCTCAGAGGAAAGGTTTTACAGTAGAAATTAATTTACGACGTTATTACCCAAAGTCTCGCAAGACTTCGCGAAGTGATAACTTTGGCTCATTGCTCTGTACAGTATTCTAACAAAGTTTTATGCAAATAAACTTCGGATGAAGCATTCAAAGTCAATTCGCTCATTCCTAGTCACATGCTCCACTGCAACCAATGACTGGCCACAAGCTGCACGGCACTGCTGAAGCATGTGTGACCATGCCCATGCTGCACAAGATGTCAACAATGGGAAGGACTGGAACATGGACACAGCAGAGGAGTCTTCTGTTTAGAGGGGCAGATTACAGGCACTTGCTAAAAAGTTGGTATTCCTGGAGAACCTGATGGCTCCATACTGAATATTAAACCACTATTTCATAGAGTACAACTTTTAGGGGGGTCAGCTAACACCTAAAGGCTATTTCCCTGACTGGCCCCTTCTATGTCACAAAATTGGCGTAAAAGAAGACAAATATGGCTGGGCGGCTGGTCCGTCCCCAACCTTGCCATACCCTCTTTTCAGGAAACTGGCGAAGGTGACGGAAAAATGCCACTTGTGCAAACACTTTTGTTCAAATGGTGTTGAAAAAGTCGCAAACACTTGGTTTGCGACTTTTTCTCGCCAGATAACTGCACAATATATGATAAATTAGGTCCAATGGGGGAGATTTATCAAACTGGTGTAAAGTAGAACTGGCTTAATTGCCCATAGCAACCAATCAGATTCCATTCCTTTTCATTTTCCAAAGGAGCTGTAAAAAATGAAAGGTGTAATCTGATAGGTTGCTGTGAGCAACTAAGCCAGTTCTACTTTACACCAGTTTGATAAATCTCCCCCTATGTTCTGTGCAGGCCTTTCCTTCCGTTGAAGGACAGCAATGATCATAAATGAATTCGGTGTCAACAATCTGATACACTGTAGAATATATAGGTGGAGTCAAGAAGCCTTCCATCATATTTTAATTATCCTATTGAAACATACCGGAAGGCACTTCCCATGTGGCTACTGTTACTCAGGGTACCCTCTGGCTGGCACCATTTATGGCTGCTGTTATGGAGGCATGATCAGAATTTTAGGATGAAGCTTACAGAAAAAAAATATCTAGAAATATTTTCTGCGTTATGGAAATAGAGAGATACACTCATTGGGACATAATTATCAAAACTGATGCAGAATCAAATATTTGCGTGGGAATACATACTGTATATTGACTTTCTTATGCACAGTGTATGCCCAGAAAAACATGACAATCTTTATAGCTGTTCAACAGCGCCCCCTAGTGTGCAAGGATAACAAGCACAGAAGAAAAAATGCAAAGCAGTAACTAATAAATGGCTGTGCCGATTGAAACAAAAATTCTACAGTAAATAATATAAAGTTTCATATTTCTGAATTGTGTCTGATCACTGAGATCTGTGGTGATACAACACTCATCAATGTGTGTCTTCACAGAACTAGTCCATAAGGTAATATTTTTTTTCAGTAAAAATGCAGGTGATATTTTTGATATTGTTAGATACTGAGTTAGACCTGGAAAAGCTGTCAGGTTTAAAAACATTGGCCCAGAATTAATAATGTGTCTGCACCAAATATCTAAGTCTAAAAAGTTGCGCAGTTTGGCGCATCTCGGTTTCCTACACTTTTTTCTGACACGCGCAGGGCTTATTGGAAATGGGTGGGACAGACGTAAGATGTGCCATTTTTTACAAAACAGCTCCACAATTCTGTAAAAATTAGTCTCAAAGTAAGCCAACCAATATTTGGTATAGAGTCAGATAGAAGTGTCTATCCCTGCACCACATGTATCATCCAGCCTGGGGTACTGTGCAGCCTAAACTTCTGTCATCTTTAGGATTAGAGGTCATTGTTCTTAAAATTGTACTGTTAATGTATCCCCCATCTATTCACTGTATCTCAGGTGACTGTGGACGACTTTGAGCAAGCTGGAAAAGGTCTGTTTCGGGCCCTGACTATACGAGAAAAGTACATGAGAGCCTCCCAACAGCGATTCCCAAGAACCGTATCCCAATACCTTCGAGATATTGAAGGGGCATCCTGGAAGGAGCAAGATGAGATCCACCCAGGTATGGGAAGTACAGATGATGATGATGATATGTTAATATAATGCTTGGGAAAATAACATAATAAACTAGTGATAAATGACGAATCACACATAAATACATTGATTACTTCTTCTTTATCAGGTTGCCAATATAGACAGCTTGCGGTTTAACCATTTGTACTTGGGTAATAAATCATGTGAATTGGCTGCAGGTTCAGCATTATTTACTCATATTGCTGAAGTAGCAGCTCCTATATATCCACCTATTATTAGAATTGCTTTCTATGGAAGCTGCAAGATGTTCACATTCCCTGCAGCTTCACTTTCACCGTGCAGCAGACACTGGGTTCTTAAAACTCAATTCACATAATATTCAGGCATTGATGTGCTAGATGTACTCAGCAGCATGTCTGTACAATTGCTTACAACTGTGTGCATTTTTTGCAGCATACATTGAAAAAGTAGCAGTGCTCTAAATTGGCCAAATATATGACACATAGGGGGCAAGGTGTAATGTAGAACTGGCTTACTTGCCCATAGCAACCAATCAGATTTCACTTTACATTTTCCAAGGGAGCTCTGGTTGACAGTTTTCTTTTCCACCAGTTTTGATAAATCTCCCCCATATTTACTGATAAAAAAGGTTTGTTGAGAACATCCAACCACTGTCCTTATGCTTAAAGGGGTTCTCCGGCAATTAAGAAAATGAAAATACTTAAATATTACTTCATTATAAATATATTTCCAAATACCTTTCATTACTTATAATGGCTCATTTTCTCTGGAGAGCAATCATTAGGAGAAATAAAATGGCTGCCGACTATTCAGTACACACAGAACCTGTCCTAATCACACAGGAGCACAAGTTACTTTAGAGCACTGAGGTAAAGAGCTGCCTCATATTCCTCCACTGCTTGTCAGGGACTATCTTCAGCTGAATCTCTGTAGGAATGGAGATCATAAGGAGACATGAAGGACAGAGAGGAGCAGGGGCGTAGCAATAGGGGAAGCAGGGGAAGCAGCTGCTTTGGGGCCCAGACCCACAAGGGGCCCCCTCAGGAGGGAGACTAAAAGATTTTATTGTCAGGCCCCTCTCAACAGTATTATACAATGACATTATATACAGTGACACTATAGGAAACAGATGGAGTGGCTGTCAGGCCTTGTCTGGGAGAGCTCAATCTTGACTAGCCACAAGAGTGAGGGTTGCATGTGAGTTCGGGGTTGCGAGGAAGTTTCTGGGGGGGCCCCATTCAAAAATTTGCTGTGGGGCCTAGTTAGTTGTAGTTACGCCACTGGAGAGGAGGGTGTGGCTAATAAGCAGCAGCTCTTGTCTGCAGTCTCCATTACCACAGTCTGTCCTGTCGGTCCTCTCTGTCCTTCATGTTTCCTCATGAACTCCATTCCCACAGAGATTCAGCTAAATATCATATTAAACTGTATTCAGGATCATAATTCCTGACAGGCAGAGCAGAGAGGAGGATGAGGCAGCTCTTTACCTCAGTGCTGTGAAGTAACCTGTCCGCCTGTGTGATTAGGACAGGTTTTGTGTGTACTAATAGGACAGCGGCCATTTTGTTTCTCCTAATGATTGCTCCCCAGACAAAACAAGCCATTATAACTAATGTAAGGTATTTGGGAATATGTTTATAACAAAGTAATATTTGCGTATTTTCATTTTCTTCATTCCTGGAGAAACCCTTTAATTAAGGCATTTGGATGCCATTAACTCTCAGGGCTGCCATCTATGTTCCAGAATGAAAAGCAACTCTGTTAGGATAGTTTCACACCTCGGGTGTGAATTCTGGCAGGCTGTTTGGGCAGACACAAATAGTAGCATGCAGGGGTTTGTGTCTGGCAGATTCTCCACATTGTCTGCCGGAATGCGGCCGGATCTCCGCTGGAGCTAGGGAAGTAACTACCATAGCGGCAGACCATGCGACTGCTAAGGGGCCCAGGGCAAGAGGGGGCCCAGTCTTAGTTGGGATTATTTCCTCTTCCGCTGGAGGTGAAAACTTGGTTGGGACTCTCTAAAGGAACAACTTTTAGCAAAGGAGGCAGTGGAAAAAAGGCCCAGGGATCATTGAAAGGGGTTTAGACAGAAACCCTTCTGTCCTGTGTGGGGGCCTGGTTTGATTCTTGCTATGGGGCCCTTACTTCTCTACGTACACCACTGGCTGGAGCCCATTATACTTAATGGGGCCAGCGGACATCCCATCTGCATCCGGTAGTGCTGGCTGTTCCCTGCTGGAATTCACACCGCAGGTGTGAAACTAGCCTAAGCTCTTTTGGCCCTGCTTGGGCAGACCCATGCATTACACAGATGGTTATTTATTTGAATAGCTGCCATTTCTATGAGACTGACCCTGAGGCTTTCATTGGAATGAGTAGTGTCTATTTACAATGTGGTGGGGGGTGCGTTAGCAAAATCATTTTTTTGTCAGTTCCTGTTTAACGTGTCACACAAATGCCAAAAAGACACCATTTTGGTATGCAATTGGCACATAGAACACCAACTGGTATGTCTAAGAATACATTTACCTACTAAGATTGCATCGTGGGAAAAGAAGAAAAGCAACACTGTGGCCCAGATTACGAAAGATGACTAAATATCCTAAAGATGGAGTAAAGCTTAGCCAGGCTGTCTAGACCTGGTCCAGATTTATCACAGGGGCTCAGGCAGGATGATATATGTGGTGCAGGGATAGACGCTTTTCTCTGACTCTATACCAACTATTGGTTGGCTTACTTTGAGACAGATTTTTATGCCAGAATTGTGGTGCAATTTTGGAGAAAATGGTGCATTTTCATCCCGCCTCTTTCCTCACAAAGCTCCACCCCTTTCTTCTAATCCCAAAGTTTGTCGAGCATACCGGAAAAAAGTGTACAAAGTGTGAGTGTGGTATTCTTTTTTAATTAAAAGATTCCAGCATGAATTAAAAAAAATAGTAAATCCGTGAGAAATCTGGGCTAATCTCTTTCAGCCAGATTGGCTAATATTACCAATTTTTCCTGTACCCTAATTGTATGACTTAAAACTCCCCGCTTCAGAGCTCATGCACGCAAGCACGCTGTGTTTTGCGGCCCGCAAATTGCGCATCCACAAAACACAGATGCCACCCGTGTTTATTCCACAATTTGTGGAACGGAACAGGTTGCCCATAATAGAAATGCCAATTCTTGTCAGCAAAAAGGACAAAAATAGGACATCTTCTATTTTTTTTCCCCGGCCCCACGGAACAGAGCAAGGGATGCGGATGGCACGGAATGCTGTCCGCATTTTTTATGGCCCCATTGAAGTGAATGGGTCCACATCCGAGATGCAAAAAACGCAGCTCGGATGCGGAACCAAACAACGTTTGTGTGCATGAGCCCTTATTGGGATTTTTAAAAAAAAACATAGTGCACTTTAAAAACCCAGCCAGCTTGTCGCTATGTGTGTCAATTAGCTGAAATAGATGTATAGAGGCAGGGACCGTGGTAGTGTATACTGCTGCTACTGGTCCCTAAAAGCTTGGTTCCTAGATAGCGCTGATTGTGTGTACTACCTATCTATACTAGCACCAGTCTGCTTCTAAAAATTGCTTCATTCACTGCCCCCAACATGTCTGGGCAATGGTACATGGGCAATGGCAATACCACAGACCCTGCCTCTATACGTCTATTGCACACATAGTGACAAGCTGGATGGGTATTTAAAGAGCATCAAGATTTGTAAAAAAGACACACTTTATTAGGGTAAATGAGAAATGGGTAATATTCGCCAATCTGGCTGAAAGTGATAAGTAGAAGGAACTAATACCCCTCATTTATCTGGATCAAACTTCATACACAAATTTCACTGGTGGCTCATACTAAGTTTTGATATCTGTGTACTGCCCAGTAAAAAACTGATATAAAATGTCAGTATAGACAGAACTAATGCTATGTAATACTTTTGTTTCTCTAATGCTACTGACTACTATAAATCTAGTTTAAAACTTTTTTTCTCTATACAGACTTTACTGCTCCAATTAAAAAAGGCGAGGATCCTTTCAGGATGGATAACCTACCTGCTGATCTTGGATATAAATTAAAGGTCATTGATGGCGTAGTTTACGTCTACCCAGATGATGATGCCCTGGCAAAAGGCAGACCAAAGGATCTTAACTACCCAGATGTCCATGCCTTTGTAAACGATATGAACTTCTTAATAACACTTATTGCTCTCGGACCTATGTAAGTAGTCCCATCAATTCACTATTAGAAATGTCTTCTTGTCTGGCACTGCAGTTTCCAGACCCATATGCATATCTGAAAGAATGGAGTTGGATACAGGCTCTTAACTATATGATATTTAAATTCATATTTATACAACAGCCCAGTCTATCTCTATACCAGAACTGTCTGCATTTGATGCACATTCAGAAGGCTTTCTTTAAGCTTATAGTGGACTATGTCTGCAAGGAAAGAGACCAACCCATTTTGAAAGCTGGTCAGAAGATAAACTGTACCAGTTGTTTTCACTTTCACACATCATTGACTGAAATGATAAAATTCTGTTTCCCTGCAGCCACCACTAGGGGAAGCTCACTGCACAACAATGTATACAGATCCAATGAGCTTAATGGAAGCTATGGCTCCACCTAGTGGTGTATGCAGGCAGTCTGACCTATCTGCTTTAGTAAATACTTGCATTCCCCATGAAATAATCTGTATGAAACTGTGTTGCACAACTCCTGGAAATGTGTGTATATATACATATTCATTTCTGTTTCTGAAATAACTAAAATGGCCCAGCATGAACTATGAAAACATTTTACATATCATTTGAAGTTGTATTCTATGAACATGTTTGCATTTTTTTTTTTTGCCTGAGCTGATTCTGATCCTAAAAGTTCACATCAACAACTCATACAGGTATACGGAGTGCTTTCCCATTCAGGTAAATCCAGATTCTAGAGCTTACATGACTGTTTAATGTATTTCTGTAAGACACTGGACACAGAGAACAAACACTCAAGAACTTTGTCTTGAAGAGGTTACAATCTATGTATTTTCTATGTTTGCAGTAAGACATACACTCATAGGCGCCTGAAGTTCCTGTCATCTAAATATAAGGTCCATGAAATGCTGAACGAGCTGGAAGAACTGAAAGAGTTGAAAAACAACCCTCATCGAGATTTTTACAACTGCAGAAAGGTAACATATCACCCCTATTCTTACATGGCATTGAAAAGTATTGTGTCCTTCAAATTACATCATATCTCCCATTCTAGTATTGATTAAGTGCTTCCTGAGGAGAATATAGTGCCATATGCAGAATCCCATGGAGAATGACACGTTTTAGTTTCTGATCCACATAAAAAATGTACAGTTTTGAAAGAAAATCCAGATGTACGCTTGCCTCCATAGTGAAGCACTACTACTTCTTATATGTCTGGGGCCCAACCAGTCAAATCTTGATCTGACTTTACCAATTAGCTCAAACCACTGCCATATGTACTTTGATTGATGTCAGTTCAGTGAATAAAACAAGAAGCTGACCCAGACTGAAGTTGAGCTTTATTCCTGGATTTTCTTCAACTAGCATGATCGATTTGACTTAAACGATCAACCCATATTCATACTTGCTGGCTGGGTGCAGGAGTTAAAAAAAAACTTGACATTGGTACCACTAGTTCCTACGCCAAGCTCTCAGTGGGGACCAGAAATGTGATGTGCCGTCTATATACACATCACCGCTGCCCCTCTGGTCTCAGCGGTTATTTACACAGACCACTGCCACCGCCGAGGCCACTGATTGGCCAGCATCGGTGAGGTATGTAGATGGTAAGTCACACTTTTGGTCATTGAGGACCAAAATTGGAGGAAAAAGAAGCTCACTTTGGAATTGGAGCATTGGTGAAAGGTGAATATTTTTTTTAAACTCTGCGCCTAGCTTACCCATATGAATAGGGTTTCTTGGAGAACCCCTCTAAGGAATCCATACAGGGTGATACTAGGATATTTCATAATATAAATAAAACAAATTTGGCATAATTTATTTTACCACAAATTAGTTATCTCAGAGGCTATGAAAGCATTAGGACCAGTGCTTCCCAAATTGTGATATGAGCCTAATTGGTGAGATGTGAATGAGGCATGGCATGCCTGCCAAGCATCTCAGCATCTGCAGAAAAGCCCCAGGGCATGATGTTTTCTCAATGATCAGTTCATCCAGGAGTACATTCTTCCATAAGATAGGCACTTAGACAACGTGTCCCTCTTGGCATGGATCTCCACCACTGGTGAAGCTCAGACATCACTATGGTTTGGTTGAATAATATGTTTGAGAAGCCCTGATCTATAGGTTGCACTTTTGTCACTTGTCACTCATGTTTAACACTTGAACATGAGCTTTTGCTCTTCTACAATGTGCTTTTTATGTTGAACCTATCCTGTGGGTTTTATTTTTTAGTAGAACTCAGGTACTGTGTTTCTCAATGTTACAAAGCTCCAAACCCCCCTCCACCAAATGTCGAAACTTAGATGTTTACTGAAGGTGGATTTATTATTGATGGAATCCCAAAGATCAGTTCCAGAATAATGTCTGCCAGTCAATGATATTCAAAATATAATCACAGTTGGCTAGATTAGCCTATACACCCTACTTGCCAGTCAATGATATATACACAAAAACTAAACCTACAAAAAGGAGAGAAAGCCACAACTTGTGTAAATATTTCGCTGAGACAACTAAAACAGTAATCCAGCCATTGATCATGTGTATAACTTACTACTTACTGACACATCAAAATGCAAATGGGAAATCTACTGTATGAACATTCCTTTTGATGGCTGGGCAGAAGGAGAACCACTAATGAATATCCACAGCAGCCATTTGATTAAGAAGCACATTTACCATTCAGGAGAATCAGTATTTTTTTTTACTACTAACTTCTTGCTAAACATGCTGACGTGTGTTATGTTTTTAAGGTTGACACTCATATACATGCCGCAGCCTGCATGAACCAAAAGCACCTTCTCCGCTTCATCAAGAAATCATATAGAGTGGATTCAAATCGGGTGGTATATAATTCTAAAGGCAAACAGTTGACCTTAAAACAAGTGTTTGAGAACCTGAAACTTCACCCTTATGACCTGACAGTAGATTCCCTAGATGTCCATGCAGTAAGTGTTTCAGTTCTTATTTGGAGTTTCTGTAAATCTGGTCTAATCAGTATAAAGTTACTGATAATCTCTGAGATTATATCAACTTTCTCACTTGAAGGGGTTGACCACTTTCTGGCCAGTTTTTGACCAATGTGTATCCTAGATAACTATATACCGGTATAACCCCAGAGACATTGCAGAGCCTTCTCCACTCAAATACACCTTATCTGCCATCTGCACTTGCAATGTTGAGAGATTAGGGCAGGAGACTGAGGAGACTGAGAGCTTTGCCCGGTCACATGACTCTCCATCAGTAGCCATTGTATGGACAGGACCTCTGTGTTGACAGCACAAAAGACTTGGACAACAAAAAGTAATAACTTATGAAATGTAGAAAATGCAGAATATCAACAAAGGCTATATTAGTAAGTGTCGTATAGTCATATTAGAAACACATTGTTTAACAGTCTCCAGAAAGTGGCCAACCCCTTTAACAATAAAGTTAAGTTTTATGGCGGGACTGCATTGAAAAAAATCTAAGTTTAATAAAAAACCTATTACATGTAAATGTAATATAAATGTAAAAATAAAAAGAATTGGCTCCAAAGGTGTTCATAAAGGGGTAATCCAGGACCTTTCACTGATTGTGTAGTCTAGGGATAGGCCAGCAATATCTGATCAGCAAGGGTCCAACACCCGGGACCCCTACCCATCAACTGTTTTAGTGGAGCTCTAGCACTGGAAGCAATGGACCCGGGACCAAGACAATTTCTTGTAGTCTAATTAAGGTTTGCACTTTCGCTTTTGCTAAATGTAAGGACTGTAAAGGTAAGGCCACATATATGCCGTGGATTTTCTGCAACAGAACTTTGGATAAGAAAAATCTCATCTACATGGTGCAGATAGTTTCCACCATTCAATCCACATAACTGCAAAGTCAACTTATGTTGCGTGTTCCAGCCGTTGCAATGCAAAAGGTGAAATCTGTGGCAAACCCACAGCATTTCGGCAATAAATTCCACAGCAAAGGATACACAGCAGACACAAAGGGGTACTGCCACATAAGGTGTTTCCACAGCTAAACCCACAAAGAATCCATTGCAAATTCAGCATTTGTTGTATGTGGATTTCCTTCGGATTTTGCTGTGGATTCACCCTTTGTGTTGCAAAGAGTGATATCCGCAGTGTAAATCCACAGCATACATTGGCATGCTGCACACCTCAAGTTAATTTACAGAATTTATTATGCAGCATGTGGATATGATTTCTACCTCATCCATTTTGCTTCTACACAGTTCCATAGTGGAACATCTGGAACATACCTGCCACATATGGATGTACCCTTAAGGCCTTAAACACATCAGCTAAATGTATTTGTCATGTTACTGATATGTTACTTTGATGCTTTTATCCAGAATTTATTTAAAAAAAAAAAAAGCTTTAAATGCTACCTTGTTTCTCCATAAATAAGCCCTAGCGCTATTTTGTAAGTCCTTCTCCAAATATAAGCCCTAGATACAGTGAGCACCTCCAGCGCTAGGTTATGTCGCATGACGTCACTGACATCACAGACAAGGAGAATTGGAATACTGTAGCCTTACACTGTTCCTAGGATGGTAGGAGGCATGGCAGAATCCACTCACTCAATCACGAGATGCGTCTACTGCCTCATGTGTCCTGCCTCCCAAGAGGAGATACCATAGAGAGAGCACAGTGCCACTGCCAGAGTGGCTCCAGAGTCCTGCCTTCCGAGTACGCCTGCCAAGTGCAGAGAGGAGATAGAGATATAGGGCACAGTGCAATTGTCTCAGAGAGAATGTGTGAGAGAGAGTGCCAGTAACACCCACTGACACTACACCACCAAATAAGCCCTATCCCGAAAATAAGCCCTAGCCCTTTTTTCGGAGGAGAAAATAATATAAGACACTGTATACGTTATACGTATATGGGCCTCTCAACCTAAGTTTTTTGGATCATAGAGCCTCACAATAGGTGTGAGCCTCACAATAAGTTCCTGTTCTGTACAGATCACCTTTCTTTATGTTGTATCATCACAGTCATGTTTGCAATGAAAGGTAACACTTCTGTTATAAAGCTAGAGGCAGATAACACAGGATCACACTGCTGACAACAGTTGATGAACACAGCTCATTTCCTCCCCCTCCCTGCACAATGACCTCTGTGCATGTTATAAAATACAACACACTCATAGACGTAAATAAGTTGTCTTCTGATTGAACTTTTCTATATCTGTGTGGCTGCAATAAAGTAAATCTCTAAAATGCTCTTCACAGGGCAGAGCAGCACCTCAGGCGAGATGGCCACCCCCATAATTATATACAAAAAATAATCTTTTTTGTATATAAGTAAAAGTCATAGTAATGCACCCATTGTACAATATTCTCTATGGTTTATATATATGGAACAGATGATTTCAGGTTTGCTTAGGAGAAGTTTCTCTTTTTCTGCTCCATGTAGTATTATATTTCTATAATTTCAATCTATACCATTATTCTTATGGTTCTATAATTTCAATCTATACCACTGTATCTTTTTTTAGGGAAGGCAAACTTTTCAACGCTTTGACAAGTTTAATGCTAAATACAACCCAGTTGGTGCCAGCGAATTGCGAGACCTGTACCTGAAAACTGAAAACTTTATTGATGGTGAATATTTTGCCACTATCATTAAGGTAAGTACTTGTGAAGAATTTGGGTTTTGGTAAATATATCTTATGGCATCCTATGTCTACATTACCAAATGAACATAACTGGAACATCCCCTTATCCCAAGTATTATGGCTCTGGATGCTGTTGGTGTTGGATAATGTTCATTCACTTATCCTAAGCTCTATTATTTTATAATATCAATAGATGTTCAGTTAGTATGGTTTCAAAAATACATAGATTGTAAACTTTTGTGAGCAGGGCCACCATACAAAGAGACGTGATGGTAGAAAGACATCTTACCCTGATGATGACTTCAATGGAGCTGAGCTCTCTGTTCTATACTCCTGGCTCCTCCTAGCCCCACATAAAGGTTAATACACAAATATAGTTACGAGAGATGAGCGAATCTATTCGCCGCTTCATAGATTCGTATCGAATCTTGGGATTTTTCAGCTGCGAAGCGAATCCGAATATTAGGTGATTCGCTTTGCTTTTGTACGCATTCGCTACGTAGTGTGTCCTATAAATTATACGCTATTCTACGTATAATTTAGTTACTCTATACGCTGTTGCGTACGAATTCAATTCAGCGATGCAGACTTTTCCCCTGGTAGTTACTCTATACGCTGTTGCGTACGAATTCATTTCAGCGATGCAGACTCCTCCCTGGTAGTCCCGCCCCTTTCTCCAGCACGGGAGGATGACGAGGCAACTCAGGAAATTAAGTTGCGCATTCGTGCGCCTCATCCCTTTTTCCCCCTTTTCAGGTTATTTGGGGAGCCCCTTGAAAGAGGGTTTTTTAAGGAACCTTTGCTGCTTTTTTTTTACCCATTTGGATTACAATTTTACCTATGTGGATTACAAATTGCGACTGAGTTTGGGACTCTGCTCCAGTTCTATGACAAGCGTCAGAAGAAAAGAGACTTAAACGTGTCCGTGAGCATACTAGGTAGGTGATATTTAAAATTTTTATATTATACCTATAATAATGTATTTGCACTTTACCATATATATGTCTCGAATATTCGCTCTGCCTCTGAGGAGTGCATGCCGCAGCCTCTCCTCGTATGTGCCTGCGTATTACGTAATCGCTCACACAATAGTACGCTGAGATTTGTAAGCTATTTGTACGCTCATGCCTACGTCTTCTTAGAAGTTGTGTACATTTTGTAAATGAACGTTCGTTATTAGTGAGCGAATGTTCGCTAATAGCACATAATAACGTATATTTTGTACGCAAATACAACAAATCTATTTGTCAAATATATGAATTTTAGGAAAAGTTCTGAGAATGTTCGGCGAATAATTTTTTGAATGATTCGCTCATCTCTAATAGTTACCTCATACTGCAGAAATGTATCAGACATCTCTAACCATTTTCATTTCAAAGAATTAAAAGGGAAGAACCAATTAAAAAACCTTGCTTTACATTACACCCCTGGTTCTGCCACTTTAATTCAATTCAACCCGTCTCAAAAAAGAAAACAAATCAAAATATGTTTAAATGCATGCAACGGCTATTGCACTGTGGTACGTGTTTCGAAGCAAATTCAATAATGGTATATATAGAATAAGTTTTTTTCTAAAAAAAAAAAAAAAACTATGTATGTTGGACTAACCTATTAAATGCTCTGTCTCTGGTGCTGTTTCTTGATCTTGACTTTAGAATTCTCAACATCGTCTTTTCAATAGGCATTTAAAGGCTTTTACTACCACTCACAAGTATCAAAGTCAGTTCTCCATTTACTGGTGCTCTGTACACCACCATGCGTGGCGTTTCATACCAGGAAATCACTTGCCCGGTCTTCAGCCGCTCTTACTAAAAGTCCAGTCTTTGTGACTTTGTCTAGCTCAGTCTCTTACACCTCCTTCTGTGTTGATGTATGAGGGGATTGCAGGTGTATACACAATCCTAAGTGCAGATTTCAGAGCTTCTTTTTATTGGTTGTAGGACAGTTTATAGCCTTGACTGTGGAAGGAGTTGTGATACTGGGAGCTCCTCCCCTCACTGGTCTGCAGGTTGTTGTAAAGTCATCAGCCTTGCTGGTTGGTTGGTGTACTGCAGGAAATATTGGGCACATGGTTACCTTTGTGGTCCACCCCCGGACAACAGTAGTGTGAGCAGCAAAGCCTTGTTCTTCATTGCAGATCAGTGTTTAAAGTCTTTTCTTGTTGGTTGGCAGGCCACCAAAAGCTGTATCTTACCATACGTGGTGTTAACTTGGGCTGCACTTGTCAGTCATGGCTCTGCTAAACTGCTGATATAGCCTGCGCTTATGGAAGAAAACAAACTTGAACAGTTCCACATATTCTAGCAGGAATAATGTTTCAAAATAAATTTAGCTTGATATTAACTCAGTCCAAAATAACTCATGGCAATTTGAGCCGCTGATAGGATGAAGTACATTTAAAAAAAAAAAAATTCCTTGGGTCATTTACTTCTCACCACCCCCACATCAGATGGATTAAACAAAGCAAATGTCCCATTATGACTTTTTGCTTTTAAATAACATTGCCAAATGGAACCCAGAGGTTCCCTGCCAAAGCAAAAAACTTTGCTAAACCCTATAGTCTCATTGTACACTTACATACAGTGGGGAAAAAAAGTATTTAGTCAGCCACCAATTGTGCAAGTTCTCCCATTTAAAAAGATGAGAGAGGCCTGTAATTGACATCATAGGTAGACCTCAACTATGAGAGCCAAAATGAGAAAACAAATCCAGAAAATCACATTGTCTGATTTTTAAAGAATTTATTTGCAAATTATGGTGGAAAATAAGTATTTGGCCACCTACAAACAAGCAAGATTTCTGGCTCTCACAGACCTGTAACTTCTTCTTTAAGAGGCTCCTCTGTCCTCCACTAATTACCTGTAGTAATGGCACCTGTTTGAACTTGTTATCAGTATAAAAGACACCTATCCACAACCTCAAACAGTCACACTCCAAACTCCACTATGGTGAAGACCAAAGAGCTGTTGAAGGACACCAGAAACAAAATTGGAGACCTACACCAGGCTGGGAAGACTGAATCTACAATAGGCAAGCAGTTTGGTGTGAAGAAATCAACTGTGGGAGCAATAATTAGAAAATGGAAGACATACACAACCACTGATAATCTCCCTCGATCAGGGGCTCCACGCAAGATCTCACCCCGTGGGGTCAAAATGATCACAAGAACTGTGAGCAAAAATCCCAGAACCACACGGGGGGATGACCTGCAGAAAGCTGTGACCAATGTAACAAAGGCTACCGTCAGTAACACACTACACCGCCAGGGACTCAGATCCTGCAGTGCCAGATGTGTCCCCCTGCTTAAGCCAGTACATATCCGGCCCGTCTGAAGTTTGATAGAGAGCATTTGGATGTTCCAGAAGAGTATTGGGAGAATGTCATATGGTCAGATGAAACCAAAGTAGAACTGTTTGGTAGAAACACAAATCGTGGTGTTTGGAGGAGAGTGAATGCTGAGTTGCATCCAAAGAACACCATACCTACTGTGAAGCATGGGGGTGGCAACACCATGCTTTGGGGCTGTTTCTCTGCAAAGGGACCAGGACGACTGATCCGTGTACATGAAAGAATGAATGGGGCCATGTATCGTGAGATTTTGAGTGCAAACCTCCTTCCATCAGCAAGGGCATTGAAGATGAAATGTGGCTGGGTCTTTCAGCATGACAATGATCCCAAGTATACCGGCAGGGCAACGAAGGAGTGGCTTCGTAAGAAGCATTTCAAGGTCCTGGAGTGGCCTAGCCAGTCTCCAGATCTCAACCCCATAGAAAACCTTTGGAGGGAGTTGAAAGTCCGTGTTGCCCAGCGACAGCCCCAAAACATCACTGCTCTAGAGGAGATCTGCATGGAGGAATGGGCCAACTTACCAGCAACAGTGTGTGCCAACCTTGTGAAGACTTACAGAAAATGTTTGACCTCTGTCATTGCCAGCAAAGGATATATAACAAAGTATTGAGATGAACTTTTGTTATTGACCAAATACTTATTTTCCACCATAATTTGCAAATAAATTCTTTAAAAAACAGACAATATCATTTTCTGGATTTGTTTTCTCATTTTGTCTCTCATAGTTGAGGTCTACCTATGATGTCAATTACAGGCCTGTCTCATCTTTTTAAGTGGGAGAACTTGCACGATTGGTGGCTGACTAAATTTTGTGCAAGTGCATCTCAATAAATTAGAATATCATCAAAAAATGTTTTTCTTTCAGTAATTCAGTTCAAAAAGTGAAACATATATTATATAGAGTTATTACAAACAGAGTGAACTTTTTCAAGTGTTTATTTATGTTAATGTTGTGATTTTGGCTTATAGCCAAGGAAAACCCAAAATTCATTATCTCAGAAAATTAGAATAATTAACCCAAAACTTCTTCCTAAAGGCTTCCTAAGTCTTTAAAAAGGTCTCTTAGTCTGGTTCAGTAGGCGACTCAATCATGGGGAAGACTGCTGACTTGACAGATGTCCAGAAGGCTGTTGACACACTCCACAAGGAGGGTAAGCCACAAAAGGTCATTGCTATAAAAGCTGGCTGTTCACAGAGTACTATATCAAAGCATATTAATGGAAAGTTGAGTGGAAGGAAAAAGGGTGGTAGAAAAAGGTGCACAAGCAACAGGGACAACCGCTGTCACGAACGTTCCTGCATCAGGTTGCAGGCATTCGGCTAGGCTTTCAAAAGTGACATAATTTGACATGTTTTCCTCTTGGTTTGGTTGCTGTTTACCACACCCCTTTCCCTCAGCTGTTGTGGGTGTAGTGATTATCTTTCCCCTATTTATCCCTTCCTCTCCCAGTATTCCTTGCGGTTTATACTTTCTGCTTACTTTGTTGTGTGTGGTGGTGTTCTCGGCTGAGATCCGGTTGCTGCATTAAGATAAGTGTCATTTTCCCTATTGTGTGTATCCTACTTTTCCCTGTTGTGGTTTTGCCTTCTGGAGTCTCCTGTTTGTCCGTCCTCTTGGAGGAACGGGTTGACTCTTTCCTCTGTCACTAGCTGCAGGGTTCTCTAGGGTCAGGTGTTATTAGGTTCCTGTGAATGAACTCTCCTACAACTAAGGCCTGCTCATACTGGTAGTCAGTCAGGGCCTAGTTTCAGGGTTCCCTGCAGGAGGTGACCGTTTCCCTTGTTTGGTCTTTTCCCTTCCTTCTTACGCTTGGTGTGGCTATTCCCTCCACACCAGAGCGTGACAACCGCAGCCTTGATAGGATTGTTAAGAAAAGGCCTTTCCTAAATTTGGAGGAGATTCACAAGGGGTGGACTGTTGCTGGAATCAGTGCTTCAAGAGCCACCACACACAGATGTATCCAGAACATGGGCTACAAGTGTTGCATTCCATGTGTCAAGCCACTCATGACCAATAGACAACGCCAGAAGCGTCTTACCTGGGCCAAGGAGAAAAAGAACTGGACTGTTGCTCAGTGGTCAAAGGTGTTGTTCTCAGATGAAAGTAAATTATGCATTTCATTTGGAAATCAAGATCCCAGAGTCTGGAGGAAGAGTGGAGAGGCACTCAATCAAAGCTGCTTGAGGTCTAGTGTGACGTTTTCACAATCAGTGATGGTTTGGGGAGCCATGTCATCTGCTGGTGTAGGTCCACTGTGTTTTATCAAGACCAAAGTCAGTGCAGCCATCTACCAGGAAATTTAAGAGCACTTCATGCTTCCCTCTGCAGACAAGCTTTTTGGAGATGGAATTTTTATTTTCCAGCAGGACTTGGCACCTGTCCACACTGCCAAAAGTACCAATACCTGGTTTATTAACCACAGTATCACTGTGCTTGATTGACCAGCAAACTCATCTGACCTTAACCCCATAGAGAATCTATGGGGTATTGTCAAGAGGAAGATGAGAGACACCAGACCCAACAATGCAGATGAGCTGAAGGCTGCTATCAAAGCAACCTGGGCTTCCATACAACCATCGCCTCCATGTCACGCCGCATTGATGCAGTCATTCATGCAGAAGGAGCCCCAACCAAGTATTGAGTGCATTTACTGTACATACTTTACATTTGTATCACAAAAACAACGGAGTATAAATAGTTCATAAAACTTCCAATTTTATTAATATCAAATTTAAAAACATATAAGTAGAACACAATGTGCAAATGAACCCAGTAATTTAAACCTGACACCTATTACCGTGTCTATTACATACTCATAATATGCTATATCCTTTACCAAAATAGCTCTCCGCCCTTAATCATATCAATGTGTAACCATATATCCTATCAGTAACCACTGCGGCGCTAGTAATACAACACAAAGTAAAAATTGTCATCACATACCGGGTATAGGTGTCAGATAACTTGCCTCCTCAACGCGCGTTTCGCGTTTGCTTCCTCAGGAGAAGACCCAGTCCAGCTCGGGCAGTGTGAAAAGCAGCTAACTGGAGGGGGAGGGCTGCTTTAGATGGTGATATCTCCTCAATGGTAGCAGCTAGAAACATGCAACTGGTCTTGTCTGAAAGCAGACCAAGTGACAGCTAAAGTCCAAGCAAGAGAGGAGAAATCACTGTTAGATATCAATTCAAGAATAATCGCGAGTAAAACTTGTTTTTACTTTCATTTTCAGCTGCATTCACAGCATCCCGATTTCTATTAGTGATATCTTTCTCTGTCCTGAACATATTGCTGTCATTTTGGTATTGTCTGAAAGCTTGGAATGTCCTTTTTTAAACAAGATCCGTTTCTAGCATGTTTCTTGCTGCTACCATTCAGGAGGTAGCAGCATCTAAAGCAGCCCTCCCCCTCCAGTTAGCTACTTTGCCCACTGCTGGAGCTCCACTCTGGCAAAACAGTTAGGGGGTTAACCTAATAGCCAATACTTTTGCAATTAACTTAATGTCCATGCTGAGCAGTGACGGCTTGTATGCCCCTACTTCCAGAGGGTATAGAGATATGTTTGTGTTATTAGAACCGGGTCACATCCGTCGGAACTAATAGGTTTGGTTGTACAGGTAAACCAATTAACTCCTAGAAATGTATGAAGGAGTTGTTAGGGATAAGGGCTGCACTTGCATGGGAAATTTGCATCTGAAAGAATTTTTTGTCCATGTCACAAGACTTCTTTTGGAAAACATCAGGTATCTACAATATTTCGCAGGTGATTAGGGAAGGAAGATTTATTTCATATGATGAATTACAGATAATTAGTGGTAAGAGGGAAATTAATTGGTTTAGATATTATTATGTTCGACCTTTGTTAAACCTGGACAGTCCTAGTTATTTCTTATGGAAACTAACAAGTGTATTGATTGCCTAGTTCACTCACAAGGCCGAAACGTTAGGATTTCTTATATTTATAAATCACTGGTTAAAGCTTATTCAGACTGTATATATCCTTTTGAAGTGAAAAGAGATGGTCTCAAGACATTCCAGGACTATGCCAAGAGGACTGGGAACAGATATACAAAAATTTGGGCACTTGTTCACTTAAAGGGGTTATCCAACTCCTGAAATTGCCCCCCCCCCATGTGCCTGGGCCCCTCACACATAATGTACTTACCTCGCTCCCCAGCATCTGTGTCGTTTCTGAAGCCCCCATGGGCGTCGCTGCATGAAAACATCAGGGGTCAGGGTGGGGGCAGCCAATAACAGGTGGTGACGAGGACAAGCATCCCTAGCATTGCGGGTAATGGTAGGGGGGCTTGCTCCCGTCATAGCCTGCAGGTAACTACATTGGGTGTGAGGGGCCTGGACATATGGGAGGGGGGGGGCATTTTAGGGGTTGGATAACCCCTTTAATTCTAATCCCATCATGGTGCATGGCACATCATATGTATCATAATGGAGGAGTAGTATCCGTCATGGCACCTATAAAATCTGAAGCCATAATCACTGTGTCAACAGAGCCGCATACTTACCAACATTTAAAAAGTCAAGATCCGGAAATTTAACCCTAGTCCTGCCCCTTGGAATATTCCAAACTGCCTTGAAATGCCCACTTTTGGGTAGGGTTTGCATAAGCCTTGCTCATTTTGAGGGCGGTTCTGGCAACATCAGGGCTGCTAGCAAATAGGGACCCATCATCAGTTGATTGCAGTTACCTAAATACAAGCTAATGTGCATATGAACGGAGGTCCATAACTGTAAAACTGGGCTGTACACAGAACAGTCCTTAAAAGGGACAGTCACCTCTACCAACATGGCTGTATTTTTTTTTATATCAGATCGTTTTTATTATTGATTATACACATGGTACATATAAATGTACACAACAGTACAACAATACAGACCCACACAACCCCCCTCCCCCCTCTGTGCGATGTCCTCGTGTCCGCCATCAATTTTCTCATATTTCCCTGTTTGAGTGAAAACCTTCATCACTATAGAAAATATGAACTTATCTATGAGCCTGCCTGTTACCATGAGTTATCCCAGCTATATTCATGGTGTCAAGCACCCAAAATCTCAACAGGTCTTGTGACGCTAAACCAGAATTTACTATCCATGTCTCCCATTGCTTCTGATATTTTTTTAGGAGTGCCCCTCTTCGGATACAACCCCCTTTCCAAGCAAACGTGATTCATAGCCCCTATTAATTCCTGTTTAGTCGGACCAGATGGTTGAATCCAGTATTTTGCAATTAGTTTTCTAGCACAATATATAGTTTTTACTATTGCCAATTTACACTCCTCCATTACTGTCAAATCTTGGATATATCCCAGGATACCAACTGTTGGCACTCTAGGTGTTCTAATACTATACACTCAATCTATCATGTTAAATACATCTGACCAATATGTGCTTAGTTCCCTACAGGACCACATCATGTGCATGAGATCTGCCTCCACCTCAGAATATCTTGGACAATTGGCGGATCTTCATTTTATATAACACTATTGGTGTTTTGTGTACTCTATGTAACAAGAATATTTGCGATCGGCGCTGTGCCTCACTAATAAACAGTAGTGGTGTAGTCTCTAGAATATCCTGCCACTGAGTAGATGTCAAGGGCCCAGTGTCTTTTTCCCATTTTTCTTTTAGTCCTGCTATTGGATCCCCCAAACTCTTGTCCAGAAGAAAACTATAAGGCCCCATGCAGACGGCCGTATTATTGCGGGTCCGCAATAATGTGGACCCGCAATACTACGGCTGCCGCCCGGCGTGTGTTCCGCAACGCTCGGAACACACGGCCGGGCGCCCCATTGAAAATGCCTATACTTGTCCGGTTTGCTGACAAGTATAGGACATGTTTTATCTTCTTATGTGGCGGCGGCTACTACCCGCTCTCATAGAGGTGAATGGGGCCGCATCTATTCCGCAATATTGCGGAATAGATGCGGACCCATTCACACGGTCACACGGTGAAGGAAATAAGCTTGTAAAAGGTCGAGGCTTGAACCACAAGGTTGAATAAAGCTGTACTAACAATATTCATAGGAGATTCTTTTTCTTGATATTGTAATGCGTGTCTCAGTTGCAAATAAGAATAAAAAAATTGACTACTGAAGTCCAAATTCAGTTTGGAGTTGTTGGAATGATTTGAGTACCCCATTATCGAATATCTGGTATACATATTTAATCCCCTTCTGTGCCCATTTCATCAAAGCCTTCTAAATTGTAAATTTCCCACAGTAGTGTGTTGTTCCACAACGGGGTGTATTTAGTACATCCTTTAATGTCCAGCAGACTTCTAACAGTCCACTCAACATGGCTGTTTTAGTAAATACTTAACAATTCTGGAGCATCTTCTCTTAGAACTCTGCATTATGCTATTCTCCTGTTACTCCTCCTTATTGTATAAAATTCATGAATATCTTATCATAGGTGTGGCACAGTCTGACAATGCCAGCACTGATTGAATTGTGTCAGACTGTGTAGAGGCACCCCCCAACTGGAAACACCCAGCTGTCCATATTATCGTAAACCTCTAGGAGGAATAAAAGAGGAACAACACAGCACAGAAAATAATTTCCACCACTGTTATTACATTATCTGACAGTTCTATTACATTTGTAATCTACCAGTTATATTCAGTTATATCATGCAGTTATATCATATTCACATCTTATTAATAACAGGAAGTGGGATCAGACTTGGAAGATGCTAGGTATCAGTATGCTGAGCCTCGCTTGTCAATCTATGGGCGTTCTCCTGAAGAATGGACCAAACTGGCTTATTGGTTTAACAAGCACAGGGTTTACAGCCCCAACATGAAATTCATGATCCAAGTTCCAAGAATATAGTAAGTATTGCATTGGATTACGTGGGGGCGCATGACATGACAAAGGAGATTGACACCAGAAATGAATATATCTGTGTATTTCTTAATAGAAAGTTTGATTTCATGTGAAGAATCTAATTACAAAAGTGAAGTGTAAAATAAAGGATATGTGGGGGGGGGGGGGGGTTGTGGAGGAAAGGGAGGGGGTAAAAAACACATGGGGGAACTTTTCCTAAGGGGAATTTTTGAAGTCAGTTTTTCTTGAGTCTGCGTTGTCATAATTTTTTGTGGTGCATTTTCCAAGTGCCTTTTTTAAAATTTTTCTGGTATCATGTAAGGGCTCGTTTTTTGTGGGATCGGGTGAAATTTTCACTAATATCATGTTGAGATACATAAGATTTTTTTTAGTGATATTATGATTTGGGTGGGGACAAGTTGACCATTTAATGGCTGTTCGGGTATAATTTTTATTTTATTTTTTCATGTGATATGGTAGATCATGTGACATTTTTATAGAGCAGGCTGTTATGGACACAATGATGCCAAATATGTCAATTTCTTTTATTTGTGTTCAGTTTTACACAAAAAAGTATTTTTGAAAATAAAAAAATAAATATTTTTGTGTTGCCATTTTTTTGAGAGCCATAATTAATTTTTTCTTGGTGTCGCCAGGTTCCTGGTGTGGAAGATGACGCTTCCAGTAATACCATTTTGAAGTGCATATGACTTTTTTATGGCTTGATATTTGATTTACTTGACTTGGCAAGGTGACCAATAAAAACATGGCTTTTCTGGCACCGTTTTTATTTATTTTTTTATTGTATTCACCTGATGGGTTAGATCAGTGGTCCCCAAACTTGTTTGTGCCAAGGACCGGTTGCACACAAAACTATTTTCTCGTGGACTGGCGGAGGGCGGGTGGGGATGGGGGTGGCCGGTGGTTTGGGATGAGGGATGTGCGGTGGTGGGGGTTCAGGGCGGATGGTCAGTCAAAACACAGTACTTAATAAACCCGTATAGGCCCCTCTCAGTAACTTACAAATGATGTCTCCTCTGACTGGAGTTGTTCTCTTTCCTTTCTCCACAACTTCTTTCTGTATAACTGAACAAACAGAAGACAGATATTTTGTATTATTACCTCCTTTTATGCCCCTACTTAGTAATCATCCCCATTCAGGCCCCAGTAGATATAATGCCGCCCTCCCCCCCCCCCCCCGTAGTGTCTTCTTCACATTTAATGGCCCCCAGTACTGCCTCTTTACATATAGTGCCCCCAGTAGTGCCTCCTTACATATTTACTTTTTATTTTTGTCCCACAAAGAGACTTTTAGGGGTCTGATCGCTTTTCCAGTGTAGTACAATATATTGTATTTGTATTGTACTGCATTGCAATTGTCAGTTTTTTACTGGCAGTTCGCCTATGAGACCCAGCCTAGGCACTCTTCCTCTGTATACTTGTCAGATGAGGCCATCAGCATTGACCATGGAATCTAATGGGTTAATCCGCTGACATCAGAGTATTCAGTGATGACGGCAGATACGTCAAGGGCCCGTCTGTTAGTAACTGTTAGGGGCCTGCCTCTGATTGGGCAAGCACAGCTTGCTGTACATGTATGGCGAAGGTTGGAAATTTACTTCCCGTACATATATAGCGAAGGTTAACCAATTAAGGTGTGCTATTTTGCACCAAAGTTTTGTCTGTTAACCAACTCTGATACTCCACTGCCTGCCCTGACCTTAGCCTGTCAACTGACCTTTTGCTGCCTGCCCTGACTTTGGATAGTTTCACAGAATTGCTCAAACTGTACCTGCCTTGACATTTAAGAAGAGTGGGATGCCATGCCTCAGCAGACAATAAGAACAGCATGAGACATCATTGTCAAGCTGTAATAGATGCTCAAGGCCACATGACAAATTATTGAGACAATGATATTTTTTGTGGGGGTATACCCACCACTGTTGTTGGCTTTTGTGTCAATAAATTGTTTAAGATGACGAAATCACTATTGCATGCTTCTACTTAAATGCCCTACTTTCATGATATAATATCACTGTAGCGTGAACTTTTTATGTTTCCCATAAATCTCACCTGAAATCCAAATATCCCTAACGTTTTGTGAGTAGTGCATGTGGATGGACATTTTATTCAGTGCTACCATACATAAGTGCAGGCTAATACAGCACTACATACCTCTTCCATCCTGTAATGTCTTCTCTGATGTAGATTTCCTCTTTCCTCATCTTCTCCATCCGGTGATCAGACCACCTTGATGACTTCTTACAGCCATGTCACATCTCTGCAGAGTTTGACACACAGACAACTTAGATTCCTTTGCTGCACTTTTCCATCATCCCCCCTCCTGGTGCCCCAACTTTGGCATTCTGCTGCTACCCCTAGCACTGTGCCTGCTGTGCTCCCCAAAGCCCCCAGGACACTGCAGAAATAACAGTGCCACACCGATAGTCCCCCCATAGTAATAGTGCTCCCAGACTGCAATCAATAGTAATAATGCCCTGTACAGTACCCTCAGTTGCAACCTCATAAGTATTAATTCCCCCCTCAATATTAATAATAATGTCTCCATAATACCTTCAGCAGTAACACAGCCCCTATATAGCACCCCTTTAGAGCCCCCAATAGTAATATGTCTCATCTATAAGGCACCACTATAGAGCAGTATTATAACAACCCCTCTGTAGTGGTAGTGAATATAATAGCCCCCTGTTTTGCTAATGTATATAATGGCCCCTCTGTATTGTTAGTATATATAATGCCCCTCTGTAGTGGTATTGTATATAATGGCCCCCTTTACTGATAGTATATATAATGACCCCTACCCCCCTGTAGTGCCCCTAGTAGTGCCAACATATATACATTGTAAAAGAAAAAAATATAAACAAACTGCTCTCTCCTGCGGTATGTGATGCAGGACACAAGCCTTTTTCCACCTGTGGCCTGAATTGACACTTCCCGACGCAGGTGATCGCAATGACATCACCATGCCCTCCTTTGCTGGCTTTTGTGCAATGGCTTGACCACAAACACCTGTGTCGTGGTGATGTCATCACAATCTATGGCACCATTCAACTTTCTCATAGGCTTCAGGCCTAGTGACCTAAGGCCCATAATACTGAACCTCGAAGACAGGAGCCATATGCTCCTGTGCCCTGCTCCCCTCAGAGGAAGGTCAGCCATCACTTGAGATGGGATACTCATAGCACCTCATTGCAGAAGTGGCCCTGGTTGCAAAGTTCCAGAAGGAAAAAAATACATCTAGTTGCCTATGATTCCAATCACTTCACATTAGGGTCAATTTCTTGACAATTTATTGACAATATATGGATTTGTCATAGAGAATCATTTTCTCTGGTGAGCCCCAGGAATCACAGTCCGACACTGCAGATTTATGCTGTTTATATTGGTAAGAAATTTCCCTTTCACCAATGATTGATGGACGAATGTTGTGCATCAGCCTGTATTAGCCTTTAGTGAGGGTGATGGGTAGAGGTGGTGGGAGCACTTCCCTCATGAATACAGTACACTTATAACTACCATATTCTGTCATAGTGTCTGTTAGCCAAAAGGTATTGAGCCATTTGGTTAGATAGCCCTGAGGCTATCATATTATAATGCACCTCAATAAGACAGCAAAATCTACTTTGTTCGCCTAATAACCTAAAATAAAACTAATATGAGATCATAATGGTCTGTTATTTAGAGGCATAACTATTCTTTCACTGGCCAATGCAGTGTGACTTGTTAGCGCCTCTCTGGCATTGATCATTTACAGTGATGCCCTGCCAGTCACCCTGTCATGTGCCAACAGTGTTTTACCTTATGAGAGTTTAAAACTTGTGTGTGACTTGCCACAATGGAGAATTTACTGAAATAATCTATTGTTCTAGTAAGACTAGGTCTAGAAGGTCTGAATCATGATCTGAGTCACTGAAATCAGTGAGCCTCCCAGACATGAGCCTATGTGTAGATTGAACAGCTGTCAATGGATTAACAGAGGTGAAATAAATTGTATGCATTGTCTTGTTTAGTTTCACTTCCATTCTGTGTAATTCAGTAGAGCAACTGGTTGACTGCCATAAACAAACAATCAGGGTGGTACGGGAAAGGTTATTATTTTAGCAGAGAAAGCAGGAGGTGCCATGAAAATACCTGTTGAAGGTGTGTGAAATGCCCCTTTCCATCAATTAAAGGTTGCAAAATCACATCCATGTCAACTAAGCAAGAAAAATATGCCACGCAACAAAGCAGTTTGTCAATACATGCTAATATATACTGTATATATACACATACCCACCCTTCCTTTAAAGAAAGAAAATCCCACAATGGTCAGTGAATAACCTGCAACTGACAAAAGTAAATAAATAAATAAACAAATAAATAAATAAAAAAAAATGATTGAAAATCAACTAATGAAAATCAGAAATTGCTTTTGAATTGTGGTTCAAAAGAATAATTTATAAAACAAACTAATGAAACTGGCCTGGACAAAAATGATGGTTCCCTTAACTTAATATTTTGGTGCACAACCTTTTGAGGCAATCACTGCAATCAAGCGATTTCTATAACTCTCGAGACTTCTGCACCAGTCCACAGGTATATTGGCCCTCTTCTTGTGAGCAAACTGCTCCAGATATCTCAGATTTGAAGACTGCAGACTTCTCCATGCTGCATGTTCCAAGCTGCTTCCACATATGTTCAAATGATTTAGATCAAGGCTCATAGAAGGCCACTTTAGAATAGTCCAATGCTTTGCCCTTAGCCATTCTTGGATGTTTTTAGCTGTTGGAGAACCCATGACCTGCTACTGAGACCAAGCTTTTTGACACTGGGCAGCACATTTAGCTCCAGAATGCCTTCATTGTTTTGATATTTCATTGTACCCTACACGGATTCAAGAAACCCTGTGCCAGATGCAGTACAGCAGCACCAAAACATAACCGAGCCTCCTCCATGTTTCACAGTAGGTAACATATACATAATAACAGTTTGTAAGGCTAAAAAAAGACATACGTCCATCCAGTTCTGCCTGGTATAATGTTCTTTTCTTTGTATCCTTCATTTTTGCATCTGTAAACATAGAGCTGATGTGACTTGCCAAAAAGCTCCAGTTTTGTCTCATCTGACCATAGAACATTCTCCCAGAAGCTTTGTGGCTTGTAAATATGCATTTTGGCAAATTTCAGTCTAATTTTTTTTATGATTTGCTTTCAACAGTGGTTTCCTCCTCAGTTGTATTCCATTAAGGCTAAGACAACAACAGATGGTGAACTGATGTACATTGATCTTGGAGTTCACCTTTAAGCTCTTTGGAAGTTGTTCTGGGATCTTTGGTTACCATTCATATTATTTTTCTCTTTAATTTGTCATCAATTTTCCTCATGTGGCCACATCCAGGGAGGTTGGCTACAGTCCCATATATCTTAAATGTCTGAATAATATGTGCAACTGTAGTAGCAGGAACATCAAGCTGTTTGGAGATGGTCTTATAGCCTTTACTTTTAACATGTTTGTCTATAATTTTCCTGAAACAACTCTCTCCTTAGCTTTCTTCTGTCCATGTTCAGTGTGGTACCCACCATGATACCAAACACCACAGTCACTACGTTTCACCCCTTACATAGGCAGACTAACTGATTACAAGTTTGAAGACACCTGTGATTCTAATTACAATACACACCTTAGTTTAATATATTCCTATGGTCAAATTATTTTCAATATTTTCTAAGGCCAGGGCCGTATTTAGGGTTCATGCTGCCCTAGGCACTCTCTGTGATGACGCCCCCCCCCCCCAACGCGACCCATTCCCCCACGCCCATAAATTTCAGCCGGAGGAGTCATGATAAACATACCACATACCAACTATGTACCCACCAGACCTCAGATCAGCGTATTGTGCCCCCATCAGACCTCATATCAGCAGAATGTGCCCCCATCAGACCTCAGATCAGCAGAATGTGCCCCATCAGACCTTAGAACATTAGAATGTGCCCCCAACAAACCTCAGATCAGCCCACTGTACCCCCATCAGACCTCAGATCAGCCCGCTGTACCCCAATCAGACCTCACATCAGGCTACTGTGCCCCCATCAGACGTCAGATCAGCGTCTTGTGCCCCCATCAGACCTCAGATCAGCGTCTTGTGCCCCCATCAGACCTCAGATCAGCATCTTGTGCCCCCATCAGACTTCAGATCAGCGTCTTGTGCCCCCATCAGACCTCAGATCAGCGTCTTGTGCCCCCATCAGACCTCAGATCAGCGTCTTGTGCCCCATCAGACCTCAGATCAACGGCTTGTGCCCCCATCAGACCTCAGATCAGCGTCTTGTGCCTTGTGCCCCCCTCAGACCTGCCACCCAGCCACTTAAAAAAACACATACTTACCTGTCCTGCGCTGCCGCTGCCCTCAGGTTCCGCGCTCCACTGTCTTCCCTTCCGGCGCGCACTATGACCTGACGCTGCGTCAGGTCATAGTGCGCGCCGGAAGGGAAGACAGTGGAGCGCGGAACCTGAGGGCAGCGGCAGCGCAGGACAGGTAAGTATGTGTTTTTTTAAGTGGCTGGGTGGGCTGCCCGCGCCACCCAACAGCACATCGAGCCCCCCCCCCCCCGCGGAAAAAAAATAAAAAATAAAAAATTCCATGATGGTTTTTGAAATTTTTTTTTTCCCCACAATCTTTATAGATTCTCCCGGCGGGGTGCCGCCCCCGGCAACCCGCCGCCCTAGGCACCGTGCCGCCGGTGCCTAGTTGCTAATACGGCCCTGTGTAGGTGTACCATCGTTTGGTCCAGGCCAGTTTCATAATTTTATTTTTAAAACTATTCCTTTGAACCACAATTCAATAGCAATGTATGATTTTCATTAGCTGATTTTCAGTAAATATTTTATTTGTTATTACTTTTGTCAGTTATTTTGGTGACCATTGTGGTCACTAAATCCACAGGGATTAATATGCATTTGACTCCCTCTTTGCAGCTACAACAGCTTCCACCCTGGGAAGGCTTTCTACAAGATTTTAAAGTGTGCTTGTGGGAGTGTTTGCCAATTTTTGCTGAATGAAAGGTTCATCCCAAATATACTCAATATGGTTGAGGTTAGGGCCCTGTGTGGGCCAGTCATATTCTTGCACACCCAACCATGCCTTTACAAACCTTTCTTTGTGCACTGGGGCACAATCATGTTAGAACAGAAAAAGGCCTTCCCCAAAACTGTTTGAACAAAGTTGTGTGGCATACAAGTGTCTAAAATCTAAGACCTTCATACAGCTGCTCGGCCATAAAAAACAATGCCATTAAGTTCCTGGAGCACAGCTTTTGTGCTGATCTCAATGCCAGAAGAGGCTTGAAACCCTGCAGTAATTGAGTCAGAAGGGTGTTGGCAACTTTCATGCACTATGTACCTCAGCACTAGGTGACCCCGCTCAGTAACTGTATGTGGTCTGCCACTTCATGACTGAGTTGTCTGGTTCCTGAGTACTTCCACTTTACAATAATACCACTCACAGTTGATTGTAGAATATCTAGGAGTGAAGAAATTTCATGACATTACAGTACCGCACTGGAATTCAATGAGCTCAGAACGACCCATTCTTTCACAAATAGCTGTAATTTGGATGTCTGTAAATCTGGATTTTATACATCTGTGGCAATAGGACAGAATGAAATGATTAACAGGTGTGCCTGTACTTTTGTCCATACAGTATATGTAAATATATACAGTATATATATATATATATATATATATATATATATACAGTACAGACCAAAAGTTTGGACACACCTTCTCATTCAAAGAGTTTTCTGTATTTTCATGACTATGATAATTGTAGATTCACACTGAAGGCACCAAAACTATGAATTAACACATGTGGAATTATATACTTAACAAAAAAGTATGAAACAACTGAAAATATGTCTTATATTCTAGGTTCTTCAAAGTAGCCACCTTTTGCTTTGATTACTGCTTTGCACACTCTTGGCATTCTCTTGATGAGCTTCAAGAGGTAGTCACCTGAAATAGTATTCCAACAGTCTTGAAGGAGTTCCCAGAGATGCTTAGCACTTGTTGGCCCTTTTGCCTTCACTCTGCGGTCCAGCTCACCCCAAACCATCTCGATTGGGTTCAGGTCTGGTGACTGTGGAGGCCAGGTCATCTGGCGTAGCACCCCATCACTCTCCTTCTTGGTCAAATAGCCCTTACACAGCCTGGATGTGTGTTTGGGGTCATTGTCTTGTTGATAAATAAATGATGGTCCAACTAAACTTTCAAAGTTTTCCCAATTTTTCGGACTAACTGACCTTCATTTCTTAAAGTAATGATGGCCACTCGTTTTTCTTTACTTAGCTGCTTTTTTTTGCCATAATACAAATTCTAACAGTCTATTCAGTAGGACTATCAGCTGTGTATCCACCTGACTTCTGCCCAACACAACTCATGGTCCTAACCCTATTTATAAGGCAAGAAATCCCACTTATTAAACCTGACAGGGCACACCTGTGAAGTGAAAACCATTTCAGTTGACTACCTCTTGAAGCTAATCAAGAGAATGCCAAGAGTGTGCAAAGCAGTAATCAAAGCAAAAGGTGGCTACTTTGAAGAACCTAGAATATAAGACATATTTTCAGTTGTTTCACACTTTTTTGTTAAGTATATAATTCCACATGTGTTAATTCATAGTTTTGATGCATTCAGTGTGAATCTACAATTTTCATAGTCATGAAAATACAGAAAACTCTTTGAATGAGAAGGTGTGTCCAAACTTTTGGCCTGTACTGTATATATATATATATATATATATATATATATGTATATAATATATTTACTAATTGATCATGTTATACAGCTGTGACAGTGAATTATGATGTAGTGATCGTTTTATGACCCTAAAGATCCTTTGGGGGATTTTTTCACAACCATATTTCAGGACATTTAGCATTTTAACTTTTGAAGGGGAAATCCAGTCAAAATAAGCCTATTAAATGCCATAGATTGGGACTGTACTGAAAGCTGGTCAAAATTTTGCTATATAATTCTAATACAGAGAATAGCATGCTGTCAAGTAATCCTGATATTCAGCAAAGGCTCTATGGCCAACTTTGTGGCTGGCATTTTTGAGGGTTTGTGGCTGGCACTCTGGGAGGTGGCTTTGAGGCATTAAGGCTAGTTTCACACTAGCAGCACTGTCCTCCTGAAGGCTGTTTCGGCAGGTGAACAGACTGTCGGATCTGTGCTGCCGCTAGTGCACGCGTGCCGCTGGAAGTCCATTCCGGGCCTATCTGGCCCCAGAATAAAACTACGTCATGTCAATTTCATGCAGCCCATACTTGCAAGGTCTTTGACTTGTCTATGGAACATACCTAGATTCTGTATCTATAATAACCAGGGGGGCAACAAGAAAGTTATGCAAATCTATTATTGTGTGCTTTAATTCTGTGACAGTAGGGATAAAGAGACACAACTATGAAAAATAAGTTATGAAAATTATTGAAGGAACGCTTTGATTATTCAGGAACTGATTGGGGATTACAGCTCAAGTAAATCCAATAGCTTGGTAAGACTATGTTTTCAGGTCCACAAATGGCAGTTCTTGGCAGGTTTTTCTAAGTTGAAATATCTCAGCCCAGCTCATGAACACTCAAATGTTGTATGTGAAGTCTTGTATAGTGTATGCGTACTGTTCGGGATAGAAAGTCTTTAAAAGTATTCTGTAAAGTGGATTTATCTCTTAATAATATAAAAATGAATTTCTGTCTGTCTGTCTGTCTGTCTGTCTGTTCTCTATGCGCGACCAAACTACTGGACCGATTTTCACCAAATTCGGCACACAGGTACATCAGGTGTCCGGGAAGGTTTTAGACCAGGTCTCATCTCTCTAGGACGTACCGTTCCTGAGATATTCCCAAAATATGATCTCCATTAGCCAACATTACAACTGGGAGCTTTGGTTTTAAACTCCAACTGCCATTCTCTGCAAAGCCACACAGGGAGGGCAGGTTTCCATAACAACCAGGTAATTATCAGCAGCTGAGGATCTCATCCATTTCTATTTACTGACACTGTTAAAGGTATTCCGGTTACCATAAATATAACTTATGTTTTTTTCTATTACTACAGTTCAGTAGTAATAAAAGATGTTTTGCTCCACTGCTGCCTATTGTGTGGGCTCATAAATAAGCATGGTATTGACCTTTAATTCAGGCCACCCTAAAAGAAGTACTTAAAACCCCCGCCCCAGGTCTCACTAAGCCACACCCCCAACTCTGTCAGGCCACACCCCCTTTCACTCCGCAGCCAACAGAGATTGAAAAAATAAAGGTAAAAATCAACTTCTGTCAGCTGCAGGGATGGGTGGGAGGTTGACTTTCTTTCTGCAACAACAAACACAAACATTAAATAAAATAGATTAAATCCACCCATGCGAAGCGTCTTGCTAATCCACGTCCCCGACTCAGTCAGGTCACGCCCCCTCCCACTCCGCAGCCAATGCGAATTGAAAAAATGAAGGTAAAAATAAACTTCTGTTTGCTGCAGGGGTGGGAGGGTGAATTTCTCTCTGCAACGACACACAAAAATTTTAGATGAAATAGACTAATTATAGACTACAACCGTTCGAAGCCTTTTGCTAAGCCACGCCCCGTCTCTGTCAGGCCACGCCCCCTCCCACTCCGCAGCCATTCTGCAACGACACACAGAAACATTAAATGAAATAGATTAAATGCACCTATGCGAAGCGCTTTGCTAAGCCATGCCCCGACTCTGTAAGGCCACGCCCCCTCCCACTCCGCAGCCAACAGGGATTGAAAAAATAAAGGTAAAAATCAACTTCTGTCAGCTGCAGGGATGGGTGGGAGGTTGACTTTCTTTCTGCAACAACAAACACAAACATTAAATAAAATAGATTAAATCCACCCATGCGAAGCGTCTTGCTAATCCACGTCCCCGACTCTGTCAGGTCACGCCCCCTCCCACTCCGCAGCCAATGCGAATTGAAAAAATGAAGGTAAAAATAAACTTCTGTTTGCTGCAGGGGTGGGAGGGTGAATTTCTCTCTGCAACGACACACAAAAATTTTAGATGAAATAGACTAATTATAGACTACAACCGTTCGAAGCCTTTTGCTAAGCCACGCCCCGTCTCTGTCAGGCCACGCCCCCTCCCACTCCGCAGCCATTCTGCAACGACACACAGAAACATTAAATGAAATAGATTAAATGCACCTATGCGAAGCGCTTTGCTAAGCCATGCCCCGACTCTGTAAGGCCACGCCCCCTCCCACTCCGCAGCCAACAGGGATTGAAAAAATAAAGGTAAAAATCAACTTCTGTCAGCTGCAGGGATGGGTGGGAGGTTGACTTTCTTTCTGCAACGACACACAGAAACATTAAATGAAATAGATTAAATACACCCATGTGAAGCGTCTTGCTAATCCACGCCCCCGACTCTGTCAGGTTACGCCCCCTCCCACTCCGCAGCCAATTGGGATTGAAAAAATAAAGGTAAAAATAAACTTCTGTTTGCTGCAGGGGTGGGAGGGTGAATTTCTCTGCAACGACACACAAAAATTTTAGATAAAATAGACTAATTATAGACTACAACTGTTCGAATCGTCTTGCTAAGTCACGCCCCCAACTCTGTCAGACCACGCCCCCTCTCACTCTGCAGCCATTCTGCAACGACACACAGAAACATTAAATGAAATAGATTAAATCACCTATGCGAAGCGCTTTGTTAAGCCACGCCCCCAACTGTGTCAGGTCACGCCCCCTCCTACTCCGCAGCCAACAGGGATTGAAAAAATGAAGGGAAAAATAAACTTCTGTCAGCTGCAGGGGTGGGAGGGTGAATTTCTCTCTGCAATGACACACAAAATTTTAGATGAAATAGACTAATTTCAGACTACAACCGTTCGAAGCATCTTGATAATCCACACCCCCAACTCTGCCAGGCCATGCCCCCTCCCACTCCGCAGGCAACGGGGATTGAAAAAAATCAGCTGCAGGGGTGGGAGGGTGAATTTCTCTCTGCAATGACACACAAAAATCGTAGATGAAATTGACTAATTTTAGACTACGACCATTCAGTACTAATAAAAGATGTTTTTTTCCACTGCTACCCATTGCGGGTCCCCATAAATTACCATGTCATCGACCTGTAATTCATGCCACTCTGACCCCCGCCCCAGATCTCGCGAAACCACGCTCCGACTCTGTCAGGCCACGCCCCCTCCCACTCCGCAGCCAACGGGGATTGAAAAAATGAAGGTAAAAATCAACTTCTGTCAGCTGCAGGGGCGGGAGGGAGGTTGGATTTCTTTCTGCAACAACATACAGAAACATTAAATGAAATAGATTAAATATACCCGTGCAAAGCAATGTTTTCTTCCACTGTTACCCATGGCGTGTCCTCATAAATTACCATGGCATCGACCTGTAATTCTGGCCACCATCAAAAGAAGGACTTAAAACCCTACCCTAGGTCTTTCAATGTCACACCCCCGACTCAGTCAGGCCATGACCCCTCCCACTCCGCAGCCAATGGAGATTGAACAATTGAAGGTAAAAATCAACATCTGTCAGCTGCAGGGATGGGAGGGAGGATGACTTTCTCTCTGCAACGACACACAGAAACATTAAATGAAATAGATTAAATATACCCGCGCAAAGCAATGTTTTCTTCCACTGCTACCCATTGTGTTTCTTCAAATTACCATGGCATTAACCTATAATTCAGGCCACCCTGAAATGAAGGACTTAACCCCCCCGTGTCCCATTAAACCACACCCCTCCCACTCCGCAGCCAATAGGGATTGAAAAAATGAAGGTAAAAATCACCTCCTGTCAGCTGCATTGACTTTCTCTCTGCAACGACACACAGAAACATTAACCCCTTCACGCCCAGCGCCGTACATGTACGGCGCAACGGGACGGGACTTAACGCCCAGCGCCGTACATGTACTGCGCGCTGATCGGGCGGGTGCAGGAGCTGCGCCCGCCCGATCAGCGGCGGGGGTCCGGCAGTGCCCAGGTGCCGGACCCCTGGGGAATGCGCCAGCATCGGTGAAAACACAGATGCCGGCGCATTAACCCTTCATGTACATGAGGTGTGCCGCAAGTTCAGGATGCCGAGCGGGGGGGCCATCGGGTCCCCGCGCTACTGTGACGGGGACCCGATGGCTTGGATGGCAGCCCGATGCCTTCCTTAGGCATCGTGGCTGCCATCCCTGCGAGCCTGTGCGATCCAGCCCCCTGGATCGCACAGGAAGCAGGCTGTAAGTGTATTACTGTGAGTAATACACTTACAGCCAATGCATTACAATACAAAGTATTGTAATGCATTGTGAAGGGGATCAGGACCCCCAAAAGTTCAAAAAAGAAGTGTAAAAAAGATGAAAAAAATTTTAAAAAATAAAGTAAAAAAAATAAGAATAAAAGTTTCAAGTAAAAAAAAGAAAAACGCCATTTTCCCCCCAATAAAGTAAAAAAAATTGTTAAAAAAAGAAAAAAAAAGAAAAAGTAGACATATTAGGTATCGCCGCGTCCGTATCGACCGGCTCTATAAAAATATCTCATAATCCATCCCGCCAGGTGAACACAGTAAAAAATAAAAAATAAAAACAGTGCCAAAACAGCCATTTTTTGGTCGCATTCCCCCATAAAAAAGTGTAATAGCAGGCGATCAAAAAGGCGTATTTACCCCAAAATGGTACCAATCAAACCGTCATCTTGTCCCGCAAAAATGATACCCTACCTGAGACAATCGCCCAAAAACTGAAAAAAATATGGCTCTTTGAAAATGGCAACACAAAATAATGATTTTATTCTGTTCAAAAAATAAATCTATCGTGTAAAACTATCCAAAAATAAAAATGTTAGACATATTGGGTATCGCCGCGTCCGTAACAACCTTCTCTATAAAAATATCACATGATTTGCCCCCCTTGGTGAATGCTGTAAAAAAAAATTTTTAAAAACCATGCCAAAACAGCTATTTTTTTCACCTTGACTCACAAAAAGTGTAATACCAAGCGATCAAAAAGGCATATTTACCCCAAAATGGTACCAATGAAAACCTCACCTCATCCTGCAAAAAATGAGCCCCTACATAAGACAATAGCTCAAAAAAATAAAAATCAATGGCTCCCGCAAACCAATCCATCAAAATCTGTGTTGTAAAATCCATATGGCACTCCTTCTGTTCTGAGTCCTGCCATGTGCCCCCACAGCAGTTTACCACCACATATGGGGTGTTGCCGTATTCAGGAGAAAATGGGTAACATATTATGGGGTGCTTTTCTCCTGTTACCCCTTATGCAAATAAAAAAAATTGGGGCTATAGCAACATTTTATTGGAAGAAATGAAACTTTTCATTTTCATAGCCAAGTGTTTCCAAATTACGTAAAACGCTTAGGGGGTCAAAGTGGCCAGTACCCCCCTTAATATATTCGTTGAAGGGTGTAGTTTCCAAAATGGGGTCACTTTTTGAGGGTTTCCACTGTAGGGGTACGTCAGGGTCTCTCAATTACAAAATGGTGCCTAATAACTATTCTAGCAAAATCTGCCTCCAAAATCCGTATGGCGCTCCTTTCCTTCTGACCACTGCCACAAACCCATAGAGACCAGGGGCGTAGCAATAGGGGAAGCAGGGGAAGCAGCTGCTTTGGGGCCCAGACCCACAAGGGGCCCCCTCAGGAGGGAGACTAAAAGATTTTATTGTCAGGCCCCCCTCAACAGTATTATACAATGACATTATATACAGTGACACTATAGAAAGCGGATGGAGCGGCTGTCAGGCCTTGTCTGGGAGAGCTCAATCTTGACTAGCCACATTGCATGTGAGTTCGGGGTTGCGAGGAAGTTTCTGGGGGGGCCCCATTCAAAAATTTGCTGTGGGGCCCAGTTAGTTGTAGTTACGCCACTGATAGAGACGTTTATCACCACATATGGAGTATTTCTGTAAACTGCAGGATCAGAGCAATGTATATTGAGGTTTAGTTTGCTGTTAATCCTTGCTGTGTTGGAAGAAAAAAATTACTACCAAAAAAGTGAAATTTTGAAAATTCACCTCCATATTCCACTAATTCTTGTGGAACACCTCAAGGGTTAACAAAGTTTGTAACAGCAGTTTTTTATAATTTGAGGGGTGTAGTTTCTAAAATGGGGTCATTTATGGGGGGTTTCATTATGTAAGCCCCTCAAAATCACTTTATATCTGAATTGGTGCTTAAAAAAATGGTTTTGGAAAATTTGGTGAAAATGTGAAAAATGGCTTCTAAACTTCTAAGCCCTCTAACGTCCTAAAAAAGTAAAATGACATTTATAAAATGATGCCAACATAAAGTAGACATATGGGGAATGTAAAATAATAACTATTTTTGGAGGTATTACTATGTATTTTGAAAGTAGAGAAATTGAAATTTGGAAATTTGGAAATTTTTCCAAATTTTTGGTAAATTTGGTATTTTTTTTATAAATAAAAATGAAATATTTTGCCAAAAATTTACTACTGTCGTGAAGCACAATATGTGACGAGAAAACAATCTCAGAATGGCCTGGATAAGTAAAAGCGTTCCAAAGTTATTACCACATAAAGTGACACATGTCAGATTTGCAAAAAATGGCCTGGGCATGAAGGTGAAAACAGGCCCGGGGCTGAAGGGGTTAAATGAAATAGATGAAATATACCCAGGCGAAGCCGGGTCTTTCTGCTAGTATCATATATATTCAACAATTCAATATACAAAAATTCAGTTCTGTGGAATGATGTAATACCCTGTGACTTCATCTGTGCTATTCATTTTCATAGTGATATTTTCAGAGCTCAGAAGTTTGTACCTAATTTTGGAAAAATGTTGGAAAATATCTTCATGCCGGTGTTTGAAGCCACAGTCAACCCAAATGCTAACAAAGAGCTTAGCGTGTTCCTGAGACATGTAAGTCCGGTTCCTGAGCACAAGTACAGAAATGCTCAACTGTGGGCATTTGGATTATTATATATTAGTGACACGTATTATTATGACTATCACATACATACCATACACAAATATTTCATGTTTCTACTCATAGATTGGTGAACTTCTTAAGGCTTGGTTTAAACATTGCATATTTTTTTTTGCAGAATTTCAGTTGCAACAATGTGACATACTCAGGTTTTAACAAAACCCATTCATTTATGGCATAAAAAAATCAACAGTGGATTGTAGACATGCTAAATCCGCTCTAAAACCTACAATGGAATCCGAATATAATGTGTATTTCTATACTGGCACAGCAGTGTTATAGTTACGCAATGTGTGGACTTGACTTTAAAATTATATGTATAGGCTCAATGACTGCATATTAATTACAACACTCTTGTATTCCCATTTAATAGATAACTGGCTTTGACAGTGTGGATGATGAGTCTAAACACAGTGGCCACATGTTTTCATCAAAGAGTCCACTTCCCCAGGAATGGACCATTGAGAAGAACCCATCGTATACTTATTATATCTACTACATGTATGCCAACATCAGAGTGCTCAACAACCTGAGGAGGTACGACCCAAGGCCAGCTACACGTATTCTTTATTATAAATTGTATTGAGCATATATTTCCAAATTCTCCCTTACATAATAATGCCAAATAGTACATTGTCTAACAAATAATGTTGTGAACAAAGATGCCATTTTAAGGCCCTTGGCCAAACAAACATCCCTATGAGGGTTAGTTCCTGGTCATTGCAATGTGATCAGCCAACAATCAAGCAAACGCTAATTTCTCATTAGTCATTTATGTGGGCATAAAAATCTTCATTTGTCAGGAGCTCATGCCCTTGAGTTATCAGAGGACCTGCTGTCCCCAATATGCAAAGTTAACGGGGACTTACAAACATAATACAGCACAACAATTGCTTCATTAAAATATACTATACAAGTGACGATCAACATGATATATCATTGACCTGGAAGATTATCGTCCCATGTAAGAGGGCTTTTAATTGTTTCTTCCTCCATTTGTTTTAGCCCCTGCACATGTCCCTCCAGGTACAGAAACTTGTATATAAAGGATCAGAAGCAAACATGGACAGAATAGACAGAATTGGTAGCCAGGGATACATTTTGTCTGTTGGCTGTATCACACATTGTATGTATATCAGTGTGTTAAAGTGGATGTCTGATTTATAAAAACAAACAAAATAAATGACATAAAACAATAAAAGACAATATAATTGCCTATTTCACCTCTCCACCTTCAGCACCACTGCTTTGATCCTCCCTGTCGCTGCAGCCGTTATGCCATCTTCTTGGCTGCAGCAGCAATGATGTGCCTGTATACCTAAGACAACAGTGCAGCCAATCACTGGGCTCAGCAGTATACAGCACATGACTGCTGAGACCAGTGATTGGCTGCATGGAGCAAAAAATAAAGGCCAACGGGGAGAATGGGAGCTGCAGAGCTAGAAGTGGCAGGGGATAAATAGGTATAAGTTATTTGTATATGTGTTACATTAGTTAGTTTATGGCTGTTCCTGCCAGTGGGGACCTTTTTTCATAACTCAAACAATCCTTTTAATGCTGAGTATCTGATGCCCAGGAAAAATGTCTTTCTTTTAGCCCTATATTTGGGATAAAGCTATTGATTTTTACTTTTTTTATTTATTTTTATTTTATACTGTTTAGGGCTCAGGGTAGAAAACACATGATCTGTATGTTCTCTGCCTGTGCCCATATTCAGATCATTGATAACAGTAAATTCGATAATGGAACATTTAATCTGTTACATAATTCGCTTTATATTTACAAATGAAGAAATTAAACATCTATAAAGAACGAGCCCTCTAACAATCCTCGCAGGTGAAGGAGGGAAGATATGACAACACTGAAGAGGAAAAGTGTACTCTGTGAACACTATATGGTTAAAAATATTAAAGTAAAAATCACATTTATTTGGTAAAGACACAAAACACCACCTGACAAGACACCTACTAGGGTTCAAAATAACACAGTTGGACCGATGCAGATACACCATAAAATGCAGGTAGCATAAGTTACAAGGCCACAATGGAGGAATACAGATATACAGACCCAGTAGCAGGGGCGGATTGCCCATAGACCTTACAGGGAAATTTCCCTGTGGGCCACTGCCCAGGGGGCCACCCAAGCCTTTCTTATGGCTGGCCACTGGAAGTTTTTGGGGCTGTATTTTGTGATGGACTGTGGTATTTGGCTCTGTTGGGGTGGTATAATGTGCCACAATATGTTATTGTTGGCCCTGCCTTTCATCAATTTGGACTGGACTACAAAATGGGGCCACTTTTAGTATTTTTTCCAGGGCCACTTTAAGTTCCCAGTCCGCCCCTGGCCAGTACGCACCGCAAACACCAACCCCAACACATATTTCACGTTGCTTCCTCAGGGGACAGCGTCAAGCAACGCAAATCCTCTTTTGGGGCTGGTGTTTGTCTTCACAAAATATGTGTGATTTTTACTTATGATGTACAATAAAGTTGATATTTTTAACCATACAGTGTTCACAGAGTGCACTTTTCCTCTCTCTTTTATATTTACAAACCCAAGTTGATCCAGATTTTTTGCACAAAACATTCTCTAAAACCCAGAGGTCCATTTTGCAATAAGGTGGAAAAAATTTTCTTCCTGATGCCTACTGGCAATCAGAGAGATCATCATTCTACACTATAAATTATATTTTACAAGGAGGATATGTAGCCATAACTTAAATCTATCCACACTTTGAGCCATCAGCAAATCTTATATAGACTGGTACCCAAAACTGGACTGCATACTCACAATTTGGTCACACCAGTGCTTTATAAAGGGGTTATTGCATCCTATAATTAAGTGTATTGTCAACAATTACAACCAAATTCTTCTCTTCTCAAAAGTAATTCATTGCGTACAGGTATATGCAGATAGGAAACAGATCCGTCGAGATTAGAACTGTAAGTGGGATGTTCATAGCCAGGGACTGAGTATTTCCTTCTCATGTCACAGCACAGGGAATTGTATGCCATGGAAACAGTGGCCAGGTCATCAGCAGGTTCAATTACATGGGGCAGATGTTAAATGGTTTATAACTGTGTTATTTTTCATTTGCAATTGCACTGTATCCGGCACATAATACTAGCAATCCCATGATCTTCCAGTTGGTGTCGCTTTTCATTAACGCACAATTTTATGTGTGCAGAATTTAAGACTAACAAATGAAAAAGTAAAAAATATACCTTTAAAGCAAAGATGTGTATAAATTGTGTATTTATGTATTGACCCAGTGAAAAATATATTTTAGCCCTTTATCTTATTGCCATTATTGAAGTGCTACTTTAATGATGACATGCTATATAGAATCCATATAGATACATATCAATTTATTACATACATATATATTTTAAGGTAATCATGGTTTATTGTTGTATGGTAGGTGTTGAATTCAAAGGAGTTTCTAAATAATTTCTCAGTATCTGCAAGTTGCACTAATGCACTAGAATTTCTTCTGCTGCCATTATTCATATGCTTGGGATATTTATACACACTCCTTATATACAGTATATCCTTGCATTAAAGGGGTTTTCTGGTACTTAGGTATTTATGGCCTATCCTCAAGATAGATCATCAATATCAGATCATTGGCGTCTGACACCCAAAACACCCACTGGACAGCTGGTGGCACTGGAACTATGAAGACAATGTCTGGTGTGTAGCTTCTGGTGCAGACATACTGCAGCTCAGCTCCCATTCTGCTTCTCACTCCATCCAATGTATAGTTTCCAGCACCAGCTGATCGATGGTGGTGCCTGCTGTTGAACCCCCACTAATTTGATATTGATAAAATGGTACCATGAACTGTGAAGAAAATAAGTACACTTCAGTCTGAAATATTTGTTTGTTTAGTGATTTAGTACATCCTACCTGTAGCACACAAATATCTAAATATGCACTGAAATTCACTCCACCCTAATGATAAATGCACAGTGTATGATCTGCGTCTATGTATAAATAAGTTAGGCTGGAAGTGCGCTTCAAGTCTTAGCTCTCCGCCAGCTTACGATGAATCCTGGCATTAGTCCAGTACCAAGTAGAAACCACCATGAACCCTCAGTTTATGGTGGTTTCTACTGGATTGGTTTGCTATGGTTCTTCCCCTCCCTGCCTGAATGCTTTTGTAAACTGCCTTCAGTCTCCAGTACATTCATCCAGTGTAAATACTAGACATGGAGGAGGGGGATGCAGCTGCAGTATCTCTCCTTCAGTGTGTATTGTACGCAATATGCAGAGAAATCAAGTTTTCTTATTTCTGTACAGCCATCTAAGGAGTTAAAGGGGTATTCCCATCTCACAAATGTAGTTTGTATAGTTAGATATAGCCATACCAATATTATTACTAATAGAATGTATTTATATAAAATGTACTGTTTAGAAGATTTTCCTATTTGTATATCCATTGTCCCACACACATCAGTCAGGCTGTTGCCCCTAGTTACGACCACTGCGGCCATGTAGTAGTGGTGGCCGGCTTGCTCTTGTTTAAACCGGCTCTGAGGTAACTGCTGTATTGTGAACGCACATGGCATGAACATGCGGGGAGACATCTTAGGGTTGTAGCATTTTTGTCTGCGCTTCCAAAATGCAGAGAAACGGATCCTGTTCCAAGATCAATTCATCTCTATGGAGCAGGATCCGTTTATAAAGTCTGCGTTTTGGACGGATCCTGACCATTGCGTTTTGGACTGGTAGCGCCCAAAACGCAGATGTGAAAGTACCCTAAGGTGTCTCCGCATGCTCATGCAATGTGCGTTCACAGTACAGCAGTTACCTCAGAGCGGGTTAGAACAAGAGCAAGCCGGCCACCACTACTACATGGCTGCGGTGGTCGTAACCAGGGGCAATGGCCTGACTGATGTGTGTGGGACAATGGATATACAAATAGGGAAATCTTCTAAACGGTACGTTTTATATAAATACATTCTATTAGTAATAATATTGGTATGGCTATATCTAACCATACAAACTACATTTGTGAGATGGGAATACCCCTTTAAGCATTAACAGTACTGTATATAAGGATACAGAAAAACCTCAAAGCAATGGGGTAGGTAACATAAAAAGCATTGGCCATCTTTTGGTAAGTTTTTGGCAAACCCCCTTCCTGTCCAGACCCGCATACAGGAAGCATATTTGCCTGTTGCCCTCTGCTAGATCACAGTTTCTTTGCTCCCTTGCCCTCAGCTCCCTTCCTTTGGTGCCCTGCTGTCAACATCTGCTTTGACACCGCTGCAGTCAATCACTGGACAAAACGGTGACCTGTCCCCCTTGTGTCATATGACCAATTTACCTGATGCAAGGGGAGCAGATCACTGCTGTGGCCAATGACTGGCTGCAGTGGCGTCAAAGTGGATATTGACAGTGGGGACCAGAACAAGGCAGCCAAGGATGGGGAGTGAAAGAGCTGGGACCCAGCAGCCAGGAGCAGGTAAGTATGTTTCCTCTTTGAAGGTCTGGCCATGAGGGGGTTTGCCAAAAATCCACTAAAAGGTGGCCAATCCCTTTACGGCTATATTTACACTATTTGGTGTAGGCACTGGGAATTTTCCATGCACATACTCATATGTATCCATAGGGTCCAAATTCTTCAAACAAGTTACAAAAGGGTGACCTTTTGGCTTCCATTGGGCTGCAATATGTTGGTATATCTTTTTTTTCTTTACAACTGTATGTGATATCATAGTTTACATACCATGCAGAAGCATCTATTAAAACAATACATATCACAGTATACATTCTTTTTTTTTTACAAAGGAGCCCAATATTTTTTAAATTGGTCTTTACTCTTTATTAAAAATATGAAGTCCTTTTTTTCTGTACAGAGCTGACAAGCTCTAGTAGCAGCCTTTGGATTTTCTGTCTTTTCTGTCAGACCAGGAGCAGATGGACTACTTATCTCTGCTCTCTCACCTTCTAAACACTCATTATAACTCATTTCTTATCTTACTGATAAGAAAGTGGCTTCAATAAGTGTTTATGACCTCCTAGTAGTTTAGAGATAAGGTTTATTAGATGACCAGCACAAAGTGAAAGTACCAGTCACACAGCTTGAAAAACAGTTAACCCTTTGTGACAGAATAGCTCAATATTTTTTAATAAAGAACAATTGAAAAAATGATTTTTAGCCAAAAATGAGTAACATGCAATCATTTAAAAAAATTGCCTCTGAAGATGTACATAGCCTTTAACTTTGGACACAATTATAAGACTATATGGAAAAAACATCATAAAAAAGCACAAAATAATCTGCAATATATTTAAGCATCCATTCTGTTGGCTGCACAGTATATTCTACCATAGCTATTATGTTTTTTGGCTATAGCTGAACACTTTAGAAGTCAGCCAATTCTCTTCACTAATTGTGTAATATACACAGGTAATCGGCAGACGTGTTATCCAGACCCTCCTATCTTCTGACCCACATTAGTTACAAATATATTTTGTGTACTACCCTTACCTCTATCCCAAAATCCCTTTAAGCAAGAACGTGCTTCGATGCTTGCCAACTGTTTCTACACATTCTTTATCCACCCTATGGGAAAATGACTGTGTAGCAATAATAGCAGACTTAGCTGGATTTGGCTTGACATCATTATTCTTCTACCATTGTGTTGAAGTAGTTGTCAATAGCTCAAATCCCACTATATATAATAGACTTGTAAATTAGATGATTCAAAGGAATCATTCTCCTGTAAACTAATAATTACTGTGGGGTGTATAAAATACAGCCTGGATATGTTTAAGTAATGGGGCTTCATCTAGATGACAATGGGTTTGTAAACCCAGGGATTATCATAAATCTGTACTAGCTGAAGAACATATATTGTACAGGATAATCAAAAAGCTACATGGTTGTTTGGAGGTAGAGAATACTATTCACCTGCCAAGATGCAGTTCTGCTAGATCCTAGAAAAAAGATAAGCAAAATGACACAATCTTATGAAAATCACTATCCTCCTGTTAGCATACAGCTGGGTAGACAATGCATTCAGGGTGCATTGAGCAGTGATGGAACAAAATTTGTACTCCATGGAAATTGTCAGTAGGCAGTCAGTTTTTTGGTGAATTTCAATAATGGTTATGGGTCCCAGACTTTTGACATCACCAGAAATGTTTATGACTTATCTTGATCATGAGAAGGTCTGTATCATTCCAGGGAGAGGGGAATGAACACTTTCCTGTTCCGCCCTCACTGCGGGGAGGCTGGTGCTATCACTCATCTACTTGCAGCATTCATGACAGCAGACAATATTTCTCATGGATTGAACTTGAAAAAGGTAAATGTGTAAATATTAAATTTCCAATAAGTGCTCTGAGAAAAGAATGTGCCTTATGTACAATACTTGTCTTTAATATATATGGTAAAAAAGTATAATGACATGCAGTCACTAGGACATCTTTGGTCTTTTCAGGCTCGCTCCACATTGCGTTTTTGCCCTCCGTGGGGCTTACCATTGAGGGACACTTCTGAATATCTGAAAATGGTATTCAAATGTATACCAGGATGGGTGTACTCGCTTTAATGGGTCAAATGGAGTTCAAAGGATTCATCTTTCTAATCCATTTTAACCTGCTTTCCAGGTAAAACAGAGTCCAAAGATGAATCCTCTGAACTCCATTACATCCAGTAAAGTGAATGTATCTATAATGGTATATGTCTGAATACCGTTTTTGGATATTCAGACTTATATATTGTGAACCCAGACTTACCTTAACCTGGTGAGTTTGACCTGGTGGTTTTGGAACAGCTGTCACTAGGGGAGCTCCCTGCTTACTGAATTCTTACTGAGTTCAAAGTTCTTAATAAGCTCCCTCTAGTGGTGACTGCAAGCATCCAAAATGTTATTATTACATGAGGTTGTCCAACCCCAAAACCAATTTTAGTTATGACAGGGAAAGCATTTTAACAAGGAAAAAAAGCACACACCTACTTACCACTGCCCCATTCCATGAGCATCGATGCTCATGGAATGATGATGTCCTGTCCATGGTAATGTTGACCGATGCTGTCTAATTGGCCTCAGTGATTATAGGTCGCTAAACATGATCACTGAGCAGGGGTGTTGACCTTGATGCTGGAATGGAATGAACTAAAATTGGTTTTCGAGTCAGACATGCCCTTTATGATTATGGGTTTCTGAATGGAAACATTATTTGAAACTCTATTTCAGATAGATTAAACATCAAGGTTATATTGAGAAATGATGAAAAAAATGTTGAGCTCAAAATCTAGAACACAATGGTTATTCAAATGTGGGCATCTGAATCTGTCATCTGTCATCAGCATTATTCTAGTCCTAACAGCTCCAGCACATGCCAATGAGTTCTTGCCTTCATGAGCTCCCTGGGCTTCCCACCTCCTGATGCTGATTGCCAGTTTCTTTCCTACTGCAATGAGCGGCAAGTGGACGTAAAGAGCCGGAAGACGGCTCATGAATATGAGGACATATCAACATGCGTCGGAGCAGTTCAGTACAAGATTTGACAAAACAGCAAGGCCAATTAAAGGAGACCCTGAGGATTTTGCTCAGGGGATCTTGCACTAGTTTATGATGCACCATAATAATGGTGACAGATTCCTTTTAAAGAACTACATTGAAAATATAATTTAGTTATTGATGTATTGTACTATTTTCATAGAATTTACAAAGCTTGTATTTTACAGAGTCCCGTACTGCAATACCTGTACTTTTTGACGAAAATCCCCATTGCCATGTCACCCTTGAGTAATAACAGTCTGTTTCTGGAATATGCTAAGAACCCCTTGCTGGATTTCCATGAAAAAGGCCTGGTAATATCTTTGTCTACAGATGATCCTATGCAGTTCCATTACACCAAGGTAACAGCCAAACATTTTTGTATATTTGTAATCTTTTTGAATAAAAATGCATAATTGGTGGGCTTAGTAGTATTTTTAGGTGTTTTTGCACCATTACATATCATACTCATTCTATAGATCTATATAAAATTAACAATTATTGCTACTTACATGCTATTAACCCCTTCCCAACCTTCTCCGTACATGGACTTTTATCCCCTCAGATGCAGGGGCGTAACTACCATAGCGGCAGACCATGCGACTGCTATGGGGCCCAGGGCAAGAGGGGGCCCAGTTGGGATCATCTCCTCTTCTACTGGGAGTGAAAACTTGGTCAGGAAAACTTGGTCAGGACCAGGACTCCACCCTCTAAAGGAACAACTAGCAAATGAGGCAGTGGAAAAAATGGTCCAAGGGTAATTGAAAGGGGTTTGGACGTGTTGTAGTTTTATTCCGACATGTTTGCTGTGCTGCCGCCAAACCTCCGGCACGTCCCCATTATAGTGAATGGGGCTGGAGCAGACTTCCGGTGGCACGCATGCACTAGCGGCAGCACGGATCCGGCAAGCGTTTAACCCGCCAGAACAGCCTGCCGGAGAAGGCTGCCGCTAATGTGAAAGTAGCCTAAGCTGCTGCCAGACACCTTTAACTGTGAATTGATTTTGATACTTACAGGAGCCGCTCATGGAAGAATATGCCATTGCCGCACAAGTTTTCAAGCTCAGCACCTGTGACATGTGTGAGATTGCCAGGAACAGTGTTCTGCAGTGTGGATTGTCCAAAGAGGTTTGTACTTTGTGATCTCTTAGTGTAGTGTATGCCATATTACTATTGCCATGTATTACTAGTACTATTAGTAATTGCATTGCTATTGAATTGCATAAGTTGCAAGTTGCATGTTATGAATGGCTAGGCTGTCAGGTAGGAGAGAGAGAGAGAGAGAGACTGTCAGCAGTTTTGCCCCTCAAAACTGCAGACGGCAGTGATGTGGAAAGCAATTAAACCTGCACCCTCTGCTCTGAGTGATGGCTGTAGTCTCCAAACAGGAGACCAAGGCAAGAAAAAAAGGGTCATAAGGGTCAACCACTATGTCCTATGTTTAGTTACAGTAGTGTGATAGCTGGTGAATGTGGTAGTCGGTTGACCCGTAAAGCTATGTGGAGTTCATATCCACATTATTATTGGTCTGGCTGACTGATAATTTTAATTTCACACTGCTCGCTGCTATATGTCTATTGCATATATATGTAAGCAGCAGCGGACAGAAAGAGAGAAAGGAGACGGCATGTGCGCACTGCGCACCCCGTCTCCTCAAACAGTTGATCGGTGAGGGTGCCATGTGTCGGACCCCCGCCGATCTGATATTGATGACCCATCCTGAGGATAGGTCATCAATATTAAAAGCCGGGACAACCCTTTTAATAAATTAGCAGTGAAGCTCCGTCATGGCTGTAATCCCGCACAGGCGCAGTACCTCAAGCGGTCTGCGGGCATCGGCCTCAGAGGATCGAGCGGAGTGTGCAGAGAGCCGGCGCATGCGCAGAACATCCTCTGAGGCCGATGCCCGCAGACCGCACGGGCGCAGACCACTTGAGGTACTGCGCCTGCGCGGGATTACAGCCATGACGGAGCTTCACTGCTTGAAGCAGTGAAGTGAATATTAATGAGGTGGGCGGTCCTGGGCTCCAACGGAATCGGCGTGGCCGGGCTCCAACGGCGCTGGGCACATCCCCTTGGGCTCCTTAAGTAAGTGATTGGCAGTTGTTAAAAAAGGTTTTTTTAGCATCAAATCTTCATCTATGACCTCTAACAATAACGTTTTTGAAATCCTTATGATTAGCTGAATCCAGTAGTGTAAATAGCTTAATAGGCAAAATCGTGGTGACAGAATCCCTTTAAATGTATAAAATGCATTTTTTTCTGAATCTTCTCCGATAAAACTATATATCACTCTGCTCAGCTCCTCCTGCTCTATAACATGCCGCCTGCAGATTATTTTGCATTTTCATACTGACAGGTTCCCTTTAATCATAGAGGTACAATCATGCTTGGAGGACTTTCACTGGCTCCTTCCTTTCTAACAAGGACAATCCCAGTGATTTTCCCACATATCTGTGTGACAGATAGATGGAATAATAAGCATAATAGTTATTATGAAATTAATAGTAAGAAGGAAATTACTAACTTGTCTCTCTTTTGTGGATTAAGCAGCACAAAGGAAATTGTAAATAGGATCAGATTCTTTTAAATGCAAGTACATCGAGTTATGTGATGATAAATGATAATAATTACCACAATATGACCTCTTATTACCAACCTATTAAGAGTAACTCATTAAGAGTAACAGCATGACTTCCTTATTTTGAAATGAATGTCCAGTTTCTAAAATTATAATTATACAAAGTATGCTGCTAATCAATGGCCACATGACTGGCATAATGGCCTCCATCCTTAAGAAGTAATACCAGGGGTACAGAATGTGACCATTGAGGCCACTGATGGCTTCTCAGTCATGTGTTGGCTATTGGTAAGTATATACCAGGGGTGGCAGAGCATCTTTACTGGATAGGAGGGGGACTAAAGAGATGAGAAGCATTTGTGGCTCTTTTTCTTTGATTTTGATTTTATTTTATTTTAATCTGGGTGCATTATTTTTCCATAATATTTACAATCCAAATGCTTGATTTGTGTAGGAGAAGGAGCATTTTCTTGGGGAAAACTATCACATGGAAGGGCCACAAGGCAATGATATCCGGAAGACTAATGTGGCCCAGATAAGGATGGCTTACAGATATGAGACCTGGTGTTATGAGCTCCATCTGATCCTACAGGCATTAAAAACAGCCGAGTAAGGAATACTACAGGCAGTACAAGTTTGAATAACCCTGTAGGTGCCATGTTAAAAGCATACACAGAATTTATATCCACCAAAAGTGTTCATCCTAACATTGTTGTTAACAATTCTGCTGAAAAAGGTGTTTTCCCGGATTAAAGTCCTTTTCACAGATATGCTCATTAAGTTGTTTACCTTGTGTATATCTTCCCCATGTTTTTGTTTTTTTAATTTGGGCTCTACTGACCCATTTTCACTATGTAAACAAGTCTCTCTTTCCTGTTGCTGAATCCAACCTCTCCTTTGTCTGTCACGGCTCTGACACTGCCTCTAAAAACACCCAACTACTTTTTAGATCCCTCCCACCCAGCTAGCTAGTTACCTCCCCTATCACTGCCAATATTGCTACTTTGACATGTCCATGGACACAACAAAGGAAAAAAGAAAGAGCTGCATGGATACAGTCATGTGACCACAGAGGATAGGAGAAATAATGGTTAAAAAAAAAATACATTTCAAAATTATAGGTACCTTCACAAATAGTTATTTCTGACCACTGCTGTACATGTATGGTCCAACGCCATAGCCACTATGTTTCTACTGTTTTAATTCCTTCCACATTTACGGCACTGTGCAGGACTTTACAGGGGTTATCCAACCCATACAATGTCCCCCAAAATGCCTGGGCACTGCATACAGGTTATACTTACCCCACTCCCCGGCACCCGCGTCGCTCCTGATGCTAGCATGGCCGCCGATGCTTCTGCCTGTCACGCAAATCAAAACATCCAACGATGGGGGGTCAGCCGAAAGCAGGCCGCGATGAGAATGAGCCTCCCTAGAGTCACCCACAACGCGGGTGCTGGGGAGCGGGGAAAGTATAACCTGTATGAGGTGCCCGGGCATTTTGGGGGGCGTTTTCTTTCCAATTTCACCCTTTTTCCAATTTTTTTTTTACAGCTGCTTTACCCATTGCATTGTATGCAATATTAAACAGCAGACAACCGGAGTCAATGTCTGCGATCGACGTTTAACCCCAAAGTTGATCACGGCATCTGAAACAGCTTTCCCTGTGATGGTTGAGGTAGCTGTTCCCTTCCACAGCCATACGTTCTTGTGGAGCACTGCCTGTGACATGGCTTCATAGGAATGTATTGAATCACTCATAGACTGCAATGGTAAAATAAAAGGTAAAAACAAAAAGTTTTTAAAAATAAAAAAATAGAACATTTCAAATCCCCCCACTTTCCTGATAAAAATAATTAAAGAATAAAAAATAAACATTGCCACACCACAAAATGCCTGAACTATTAAAATATAAATTTATTTATCCTGTATGGGCTGTTACAGAAAATGGCCAATTCGCCATATTTCAACTATTTCCCTCCCCCCAAAAAATGAATAAAAACTGACCAAAAAGTCATACACACTCCAAATGGTATCAATAAAAACTGTAGATCACCTCACAAAAAATTCCTCACACAGCTATATTGACATAACTATAAAGTTATGGAGTAAAAAACAAAAATGCAAAAAACAGAAAATCGTCCAGTTTGGAACGGATTAAAGGATGTTGTCCCTGGTCTTAAATTTTTTTTTTTTTTTTTATAAACCCCCCAAGTGTGCCTTATTTGAACCAATTTTCTCTTTCCAATGTCACTATTCATTATTATATGCAATTTAAAGGGGTTTTCCATACTCCTAATATTGATGACCAACCTTCAGGATAGGTCATCAATATTCAATCAGTGAGGGTCTGACACCCCACATTCCCACTGATTAACTGTTCACTGCAGCATTTGGTAGCAAAACTAGCACTTGAATGGAGCAGGAAGCACAGCTCCATTCAAAGTATAGTGGCCATGCTGGGTTACTGCAGCCCATCTCCGACTGAATTGAATAGGACAGAGATCAGCAACCTTCGGCACTGCAGCTGCTGTGAAACTACAACTCCCAGCATGAAAACATGCTTTGCTGTTCTTGTAACACCCACAGAAGTGAATGGAGCATTATGGGAGTTGTAGTTTCAGAACACCTGGAGTGCCGGAGGTTTCTGATCCCTGGAATAGGAGCTGCAGTAAACCAGTACAGCTACTACAGCTGATCATGGGTATGCAGGGGGTTGGGCCCTCACTGACAGGATATTGATGTCCCATCCAGATGATAGATCATCAATATCAGGAGTATGGAAACCCCCTTAGAACCTTTAAATGTCTATCTGAAGATTTTTGTAAAGTGTAAAGGAAAATCCATTTAAGCATGTAGCTATGCATGAAACATAAATCTTTCCTCCAACAAACTGTAAGTTTTCCCTACAAAACTTTGGTGTATATTTATGTTATAATGGATATTTCAGATTGAGACCATTTAATTCAGTCAATTTTTATAACCTCTATTCAACATGAAATATAAAACATATTTCAGACCATGGAGAACACTGTTTTTAGGTTTGTTATTGAAAAAATACTTTTGTGTTCATTACCATATACCATTGATGTCCTCGGCAATAAATTGAATACATCATATGTGGTGTCAAGTGTCTTTCCTTTCTTCTTCCCATTTCCTTCCATATAGCTGCACCCCACCACTATAAATGGAATCTTGAGCAGCAGAATAGGATGCAAGGTCAAGGAACAGATAACAAAACAGACACTGAATTTACGTAGTGGAGAAGGGTAGTTGCCGGTCACATATATGACTTATGGATGAGGAAGAAAACACAATAACTTTCTCGTAATAGCTTTATGTTTTTTTTTTAAAACTTAAGCCACCCACGAGTGAGTGTCTAGACAAAAAAACGATATTGCGCAATTGCTGAACCAAAATGTGATTGAAGTAGTGGCTATTTTCTGAAAATGATCAGTCATGTCAACAGTTTTCACATCCTCATCCTCAGATCTAAAGGTGCCAGTCTGATGTATGTCGTAGATTTATCAAAACTGGTGCATAGGGAAACTGGCAACCAATCTGATTCCACCTTTCATTTTGCAGAACAACCCTGGAAAATGAAATGATCAATCTGATTGGTTGTTAGGGGCAACTAAGTCAGTTTTCCTTTGCACTGGTTTTGATAAATCTCCCCGATCACACTGTTCTTATACAAGGAAAAAGAACATTTCTATGAATGGATATTTTATAGTGGGTCCAACAGCCAGAAGCTGATCATGGCCACATGAGAAAATGATTGGCACCGCAATCATTTTGAAGTCTCCTTCCTGCCGACTAACCCCAGGAACATAAGCAGGGCTGGTCTTAGGCCTCTTTCACACAAGTGTTACAGATTCTTTCAGGGTCTGTTCAGGGAAAAAACTAATGGTTTTCCATGCAAGTTCAGTCAGTTTTGTCTGCAATTGTGTTTAGTGATTCAGTTTTTTCATGTGCCGTGAAAAAAAAAAAGAATTACAATCTACATCTCCTAGCAACCATCAGTGAAAATGCATTGTATTTGGATGCAATCAGTTTTTCACCGAAGAACCATTCACTTCTATGGAACCAGAGCTGCGTGAAACATGCTGAATATAGAACCTGCTGTGATTTTTCCTAAACACAGAAATGATACGTGAAAAACTATTTATATGAATGGGTCAGGATTCAGCCCGGATGCTATGCGTTTGTTTCACGCATCGCACCCTGACGGAAAACTAGCTTGTGTGAAAGTCGCACAGGGCACATTCTGCTTGCCTACTCAAGGAGTTGCTGCAGCCTCTACAGTTCCTCTAGTAGACTTCTTTTAATGAGAATAGGACATCCATTCAATTCTTTCCCTAGCTCCGAAGACCAATCTTTAAAGGGGTTCCTCAGCTTTTGCGGGTATTTGGGCAGACCACCCACCTGGCCAGACCTGCAAAGGTTCTCTTTCACTCCCCACCGCCACTGACTTGCTGAGGCTCCCTGCTGTCAAAATCTGCTTTGAAGCCGCTGCAGCAACTGACTGGCCACAGCAGTGACCTGCCCCTCTTGCTTCACGTCAAATGGTCATGTAATGCAAGGCAAGTCACTGCTGCTGCCAGTTATTGGCTGTAGCATCAAAGTGGATGTTGACAGCAGGGACGTGAACGAGGCAGTTGGGGAGTGAAGGATTCGGGACTCAGCGGCTGGAATCAGGTAAGTATGCTTCTCTTTGCAGGTCTCGCCAGGATGACGGTCTGCCCAACAACCCCCCAAAGATAAACAACACCATTTAAAAGGGTTTTTCCGTGGTTTAATACTGATGTCCTATCCTCACGATAGGTCATCAACATCAAATCGATGAGCAGTTATAGTTAAATGGGACGAGCAGTTGTAGTTACATTGCACTGCCTCTACAACGGAGACAGCAATCAGTTAATCTTTGAAGAGGAAGCAGCGCTGGTACAAGTGCCGTGACCCCTGTAAGCAGCTGATCATTGGGGGTGCTGGAGTCAGACTCCCACCAGATTGATATTCATGACCTATCCTGAGGAGTTATGTATCCTTAATGTTCACATACAGTAGTTATTCCCCCCGGGACTGTCCAATCCAATCCGGCTCAGTTGAGGTGTATGGCAGCATGTTGTATTTTTTTCTATCAGTATTAGGACTGTCCAGGCTGCAGGATTTAATCAGAAATAGACTGTGTTCACACCGGCACTATTGGTTTCCAGAAATAATGTAAGTGTCGCATTCGATGCATACATGCTGATATGCTGATAAATACATGATAGGCTTGATAAATTTCTAATCCTTGTTTTCCCCAACAGCAGACTTTAAGGGATAGTTGGCCTTCTTAAAGGGGTTCTCCAGGAATAACGAACTTTTAGCAAGTACCTGCAGCCTACCTGTTTAAACATAAGATTCACACCTGCTCTCTGCCTGTCTGGTCCTCAGCACTGCCTCCATGTTCCGGTCCCTGCATGCTATGCTGGCACAACATTGGCATGATCAAGTGTTTTGCTGCAGCCAATAACTGGCTTTAGTGGTGATGTGGCCACAAACAGCATATCACCACTAAAGCCAAGTCAATGGCTGCCCCAGATGTCAACAATGCGGGGGTAGGAACATGGGCACAGCAGAAGCAGTGCAGACTTCTGTTTATAGAGGTAGATTGTGGGCACTTGCTAAAACGTATTATTCCCAGAGAAACCCTTTAACCTAGCCATACTTTTTAGAAGTTGGGCAAACTACTTTATCTTTATGGAGGGCTTCTGGGCCCTCCGCTGATGGCAGATATCAGGAGAGATAAGGATGGGACATGTTGGATTTCAACTGTCAGATTCTTTCACTCATGGGGACATATGCAGCTTCTGGAGGAGTACAGCATTGGTATTTTCCTCTCTTCTTACTGAGAATACATCATACTCAGCCTAGTCGAGCATGAATGCTTATGCAGTGATTAGCTGATCGACAACTGTGTGACTGGCCTAACATACACAATAGATTGTAGGTGAATCATATTGCCAAATTCAGGATCTACTAAAAGGTATCTAATGAATATGACTAGGTTAACTTAAAGGGGTTGTCTCACTTCAGTAAGTAGCATTTATCATGTAGAGAAAGTTAATACAAGCTTAGATTACTTACTAATATATTATTATCCATAATGCTTCCTTTGCTGGCTGGATTCATTTTTCCATCACATTGTACACTGCTCGTTCCCATGGTTACAGACCACCCTGCAATCCATCAGTGGTGGTCCTGCTTGCACAATGTAGGAAAAATCACTAGCCTATGTGTGCTCCCATGGTCCTGGCCACCAGAAAGCCTGATGCTAATTTCCTATAGTGTGCAAGCACGACCACCACTGATGAATTGCAGGATGGTCTGTAACCATGGAAAAGAGCAGTATATAATGTGATGGAAAAATGAATCCAGCCAGCAAAGGAAGCAATATAGACAATCACAATACAACTAGTAAGTGCCTTGTAATAACTTCCTCTACATGATAAATGCCACTTACTAAAGTGAGACAACCCCTTTAATAACACAATGTATACCATCAGTACTGGGGAGCGGGCTCCCACAAAATGCTTTGCTCAGGGACCTTCATCTACCATGCTCCATGGTAGCTGTCACGAGTGGTCTTGCGTCTGGAATCAGACGTTCTGCGCGGCTTTCTAAGTGACAGGTTTGACAGGCTATTCCCTGTGGTTTGGGTGCTGTTCTCCACACCCCTTTCCCTCAGCTGTTGCCGCTGGGCAATTAGCTGTCTCCTACTTACCTCTTCCTCTCCCAGTATCCCTTGCGGTTTATATCTGCTACATACCTGTTGAGAGTGGTGTGGATCTCGGCTGAGATCCTGTTGCTGAGTTCTACTTAAAGTTAAGTGTTTTCCCTTCCTTTGGTTATTCCTGTTTGAGTCTCCTGTTCCTCCTTACGCTTGGAGGAACAGGTTACTCTCTTGTGTCATTAGACTGCAGGGTGTTCTAGGGTTTACTCAGATTAGGTTCCTGTGTATGAGCTTTCCTACCACCCGGGTTAGTTCATACTGGTAGCCAGCTAGGGCCTAGTCTTAGGGTCCCCTGCAGGAGGTGACCAGTTCCCTGGTTTTGTCTGTTCCCATCCCTCATACGCTCGGTGTGGCTTTTCCCCCCACACCCGAGCGTGACAGTAGCACTACTATTTATAGAGACCAAACCACACAGTGACTAGCCAATGTGACCTCCTGCTCAGTTTGGAACATTTTAACTACATAGACAACTTCTGATTGATTTGCATCAGTCAAGTTGTTCTGTAGATCCTTGTTGGCCATGGCACATATGAAGTACATAATAAGAAAAGGTGACTAAAAAGGGAAGTTCTAAAAAGGGTTTCCAATTTTATTGGGTTTGTTTGGATATGAGCGAATTTATTGTAAAATTTCTCAAAAATTCTATTTCCAAACGAGGCCAGTTTTGGCGATTCGACTGAATTGCTCATAGTGGCATCCACCATTTTACTTATCAAATTTAGGACACTAGGGAGTGCAGGGAAGGTGAAAACAGAAAATGACATGACCCCGGTCCTGGCCTGCAGCCTGCAGTCAGCTTCACAGCCAATCAGGAGGGACAATATTAACAATGTTATTGAAATGATATTAAGTACATATATAGTATTATGTATAATATGATGATAATATATAATAATATGTAGATATTGTTGGCCACTATTTTAAGATCCAAAGCAGAGACGCCTGCTCTTTAGCACTAAAACCAATTACCAGCATCCTCATTGACCGCAGAGGATGCTGGTAAGAATGGTTTTTCACCTTTTAGATGCCGTGATCTCACTTAATCAAGGCACCTAAAGGCTTTAATGACCACGATCAGCATTATTGTGAGTTGCAGTCATTAGCTGCAGGTCTCTGCTGTTTGAAACAGCGGAGACCCGCTGACCATGGCCCCTGCTGCATGCGCGGGCAGGCGCCATGTTTGCCCATTGCTCCAGCGCCATACATGTACGGCGCTGGTAGCAAAGGGGTTAACAGTAGGGCTGGTGGAATTGTTGGACTGAGATTTTTCCACAGCAGGAACAGCAGAAAGGCTACCTTTCCCTTTAAGCCACTGAGGGCCTTTGTAGGCCCACTCTGCTGCAGCCCCGCCCTTGGTCACACTGTGCTTGCACTGAATTCTAGGGCCTCTTACCATGAGAAGGCAGACAATTGCCAGTGTGAGCAGCCCCAGAACTCATAATAGGCATAACCCATGGTATCACTGTGTTATCTGTGGTGCTACATAGGATTGCAAGTAGGTAAAAAGGATCGTGTCCACAGGTTAGAGGGGGCGCAATACATGGCTTGCCCCGGACACTGGCAACCGATGCTACGCCACTGATAGGAGCTGATCCACACTATAAGCCTCCTTTATGCTAGTCCCCAATATTACCAACTTTGACGCCTCCAACTCCATTAAACCACCAGGAAATGTTGAAATAGGAGAAAATATTTTTTTTTGTTTTTTTGTTTTCTAAACCTGGGATGTGTCTTACAGTCAGCTGCATCTTGCAGTCCATAAAATATGGTATATCAGTGTCACTCTGTCATTATTTACTATTGCTGTCTTTGCAATGCAGAGCTTGAAAGTAGGGGGGAGAGAGATATTTATTAAAAAAAAGAAAGTTAAGAGAGAAAAATGTGAGACACAGATGGAAATGGAATGGAAACCTCAGAGTCATACTGCTTCTGCGCGGCGTGGCATGGAGGCATCCTGTGGCAATGCAGAGGTGTTATTGAAGACCAGGTTGCTTTGATAGCGGCCTTCAGCTCCTCTACATTGTTGGGTCTGGTGTCTCTCATCTTCCTCTTGACAATACTCCATAGATTCTCTTCGGAGTTTAGGGCAGGTGAGTTTGCTGGCCAATCAACACAGTGCAACCATGGTTATTAAACTAGGTATTGGTAATTTTTGCAGTGTGGGCAGGTGCCAAGTCCTGCTGCAAAATAAAAATTCCATCTCCAAAAAGCTTGTCGGCAGAGGGAAGCATGAAGTGCTCTAAAATTTCCTGGTAGACGGCTGCACTGACTTTGGTCTTGATAAAACATAGTGGACCAACATGAGAAGATGACACGGCTCTTCAAACCATTACTGACTGTGGAAACTGCACATAGGACCTCATGCAACTTGGATTGTGTGTCTCTCCACTCTTCCTCCAGACTCTTGGACTTTGATTTTCAAATGGAATGCAAAATCTACTTTCATCTGTAAACAGGACTTTGGACCACTGAGCAACAGTCCAGTCCTTTTTCTCCTAAGTAAGACACTTCTGGTGCTGTCTCTGGGTCACAAGCGGCTTGAAACAAGCAATGTGACAGTTGAAGTCCATGTCCTCAATATATGTGTGTGTGTGTCCTGGCTCTTCAAGCACTGAATCTAGCCGCTGTCCACTCCTTGTGAATCTCCCCCAAATTGAATGGCCTTTTCTTGACAATCCTTTCACAGCTGCCGTTATCCCTGTTACTTGTGCACCTTTTTCTACCCAATTTTTTCTTCAACTAAACTTTCCATTTATATGCTTGGATACAGCCAGCTTCTTCAGCAATGACCTTTTGTGGCTTACCCTCCTTGTGGATGGTGTCATTGACTGTCTTAAAGACAACTGCCAAGTCAGCAGTCTTCCCCATGATTGTGTAGCTCACTGAAGCAGACTGAGGAACCATTTAAAGGCTTAGGAAACCTTTACAGGTGTTCTGTGTTGATTAGCTGGTCAGAACGTTACACCATCAGTCTGCAAGATTGAACTTTTTCACAATATTTTAATTTTCTGAGATATATAGACTTTTGGGCTTTCATTAGCTGTAAGCCATAATAATCAACATTGGAAGAAATAAACGCTTGAAACAGATTACTCTGTGTGAAAGGAATTTATATAATATATGAGTTTCACTTTTTAAATTGAATTACTGAAATAAGGTAACTTTTCAACGGGACGAGCTGTAATTTGTCCCATTTTTGCATAGACACACCTTTTTTCATCACTTTTTATTCAATAATAAAGCTCACCATAATGCCCCAGTAGTAATAATTCTCCTTATAATTTAACAGTAGAAAAATGCCCCCTAATGTGCGGCAGCACAAAAAATGCCCCCTAATAATGTGAACTAGTACAAAAATGTACTGCATGCCAGTACAAAAAAATACACTCTCTTAGTACCCTCAGTTGAGCTAATGCCCCTCTAGTGCCCCAATGTGTGCTAATATCAAATGCCTCTATATAGTGCTCCCAGTAAATGCCTCCATAGTGCTCATCTCCCCCTTCCCCACAGTGCCCCCTATAATGTGCCAGTATAAAATGACCCTATATAGTGTCCCAGTAGATGCCCTCAGTGTCCCCCATAATGTGTGCCAGTATAAAACGGACCTATATAGTGCCCCCAGTAGATGCCCCATAGTGCTCCTCTTTCCCCTTCCCCATAGTACCCCCATAATGTGTGCCAGTATAAAATTCCCCTATATAGTATCCCCATAGTGCTCCTCTCTTTCCCCCCATAATGCAATGTCCCCTAACCAGCCCTAACCCTACAACCTCCATGCTTCTGGAAGCAATGCGATGCAGGGAAGGAAGACACCTCTCCGCTGCCCCGCTGCAGCAACTAACTGTCCCGCTCTCCTGAGGACAGAGATATAGATGAATGTAGAGTGAGGAGTGCTCATTTCTCACGGAAAAAAGTTTCTGGACCATAAGACATGCCTGATAAAGCAGCTCAGCCTTATTTAATTGATGCCAGACACAGCCCACTGACAAAAGTACATTAGTACTTAAAAAAAAGTAGATTGTTTTTACTCTCATACAACCCCTTTAAGGTATATACACAAGGTATAATTTTCTGTGATGATTTTTGAGTTATTTTCAGGGGATACCTTACATTATGTATATAGACAGACAGTAAACATGTCTTCTCTTGTACATAAATCATAAGTATAATTTGAGGATTTGTCATAAGATTTTAAGTTAGGTGTGTGCACCTTTTCTCATGGCCACACCCCATTTATTATACATATATCTAATTTCCCTTTGCCTCTTTGAGGTCACCAGTTGCTTATATTTAACTCACGATTGTAAGTTGTGCTCAGACATGTTCGTCATGATTAAACTTTTCACATCCACGCCCTGGCCTTCTCCATATGAGACTTGGTTATAGACACTTTTTCCAAGTGCTCAACCTTTAGTACCATTAAATGCTTATCCATAGTGTACATACAGTAAACCTATATAAAAATGTCACATAGAAACAGGGGTCTCTGTAGCCATATCTACAAGAACACTCTTGGGTTTGTGGACCTGGCAGACCTTCTAATGGGGGATTTTAATAATACTGTCCATACTTACTGGGATAAAATGTGTGAAGAACAGGCATCACTTAGTGATTCTCCTACTAGCTTTGGTCTATTAGTTTGTGAAGTGCCATTAATGGATGTGTGGAGGATAAAACACCCTGGCAACTCCTTGTTGCGGATAGACTTGGCACTAGTTAACAAACTCTTTGTTGGCATGGAGTGGTAAAGCTGAATATTTACAGAGAACTTTTTTCGATCACTCTCTGTTACTCTTAGCAGTCTTAAATGTCTCTAAAGGTGTTAGTCTAGGGGTTTGAATGTGGCAGCCAAATGCATTTTGGCTTTCTTTACTTGATGATAATATGGTATCTAGTCAGATTAGAGACTACTTTCCCCTGCATGTGGGTTCAGAAAGCCCTGCAATTATGTGGGGTACTGTGAAGGTATCCTTGTGAAGTATCTTAATCAAAACTGTTAGTCACATTGAAACTAAAAATAGGCAGTTGAGGATGCTCTTAGCAATAGAGTGGCAGAAACTGAAGAGGTATGTACTAGGCAGCCCAATGTGGTCAACTGTTAGAGCTCATGCATATGGCCATTGTGCGGCCGTTCCGTGCATTGGGGACGGCAAGTGAATAGATTTGTGATCTGTGATGTGGGGTGCACACGGCCAGTGCCCGTGTATTGCAGACCCGCCGTATGCGGACCACAATATGGCCACGGCCGGGCAACGGCCATATGCATGAGCCCTTAGGAAGTGGGGAAAGCACTACTGGAAAATATGCTTGTGGTGGCTGCAAATATTAGATTTTTCATGAGACAATTTTATATGTACAGGTTAGAGATGAGCGAACTTCTCAAAAATTTTTTTTGGCTGCTTCACTTAATTGTCAAGCTTGGGGTACACAGAAAAGGGAGATGTCATCCCTGAGCTCTCCCCAACCCCTGTCCCTGCCTAATTGCCTCCGTGTCCTAGGCGACACGGCGACAACCACGAGGACTGCAATTACACTGACTAAGGTGCAGGGAAAAGGGACAACAAACAGAGACGAACAAAACACTGAAGAATAGTCAACTAGCCGTGTCAGAAAACCAGAGATAACGTAAGTACAAAATCAGAAGACGGTAGAGTAGTCAGGTACGAGCCAAGGGTCAAACAAGCAGTCAGGATACACACGATACAAACGCACAAGCAGGAATAGCAAGGATTTGCAAAAACCGGCAAAGACCAGAGAAGAAGGCAGGTATTTATGCAGGAAGATATCCCACCCCCAGGTTCTGAATGGACCAGATGCTGAGAAGCCACTAGGCCCAGCACCTGAGTATTAACCCTATGTAGACAAACAAAGGCATGAAGATGGGCGTTGGCTCCAAAACAACTCCACAGTGTGAACATGGTTAAAGGCAAGGCGTAGGCACTAAACAGAAACACACAAAAACTCAGAATACCAAGCAAAAATAGAAAACCTATGTTCTCCGGTGACCAGACCTGACAGTACCCCCCCCCCTCCACGAGGGGCCTCCGGACCCTTGGACCCTAAGGATGGTTTAGACGGATAGTCCCGATGAAAAGATTTAACCAATCGTGGAGCATGAACATCCCTAGCAGGGACCCAAGATCTATCCTCCGGACCGAAACCCTTCCAATGAATGAGGTATTGAAGAGAGTTCCTGACCAGTCTGGAATCGACAATCCTCTCTACCTCATAATCGATATCACCCTCCACCACAAGTGGCGAGGGAGGGTCAGGGAGGGGTACCACAGGATCCACATAGCGTTTCAACAGACTCTTGTGAAACGTAGTGTGAACCCGCCAATCAGAGGGCAACGCCACCTTGAACGACACAGGATTAATAACATGAGTTACGGTAAATGGACCAATAAACCTAGGAGCCAATTTCAGAGACGGAACTTTCAACTTAAGGTTCTTAGTAGACAATAGGACCTTGTCACCCACAACAAAAGTTTCTGAGACAGTACGCCTACTTCTGGATGAATGGACCATTAAACTTTGTGCTCTTTTCAAGTTCTGCTGAACTTGCGACCATACTGTGCACAGCTGGTTAGTTATGGACTCAGCACGAGGGGTATCCGAAACTGACGAGAAGGAAAACCTGGGATGGAATCCATAATTACAGAAGAAAGGAGATGTGAGTGTGGATGAACTAGTGTGATTGTTGAAGGCAAACTCTGCTAACGGAAGATATGAGACCCACAGATGTTGACAGTCAGAAACAAAAAGACGAAGGTACTGTATGAGCTCTTGATTCATCCTCTTCGTCTGCCCATTAGTTTTGGGATGGAAGGCAGAGGAAAAGGACAATTTTACCTCAAGCTTAGAACAGAAAGCTCGCCAAAACTTAGCCACAAATTGTACCCCCCTGTCAGACACAACCTCATCAGGAATACCGTGGAGACGCACAATATGTTGAATAAATAGATCTGCCAATTCCTCTGCTGATGGCAGTTTTTTTAGCGGAACAAAATGGCCCATCTTAGAGAAACGATCCACCCATATCACAGAGAACCCTTGAGAAAGTGGCAGATCGGTAACAAAATCCATAGACACGTTAGACCAAGGCCTGTCTGGCACTGGGAGCGGGAGAAGAGGTCCCTCAGGACGTCTCCTGGGGACCTTTCCTCGCGCACAGACCTGACAAGCTAGAACAAAGGCATGAACGTCAGTATTCATATGTGGCCACCAGTAGTTTCTTTTCAATAGATCTAGTGTTCCCCGAACACCTGGATGACCGGCTAGTACGGAACAGTGTGTCTCCTCTAACACTCTCAATCGAAGGGACAAGGGAACAAACATTTTGCCTTCCGGAAGGTCTCTTGGGGCAGAATTTTGTTTGGAGCGAATTTGATCTTAGAGGTGAGAGGAGATGGCTGCCAAAACAATACCAGCAGGTAAGATGTTACCGGGTTCCGACTCAGGACCCTCAGGGATACCAAAACTCCGAGACAAAGCATCAGCCCTGACGTTCTTGGTACCAGGTCGGAAAGTGACCACAAAATTAAAACGAGAGAAAAACAACGCCCATCTAGCCTGACGGGCATTGAGACGTTTTGCATTATCCAAGTACACAAGATTTTTGTGATCAGTGATCACTGTCACTGGGTGAAGAGCTCCTTCCAGGAAATGGCGCCACACTTCGAACGCCCATTTGATGGCAAGGAGCTCGCGATTCCCAATATCATAATTCCTTTCACAAGACGAGAATTTCTTGGAAAAGAATGCACATGGTCTGAGGTTAGTGAGAGCAGCTGACCCTTGAGATAAAACTGCCCCTACACCGACCTCAGAAGCATCTACCTCAACAATGAATGGCTGAGAGAGATCAGGTTGAATTAATACAGGCGCAGAGGAGAATGCTTTCTTGAGTTCCTCAAACGCAGAGTACGCAGCAGGAGACCAGTTACTGGGATCAGCCCCCTTGCGGGTAAGATCCGTGAGTGGCTTGGCAATTATGGAAAAGTGCTTGATAAAATTCCTGTAATAATTGGCGAAACCAAGAAAACGTTGAAGGGATTTTAAATCCGTGGGCCGAACCCAATCCGCGATTGCCTGAACCTTACACGGATCCATCTGAACCTCGGAAGGAGTGATCACATACCCCAAGAAAGAAACTTTTTGTACACAAAAAATGCATTTTTCTAGTTTAGCAAACAGAGAATGATTACGCAGACGGGACAACACCAGACGAAGATGTTTACGGTGTGAATCAAGATCAGGAGAAAATATCAGGATATCATCCAGATAAACCACCATAAAAACCCCAATACAGTCATGAAAGATATGATTCATAAAACCTTGGAATACAGCTGGGGCATTGCTTAAACCAAAAGGCATAACCAGATACTCGAAATGTCCCAGAGGCGTATTAAAAGCTGTTTTCCACTCATCCCCTTCCCGGATCCGAATCAGGTTATAAGCTCCCCGTAGATCTAATTTGGAGAACCAGTTGGCCCCCGAAACCTGATTCAGGAGGTCCGGGATGAGGGGAAGCGGTCCAGAGTTTTTAACAGTGATTTTATTAAGTTCACGGTAGTCAATACATGGTCTCAAACCCCCATCTTTTTTCTCAACAAAAAAGAAACCAGCCCCCGTAGGAGATTCGGAAGGCCGAATATGTCCTATAGCCAAACTCTCACCGATGTATTGTTTTAGAGACTCTTTCTGGCACAGACAGATTATAAATCCGACCCTTAGGTAACTTGGCATCAGGCAATAGATCAATCTTACAATCAAAGTCTCTGTGTGGAGGGAAGACTTGAGACAGAGGTTTTGAAAAAACGTCTGCAAAATCTGAAATAAACTCCGGGATCTCAGAATCACATACATTGGTAGAACAAAGGGAAACTTGAGACATATGGGCCTTACACTGAGGGCCCCAGTGAACTAATTCCTGACTCACCCAATCAATAACCGGATTGTGCAGCTGAAGCCAAGGAAGACCCAGAATAATGTCCACGGACAAATTTTTCATTACAATGAAAGAACAATATTCAATATGTAGTGCACCCACCACCAATCTCATCTCAGGAGTACGGAATTTGACCAAACCGGCATGCAGAGGGGTCATATCAACACTAGACACCTGGATAGGAGGGGACAAGGGAATCAAAGAAGGCACAATTTGGGAAACAAATTCCAAATCAATAAAGTTGGCGGCAGCACCAGAATCCAAAAAGGCCTGTCCAACACGTGAGGCTGACTGGAAAGAGACGGTGCAGGGCAAAAATACTTTAGAATCATTAGGGAGTACCTGAGCTCCTAGACAGTCCCCCCGATAACTGTCTAGGAGCAGAAGTTCCTGCTGAGGTTTCTTCGGACAGGCATTCAGCAGATGACCCGGACTCCCGCAGTAGAAGCACAAATGATTCCTCGTACGATGTTCCCTTCTCTGCTTAGGCGACATACTGCCGAGTTCCATCGGTTCCGGTCCGGATTGGCTGGAGACCGGATTGAGGATCGGCTGAGGAGCAGGAGACACCCGAGGGGTTCGCCTGGATCTTAGACGTCTATCTGCCCGGACGGCCAGGGTCATAGCTTCGTCAAGTGTTTTAGGTTCAGCATGGGCTAACAACAAATCCTTCACACAGTCAGACAGTCCAGTCATGAAAAGGTCTTTCAAAGCCCTATCATTCCACCCGGAGTCGGTCACATATTGTCTAAAACTAGCACAGTAATCCTCTGCCATCTGTCCACCCTGACGTAGAGACAATAACTGGGATACAGCTAACGCTGGGCGATCTGGCTCATCATATATCTGACCCAGCGCAACAAAAAACTCGTCAAGGGATGAGCGCAAAGGAGAGGCAGTGGGTAAAGAAAAGGCCCAGGTTTGGGGGTCTCCGCGCAGGAGAGACATAACCAAACCCACCTTTTGCGCTTCAGTTACAAACGACCGAGGTCGTAAAGAAAAATACAAAATACATCCTTCCCGAAACAGAAAAAATTTCTTACGGTCACCGTAAAAAAAATCAGGAAGGGGGACCTTAGGTTCAGGTGCTGGTGTAGGCACCTGGGGTGCAGACACAGGAGCCGAGGCCTGCATGTTTTCCTGAACCTGAAGGCGTGTAGCAAGATCTTGAACAAAATTGGTCGACCTGGACCTGAGATACCACCACTGACATTTGCTCCATAGGTGGAATAAACGTAGCTGGCCGTATACAGGTTGCAGGTTTATTTCTGGCCGGTTTTTCTGTCAAGGTTGGGGTACACAGAAAAGGGAGATGTGATCCCTGAGCTCTCCCCAACCCCTGTCCCTGCCTAATTGTCTCCGTGTCCTAGGCGACACGGCGACAACCACGAGGACTGCAATTACACCGACTAAGGTGCAGGGAAAAGAGACAACAAACAGAGACGAACAAAACACTGAAGAATAGTCAACTAGCCGTGTCAGAAAACCAGAGATAACGTAAGTACAAAATCAGAAGACGGTAGAGTAGTCAGGTACGAGCGAAGGGTCAAATAAGCAGTCAGGATACACACGATACAAACGCACAAGCAGGAATAGCAAGGATTTGCAAAAACTGGGGGGCGTGGCCTAGCCGTTATGGAGTAGAGACGCACGGCTCTGTGGCTCCTGAAAAATCCTGAGGATATCCTGAACATCCGTGGGTCTAGCCATCCCTGACTTATCCCGTCTGTGCTTTGGGACGTGGGGAAGACAGTGGTCTTCAGATTATATTGCTCCCTGAGGTCGTTTGTGCTGGAGACTAGGTGCGGCCTACTTGGAGGAGGCCGCGCTTCCTGTGACGCCATCTTGCCGGCTGGTCCTGTAAGTCCATGCAGAGGGGAGGTGCGGATCATCCTTACCTGGTGCTCCGGTGGTCCTGTGTGTCGTGGTCTGACTGGAGTCAGGAGACATCGGTCCGGTGTGGCCGCTGACTGACGGAGGCGGCGGTGTCTTCTCGCGGGACTTTCCTCCTGAGTTCTTGGAGCGGGCGCCTTCCTCTCTGCTGCGATGGACGGAGGACGGCCGCAGTCCTTACCGATCCGCATCATCTGTGCTCAGGTGCCTGTGTGGGTGCTGCGGGCTGCTCTCCTGGGAGACGGCTGGCTCCTGAGGTTTTTTTTTGGAGGGGGAACCTACGCCTTACTGCCGCTGGGGCCTATAGGCTGATCTGGAGGCCTGCTGGCTGCATCTATCCTCAGGGGATAAGAGGACTTGCTCACTGAGGGTGAGTGTAACTGTGAGAGTGGTGGCATTATCCTGGTGAGGGTCTGAATCAGGCTCTTGGGGTGAGGGGCTATCCTGCATAATACGGGAACCCGGATCTGGGTCACAGTTGCAGTGCCTGGCACTCATGGGACGGAAGACTGGGACTTCTGCCCCTTCTCCTGCACCCAAGACCCATGATATATCCGGCACGTCTCAGAGTCCAAGATGGGGACATTGTAAGATTCTTCTCATCGCCTGAGGAAGCGTCTGATTGGATAGACAAGAAAGGATGACTGCTACCACAAATGGATCACCTACAGTTCGGCTAGATCTGGATGTCCGGCATGTTGAATGGAGCCGGCGCTAGTTTGGACACCTTCATTGTTTCCTCTGCATACAGTGAGACTATGTTAGAGGGGGGGTGTCCTCTGTTCTCTATGTGTTTACTGGTGGGGCTCCCGTTGTACGCAAGTTAGTGTACCTTCTTAAGTTCGGGTATGACAGGCTCAGATTGGTTGGGGTGGTCTGGGCAGGGTGGGGGGATTTTACTAAAGAGGGAACTATGTTTTGCTTTAAGGTTTGCAAATTATCTGTTTATGCTGTTTGTCTTGTGGTATGTATGTGAGTGTGTTTGGTCTGAGTACTTTAGAGTACACACATGTCCAGCATTTGAGAGGTATTTTTATCATGGCCACCTGCAGATTTGTCTCCTGGAATGTCCGGGGCCTTAACGATAAAGTGAAGCACTCCCTGGTGTTTAACTATTTGAAGAGCTATAATCCTGATGTAGTTATTTTGCAGGAGACTCATCTGAGGGGGCGGAAGATTCTGGCGTTAAAGAGGCCATGGGTAGGCTCAGTCTATCATTCTGTATATAGTAACTATGCAAGAGGAGTCTCAGTTCTTATTGCTAAGGCGCTTCCGTTTCAGCTCCACTCAGTGCAGATTGATCCTTCTGGTCGTTACATTATACTGTCAGCTGCACTGCGGGGTACTGATTATGTGATTGTAGGGCTTTATGCTCCTCCTCCATTTCGCAGGTTCCTTATGGACGAGATTATGGGGAAAGTGGCTACTCTCCCACTTGCCCCACTTATTATCATGGGGGATTGTAATGCGGTTCTGGATCCGATTGTGGACAGACTCCGCCCTCAGGTGACCCATAGCAAATCACTTAGTAACTGGGCGGATGCCTATAATCTGACGGAGGGATGGAGATATCTGCACCCGGAAGCTCGTCAATTCTCTTGTCATGCGGTTTCCTCTGAATCGCTATCTCGTATAGACCTTGTCTTTGTAGATAGAGACCTGTTGCCGCAGCTGAAAGAAGCAGAGTATCTGCCTAGGGGTATATCGGATCATGCACCTCTCCTGGTGATTGTGGCATTGCCGATTCCGCCTGGTGAGAGGCAGTGGCGGCTTAATTCTAGGTGGTTGCATGTGTTACCGGTGGTATGGGCGGCTCAAAATAGTGTAACCGAATATTGGGCGCATAATGAAGGATCTTTGGATCCTATTAGTGAATGGGAAGCTTTTAAGGTGGTTGCGAGAGGGATGCTTATCAGTGCTATATCAGCACATAGGAAGGAGCTGAGGGTTACTAGGGACAGCCTGGAGGCGGGGTTAGTGTCTCGGGAGGAGGAGTACATTAATTGTCAGAATGAGGAAACCCGTGCGGAATGGTTGGAAGCTCAGCGCAGGCTGACTCTTCATCTAACAGAATACACTGAAAAAAAGCTTCTGTTTTCGAAGCAAGTGGTTTTCTCACATGGGGATAAGAATGGGAGGGCACTGGCGTTTCTGGCAAGAACTGAGTCGCCACAGACGGTGGTATCGTCTCTGCTTACAGGGGAGGGAATTAGAGTTAGTGGCCCACTTGAAGTATGCGATCAATTTGCAAGTTATTATGAGAGTCTTTACACCTCTAAAATATCACATACGGCTGAGGATATACAAGCCTTTTTACAAACTGTTAAGCTCACGCCGGTGTCGAGGGTGGATAGGGAGTATTTAGGTGCCCCAATTACAGCAGGGGAAATTGAGGCTGCGATCAATAGTATGACGGCGGGGAAGTCTCCTGGTCCGGACGGTTTTCCTCTGGAGTGGTACAGGCTTGATGTGAAGGGACATGGTGCTCGTCTCCTCCGGCTCCTTGATTTTGCTTTTCAGCAGGGTAGATTACCACCTTCTTTTTTAGATGCTACCATTGTTGTAATTCACAAGCCGGGGAAATCGCCGGACCAGTGTGGCTCATATAGACCGATATCTTTGTTGAATATTGATGCCAAAATCCTGGCAAAAGTCCTGGCTAGACGTCTCAGGGAGGTTATTCTTTCAATTATTGATCCGGATCAATCTGGCTTTATGCCGGGCAAGACCACGGACATAAATCTTCGGAGGCTATTTACAAATCTACAAGTCAGACATGATAATGCAGGGTCAAGGGTTATTGCCTCTCTAGACAACGAAAAGGCGTTTGGTTCTGTTGAGTGGCAATTCATGTGGAAGACGTTAGCCTCATTACATTTCCCCCCGACCTTCGTAAAGTGGGTGCAGATGCTATACCAGGCCCCTATGGCGCGCATCAAGGTGAATGGGCACCTATCTCGACCATTCCGGCTTTTTAGAGGTACTCGGCAGGGGTGCCCACTTTCGCCCATGCTATTTGCTATTGTTATGGAGCCTCTAACTCAGCTGATCAACTCTAACTCTCTGATAGAAGGTTGGTCGATTGCAGGTATACAGGAGAAGTTGTCGTTGTATGCTGATGATACACTGGTATACTTAGCGAACCCTAGATCTGCGTTGGAGACATTGCTAGTAGTAGTAATGATTATGGGACGTATTCAGGGCTGAAGGTTAACTGGGTGAAATCTAGTTTATGTTTTATAGATGACAATGATGGGGAAGGAGTGACCCAGCTTTCATGTTTGAAAATAGTGGACCAGTTTGTGTATCTGGGAATTACAGTCCATAGAGACCCTCAGTATTTTTATCAACTAAACATTATACCCACTATGGAGTATATCACGCGTAAGATAGTAGCTTGGGAGAACCTGCCTCTGTCTCTGGTGGGGCGAATAAATATTGTAAAAATGATTCTATTGCCTAAGCTATTGTATTTTTATAGGGCTGCCCCCATTAGGATTCCTAAAGCACATTTTGTAGCCATTGACCGAGCGCTGTCCCCATTTATGTGGAACCATCAAACGCCTAGACTAGCTAGGAAGTCTTTGAAGGCCCTGTACGCCCAGGGGGGTCTGGGACTTCCTGATATGTATATTTACTATGTAGCATCGCAATTAATGTATGCTTCCTGGTGGATCAGGGCGGATGCAAACAACCTGGCAGTAGTTTTAGAAGCTGCCCTGGTGGGCTCTTATGAGGCACTGACTAACCTGACTTACCGAAGGGGGGCTGGAGTAGGGAGGTACTATACGTGAAGTATGGCAGCGGTAGTAGAGGCTTGGAAGTCCTTTGTGGAGATTCATGTGGATGATGTGGATGGTGAGACCTGGTCCCCTTATGTTCCACTGTGGAGGAATGGGATGCTGGAGGAGCTCCTTCATTTACCTGATTATGAGTTCTGGCCCCAGAGAGGGGTGAAGTATCTGACTCAGTTATATCATGATGGGGTTTTTCGTGCCTTCGATAGTCTTGGTCGGGAGTACGGTTTGCCTCGTGCAAGCTTTTATCGATATCTTCAGCTGAGGCATGCCTGTGGGGCTCAATTTGGCTCTAGGCCTCTTCAGCTGAAGTGTGGTCCGCTGGAAGCTATTGCTAGGAGGGCGCAACCATACAAACCAATCTCATTCTTCTACAGAGAAATAATGGGAATGCAGAACTCGCCTCTGAAGCAATCCTTTGCGAGGTGGGGGGTGGATGTGCCGGAATTGGAGGACTCTCACTTAGGGGAATTGAGCTCTGTGTGGAGAAACACTGTAATCAGTGCTCGAGATCAGCTTATCCAAATTAAATGGATCCATAGGACGTACTTGACTCCGGTCAGGTTGTTCTATATGCATAGTTTACCAGACCCATCTTGTACGAGGTGTGGTGCTGAGAGGGGTTCCCTGATACATATGGTGTGGAAGTGTCCTGTTTTGGGGGCAGATATGTCATTACATTAGCATGATTACACCAGCGAGGATTACAGTTTTCATATGGTGTACAGACACCCCGATTGGCCACACGGGGTGTCTGTACACCACCCGGAAGCGAACGCTTCCGGGTTCAGACGCAACTAGATGCCGTGATCACGTGTGATCACGGCATCTAAACGCCCAGGAAGACGCCGCCGATGGCGGTAAGTAGCGGCAAGTCTCTGCTGTTAGAAACAGCAGAGACTTGCCGGCCCCCGACTTGCCGGCCCCCGATGCGGGCCATGTGCCCGCATCGCCCCAGCGCCGTACATGTACGGCGCTGGGAGTGTAAGGGTTAAGGAAAATAGTTTAGTTACCACCAAGCACAAGGAAATTTGGCTTTGCGGCGAATCAAATCTTTTCTGAAATTCGGATCGAAGTCCACTTTGTGAACTTCGATTTGCTCGACACTAGTAGAGGTAGAACAGGCAGGGAAGGTGTTGGTAACTGTGGACAAATCTCAGGATGGCATGTCTTATGTGCCTACTGTGCACTCCTCTGATGAGAGACTAGTATTAGACACCAAAGAGGTCTTGAATGTATTTAACCACTTCACGTCCGCCCATAGGATATAAACGTCCGTGAAGTGGTTGTCTATTTCTGAATGGACGTTTCTGAACGTTACTCGTGCAGCTGCACAGTGGGGTACCTGCTGTCAGTGACAGCACGGTACCCCAAAGAGAAGGCAGGGACCGTTCCCAGGGGTCCCTGCCTTGTAGATCGCTGTATAAACAGCGCTCACCGAGCGCTGTGTATACGTAGCAGGAAGCGCTATAGCGCTTCCTGTTCCGGCCCGGCGGTCACGTGATCGCCGGGGCCGGGAGCTGCCGGGTCTCTCATAGACCCGATCAGCCCTGCACTGAGGCTGTACAGCATAGTATTATGCTGTACAGCCTCTCTGGCGATGTATTTCCACTGTAACTGGGGCTACTATGTCAGCCCCAGTTACAGGAGAAATCAAGTGTAAAAAAAAAAAAATAAATAAGTGAAGTTAAATGTCTTGTATGACCTTATGGGGGACACAAAGTGTAAAATAAAAAATAAAAAAATAATAAAAAAATAGAGTATTATATATAAAAAAAAAAAAAATCACAAATAAAAAGAAATAATTTTCCCCGAAATATGTCATTAAAAAAATGTTACAATTAAAACAAAATAAATAGAATAGACATATTTGGTATCACCGCGTCCGAAACGACCGGCTCTATAAAAATATCACATGATCTACCCCATCAAGTGAACTGCGTAAAAAAATCTAATAAAAATTATGCCAAAACAGCTTTTTTTTGTCGCCTCACTTACCAAAAAACATAATATCAAACAATCAAAAAGTTGTATGCATCCCAAAATGATAGCAATAAAAACATCACCTCATCCCGCAAAAAATGAGCCCCCACACAAGATCATAGCCCGAAAAATTGCAACTCAAAAACATGATTTTTTTCTAAAAATGCTCTTATTGTGTAAAATGTAAAAAAAATAAATAAAAAATAGACATATTTGGTATCGTTGCGTCCGTAACAACTGGCTCTACAAAAAAAATCACATGATCTACCACATCAAGTGAACGGTGTAAAAAAAAAATTATAGAAAAATGCCCCAAAACTGCTTTTTTTAGTTAACCTCCCAAAAAATAGATTAAAAAGTGATCAGATAGCCGGATGTACCCCAAAATGGTGCCAATAAAAAACACAGCTTGTTCCACAAAAAATAAGACCTCACGCAGCTCAGTTCACAAAAAAATTAAAAAGTTATCACTCTTACAAACCATGACAAAAAATTCCATGTTAGAAAATGCAGATGCTGCTCCTCCCCTTCTGAGCCCTGGCGTATCCCCAAATAACATTTTACGACCACATGTGGGGTGTTTCTGCAAACTGCAGAATCGGGGTAATAAATATTGAGTTTTGTTTTGTTGTTAACCCTTGATGTGTTACAGGAAAAAAAATGATTAAAATGAAAAATCTGCAAAAAAAGTGAAATTTTGAAATTTCACATCTATTTTGCTTTAATTCATGTGGAATAATTAAAGGGTTAACAACATTTCTAAAACCAGTTTTGAATAGTTTGAGGGGTGTAGTTTCTAAAATGGGGTAAATTGGGTGGTTTTTATTATGTAAGCCTCACAAAGTGACTTCAGAACTGAACTGGTCCTTAAAAAAAGTTGATTTTGCAAATTTGCAAAAATTGCGTCTAAAATTCTAAACCTTCTACTGCCCTAAAAAAATAAAATGACGCTACCAAAATGATGCCAACATAAAGTAGACATATGGGGAATGTAAATTAAAAAGGATTTTATGGGGTATCACTATCTGTCTTAAAAGCAGAGAGATTCAAATTTAGAAAACAGTGAATTTTTTCAAATTTTCTGGACTTTTTGGATTTTTTTATAACTCAAATTAAAACTTATCGACTCAAATTTGCCATTAACTTGAAGTACAATGTGTCACGAGAAAACAATCTCAGAATCGCTTGGATAAGTAAAATCGTTTCAAAGTTATTACTACATGAAGTCACACATGTCAGATTTGCAAAATTAGGCCTGGTCAGCAAGGGGGTAAATGGCCTGGATGGGAAGTGGTTAAAGACTTTTATACTGCTTTATAGACATGAGTAAAGTTTTGAAAAATTCGATTCACCAATTAGCCGAACTTCAACAAGAAATTTAGTTTGTGACAAATTAATTTGTCACGAATTGCGATAGATCAAGTACACTTTGCCTAATCATATTCATCCCACTTGGTGGCCCAATCTCATTGTGAAGACTTGGAAGTTAAGCTGCAGGAAGATTGCAGGGAGAATATATTGCTGTGTGCATTACGTGCTAGTGCACCCACATTCATAGTTAATCTGTTCTGTAGGTACTGTGCCGTCAGTAATACATTATCACTATCTACATCACTGTGCAGTGCACCAAGATTCATGGCTAATCCCTTCTGTTAAACAAAAAGAAAAGCTGTGGGCACGCCTGCAGTACAACAGCTCCTTAGTGGAACTAAATAAATAAATGGAGGCTGCACCAATAAAGTAGTGGAGAAAAAAATGTTAATTTAATGCATGCATTAAACATGCATGCATGTGGCAGCACAAACACATGCTTTTTAATCCCTTCGGTTAGCTGTAGATTTACTGTGTGTCAGTATTACAGGTCACTGTTACCATCAGGTCTAATTTATCGCCATGAAGTTAACCGTGCAGTGCCTCATGATTTACGTGGCCCCATGACAGAGGGAGGATAGCAGCAGCAGTGTCAGTAACAGTGGCAATACTGGCCCCTTAACAATGTGGAGAGGTGGGCCAACAGCAGTGTTAGTAACAGTGACAATATTGGCCCCATAACAGAGTGTAGTTGGGGGGCAGCGGCACTGACAGTGAAAATAGTGACAGAATTGGAAGGAGGGGGGGGGCAATAAGGTTATGTTCACATCATTGTTTATTTTTCCATTCTTCTGATCTGTCAGAAGAACAGAAAACCAAAAAAAATTAAGCCTGTATTTTGAGTATCCATAAAGCCTCTTGCAGATGGTCAGTATTTGATCAGTATTTGTAAGCCAAAAACAGGAGTGGTTCCAACACAAATATGAAATTTAATGGAAATATTTGCATCTCATATGTGTTTTGAACCCACTCCTGCTTTTGGCTTACAAATTAGGATCAAATATTGACGCAAATACTGACCAAATGCTGAGCATGTGAAAGAGGCCTTATTCAATGTTCATCCGTTTTGGCCATTTACGTCTGAAATCATTTTTTCAACCATGCATGCATGGTGTTTTTAACATGGTCAGTATTTTGCATCAGTATTTGTAAGCCAAAAATTAGGAGTGGGTCCAAAAACCAGAAGAGATGCAAATATTTCTATTACATGTTATTTTTGTGTTTTGGACCCACTCCTGCTTTTGGCTTACAAATACTGACCAAATACTGACAATGTGAAGGAGGCCTTACGGATGCTCAAAATACAGGATCCTTTAAAAAAAATTCTATTCTTCTGACAGATAAGAAGAATGGAGAAATAAACGGTGGTGTTAACAGGGAGTAACAGCAACAATAGTGGCCCCAGTGGGAGGGGGGCAGTAGCAGTGGGATACAGCCCCAGATGGCAGATGACAGTAGTAGCAGAACCCCAAATCAGCAGTGTGTTAGCAAGTCCCAGTGGCATGCATATCCTTTTAAAAATGTAACATGTACATACCAGTAAGCCAAGAAGCCTGATTGTAGGAATGGCGGTAGAGGCAGCAGGTGGGTGGCATCAGGTGAGTGGCAGCATCAGAATGGTGGCAGCAGGATGTTGCCAGAAGTAATGGCACATTTTGCTGAATATTCTGGTGGGGCAGCACACTACAGCATGATCATTAGTGGCAGAATAATCTATTCTTTTGCATCAGGCACGGGCGTCTGGAAATCCTGGTTGATCCATGCCTGATTCATCTTTATGAAGGTTGGTCTCTCAACATTTAGGGAGGAAAGGCGAGTTCAGGGGTAACTATGCCCCCACTGCACCGAACACACATTTTGATGCCACACTACTGGCCAGGCAGGAAAGCATGCCCATGGCAAACTCAGCCAGTTGCGGCCACACTTCAAGTTTGCATGCCCAGTAGTCCAAGTAGTCCAGGGGATCTTGAATCATGGATGACAGAGTGCAGTCCAAGTATACCACCAACTGCAGATTAAGGTTCTGCTGCATGTCCTACTGCTGCTGGGTGGTTTCTTCAGTAGGCGGCTGAAGAAAGCTGCTCATTATAGACTCCAGATTGGTAGCAAGGGTCTAACAATTTGGATAGCCAGTAGTCATCTCTCTGCCGAATCCTGACAATGCGGCTGTCATACAAGAAAGCATGCATCTGGCTATTTGAGGAAGGGACTTGGAGGGCCTCCTGCTTCCATCTCCACTGCATACTGCCACGGTCTGACAGGGTCATCTGCATCGTATTTGTCAACGCTCTCCAGCTCCTCATGCTCCTCCTGCTTCTCTCCAGTCGCTTGGGCAGATAAACCACCTAGTTGTGTATAAAATTCCGGGATGTTTATGTCCTCCTCCTCCACTGCCAGTTCATCCTTCTCAGGGCTAAGGTGGCTATGAAATGTAAGTGCCACATCTCCTTGCCAATCAGATTTGTCAGCATCCCCTCCAGGATGTGAAGGAGTGGAATGACATAATTCATCCTGTAGTTCTGCCAACTGACAAATAAAGTAGCCTCCCCAAGTGCCTGGGCAAACTTCACATCACACATGAGCTGCCACTGGAAACATGGAAGTTACACTGGGGAGTAGGCCTGGCTGTCTGCAGCATTAAGAAGTCATTGACCACCTCCCTCTGCTCGTACAGGAGGTCTACCATATGTAGCGTGGAGTTCCACCGGGAACGTTGCATTTCAGGTGATGTTGAGAAAGAACATTTTGCCTTTGCAGCTCAAGGAGGGTGTGTTTTACACAGTAAGAGTGACTGAAGTGCATGCCTGGACATTTTTAACAGCTCTTGCGGTTCAGTGGAAGACTTAAGGAAATGGGTGACAATGAGATTGAAGACGTGCGCCATGCAGGGAGCATGGGTCAGCCCTCCCTGATGCACTGCAGACAAAATGTTCTTCCTGTTATCAGTAACTATGGTTCCTATCTACAGTTTGCAAGGAGACAGCCAGTGTTCGATTTCTTTATTGATGACTTGGAGCAGTTCCTCCCCGGTGTGGCTCCGTTCACCAAGGCTGACCAGGTGCAGTACGTGACAGTGCCTAGCTTTGTATAGGTGATATGCTGGAGGACCATTGTGAACTGTGCCTAGAGGGAAGGGTGAAGACAAGTTGGAGGATGAGGAGGCAAAGGAAGACATTGACGCAGAAATCCCAGCATTACAAAGTGGAGGAGGCATTGCCATCATCTGGCGAAGTTGCTGGTGTGCCTGGTTCGGAACCACATTTATCCAGTGGACTGTGAACAACATATATTGTCCTTGACCATAACTACAACTCCATGCATTAGCACTGACATGAACTCTACCAGACACCGAGAGGCCCAAGGACTGGCCCACCTTCTGCTCAAGGTACACGTGCACGGCTGGTACAGCTCTTTTGGAAAAGTAATGTCGGCTTGGGACTCTCCACCTTTGGTTGGCACAAGCCATCAGTTCTCTGAAATGTGCAGAGTCAACTACATGGAAAGGGAAGGAATATAGTACCAGCAACTTGGCCAGGTGCACGTTCAGCTTGTGCGCCATTGGATGAGTGCATGCATACTGTTGTCTTTTTGCAATCGCTTCGGTGATTGATTGCTGTAGAAACAAGTGACGGGGAGGAGGAGGAGCATCAGGAGCAATACAGTATATGGAAGTCGATTGGAAGGAATGACAGCTTCCTTCTGCTAATGTTGTTGAGCCCTGACTGCTGGAGAGGGGGTGCAGGCCAGTGGGAGATGCAGGTTGCTGCATCAGGCTGTAACACTAAATGAGTGGCACAGTTTTCCCATGCCACTTTATAGTGACGCTCCATGCGTTGACACAGGGCCATCATGCTAACATTAGCACCCTGGCTGCGCCTCACCTTCTGCCCATACATACAGCATACCACCATGCTAACGTCCCCCAGTGACTTGGTGAAAAATTCCCACACTGGAGTGTATGGCATTTTCCCTCCACCACTGCGTGATGCCTGCCTACCGCTGCTTTTATGAACCCGCACTGAACCCGAGTAGCAGACAGAGTAGGTCTCCCTCATTTGGCTGCAGATCTCCCACAGCTTAAACCCTGCTGTCTCATAGGCACACTTCCACCCTGCTGTCTCCTGGGCACGCTGTCACCCTCGGTCCCTGATGATGATGATGCCCCCTCATCACCCAGCTCACTTACAATCTACATCTGTTTGGCAGTCACTTGTATCACCCTCACCTTTCTCTTGCTCATGTCCCTGACCTCTTGCAAGATGTGCTCCCACTTGGTTGTCATGATTGGTATTTGCATGCCTACAGGAGTCCACAACAGACCTTTCCTCCAAGTCTGTGCTGGCGTGTAACTGCTGATTGTCCTCACAAAGCTCATCCTCGCTAAAAAGTAAAGCAGAGCTGGTGGCATACATTACTTGGCTAGCAGAAGGAGCAGAAATACAAGAGGCAGGTTCAGGACAGATGAAGGCACAGAGGCAGTTCCTGAGCCATGCCAATTAAGCGTGGTGTCAGTGGAAGCCACTGATTCCTTGCTATATGTATCTGTTGTCACTTGAGATGATGTTGAAGAGCGAGTCAACCATTCCAATACAGCTGGATGACAGAGGCAGCTCTGGCCTGTTGCTGCGGCTGCTACCCTTTTCTTCTGCTGCTACTTGTGCCAGCCACAGTAAAATTTTTGCCACTGCCCGTTCCTCTGGAGGGCCCAGGGAACTACCTGTTGGCGATAGTGTACAGTAACTGTATCAGTAATGTAAAGGATTTACTAAGAATGTTGCAGCAGTTGAACGCAACGATATACTATCTTTAATACCCTTTAATACTTTTTCTGACGCACAGTAAGTCTATGTATAAACTAACAGATTAACTATGAATGTGGCAGCAATTCAACAAGATGCACACAGTGATATATTAAATCGCCCTTTAACACTGAGGTACAGTATGTTTATGATCAAGGCCTCATGCACACGACTGTTGAAGGTTTTTTTTAGGTCAACAAAGCACGGATCTAAATGTCCATATTTTTGTGCATTGTGCTTCCGTTGTGCTCCTGCATGCGTTCCACAAGTCTGCAAATTACTGCCATGTTATTTCCAATTGTTTTCAATTTTTTTCCCAACTATTTAAGTCCCAATCCTCAGAAAAATAGGAGGTCAAGTGAGCTCTCCAGTGCCATTTTCTACTGCTTTCACAGCATAGAGAGCTCTGTTAGATTCCACTGCTTGGCTGACATTGGTTTCTGGTGATTTCTGACTGATCACCATGGTGAAAAAAAACTCTGCACCCTGTAGTCCGACCTGTGGCAACACCCTGATGAGTTCCAAAGCTTACGTTGAACATTGTGCTGGCGGATCTGCGTCTTAGACTCACTTTCCAGTACACCAACATGAGGCATTTCATATCTCCAGAAGAACGGCTCATCTTCACCCAGGTAAGAACCTATATCAGTGGTGGCGAACCTATGGCACGGGTGCCAGACGTAGCACTCAGAGCCCTCTCTGTGGACACTAACACCCTGGAAAAAGTTTTAGGTATACCAATATGGCTTAGACTTCCTACCATTCATTAGTTCAGAATATAAAAATATTCCCAGCAGCAGTGTCTTCTTCAAATCTTTATTTTCAGCAACAATACATATAATAGAAGTAATAGGACGTGTTTCGGCCTGTCCTGGCCTTCCTCAACCATATATAATATACAACTGACATAACGGATATATATAGCACAAGTTCCTGTGAAGTAAGACCAGATACATACAAAGTCCGGACCGTCACCAGGGAATGGATTCACCACCAATTCAGGATATTTATGCTGTATGTGGGTGAAACGATACAGGCTGTGAAAGATAGAGTATGCAAGCATAAATCTACGATTTGTACTGAGAACCTCCTGTTGCCTATTCCTTTTCTTTTTTATGAGAAGAAACATCTCACAGTTAAGATTCCAGATTATTGAGCAGGTGCATTTACCCAGGAGAGGTGGTAATATAAAAGAGATACTCCGTCAAAGGGAGACATACTGGATTTATACCCTGGGGACGTTACATCCCCGGGGTCTTAATAGGGAATTTGATGTTGGTTCGATTTAGGTGGTCTACACTTGTTGTTTTATTTATTACTTTTTACTACCTTTTTACAGAGCACGTCTTTTCATTGAATACTCCATAAATATCCTGAATTGGTGGTGAATCCATTCCCTGGTGACGGTCCGGACTTTGTATGACACTGTGACCCGTTGCAGCGCTTGATTGGCTGAGTGCTGTGCATTGCTTTACTTCGTATTCATTAGTTCAGGGCGCACTATGAACGGCACAAGCAGCGCATTGAATGTACTGTAGGCAGGCTATTATAGCTAAATGATAAAGTACATGGGAGATATACTATATTGGACTATAGTATTCAGAATTGCCGTGTTGGCACTTTGCGATAAATATGTAGGTTTCAGTTAGAGCTTGGGCACTCAGTTTGTAAAAGGTTTGCCATCACTGACCTATAACATAACTCTTTCCACCCTATTTTTGCCTGGGTATCTTGCGTGCACATTTTCCCCCTTATTGACATCTCCTTTTCTCTCTTTAAACGTTTTTGGTGATTGGGAACTTATTTGCATCACTGCATTTCAAGTTCCTGCTGGGAAATTTTACCATTTCTCATATCATCCAACCAGTGGCGTAACTACAACTAACTGGGCCCCACAGCAAATTTTTGAATGGGGCCCCCCCAGAAACTTCCTCGCAACCCCGAACTCACATGCAACCCTCACTCTTGTGGCTAGTCAAGACTGAGCTCTCCCAGACAAGGCCTGACAGCCACTCCATCCGCTTTCTATAGTGTCACTGTATATAATGTCATTGTATAATACTGTTGAGGGGGCCTGACAATAAAATCTTTTAGTCTCCCTCCTGAGGGGGCCCCTTGTGGGTCTGGGCCCCAAAGCAGCTGCTTCCCCTGCTTCCCCTATTGCTACGCCCCTGCATCCAACAGACATGCAAAGTCATCTGGCAGTGACACTGACAGCAGAAGACTGGCTTCTTATCGCTGAGGGCTTACAATATTCAGCACAGTTTCCCAACTACATCAGGGTGATGAATGACAAACACATCCATGTAAGGAAGCTGCATGATAGTTGTAAACTATTTTTCTTAGCGGTGCTGTTGGCCATGGCTGACAGTACTTACTGGCTAATAATCGTGGATATCGAGGCCTATGGAAGTACTTCAGATGCCCACATCTTCCATGCTTCCAGAATGGGTTAATGCCTTCAGAACAACCCGTTCACCCTTTCAGAGCTCAGAAGACTCTGGCTCTGACCTGCAGGTTCACCAGCTCCACTTGTCATTGTGGATGATAACGAGTTGGCTTTGTCACTCCACTTTTGATTGATTAAAGCCCGTCGGTATGTGGAGTGCGCTTTCGGAATACTTTTCAACAAGTGGATGGTGTTCATGTTGTCCCTAGAGATGGATCTGGACAATGTCTCCCTGGTAAATAAAGCCTGTGTAGTCCTATGCAACTTCACCTTCTTGCCTACTGTTGCCAGCTGTTTTGCAATGAAAGCATACAGCTTGATCCAAAGTGTAGTCATTGTACTTCCTAACTGCAGTTTTTGTCTATGGTAGCTTCATTGCAAAACATAACACCAACATATATTCCATTATACTCCTTGAGAAATGTTCGCTTATACTTTAAAGGAGTTTTGCAAGACTTAAATAGTGATGACCAATTCTCTGAATTGGTCATCAGTATCTGATTGGTGGAGGTCCCTCACCCAAGTCCCCGTCGATCAGCTGTTTGAGAAAGCAGTGGCGTTCGCAGTAGCACCGTGGCCTTCTCGCAGCTTTCCTGAGGCCGACTGACAACACGTTCATAGGACACATGGTCTTGGCGCAGCACAGCCCCATAGAAGTGAATGAGGCTGAGCAGCAATACCAAGCACAGTTGCTATACAATGTACAGAGCTGTGCTTGGTGAGCATAGAGAAAGCAGTGGTACTGGTGCCTTCCCAACAGCTGATCAGGAGGGGTACCAGATGTCATGACACAGCTCAGACACAGTGCATTTGTAACATGTTAATCCAGTCCTAATAATCAATTGTAGTGCCCTGAAGCAAAAGTACTTTGGAGCATGGACATTTGTAGACATTTGCCCTATTGCTACTATGCAAAGCTATCAACTCTCTACTTTATTGCACTTTGAAGGGTTAATGCTGTGTGCAGTTATACTGTTTATATTGTTGAATGGCATTTTATATGTTTCTTGTAATATATCCTGTTCATTTGCATTGTTTTTTCACAGTTACTATAAGAGAATATGCAGGAAAAACCATAAAATCATTAAAAAATTAAACTATGAACTTTTGTCTCTCTAGTTAAGCTCAGTCTGGGCTGTTGCTTACATCTGAAAACTGCTAAATCATTCCCATTGACTTGTATTGAGGATCACTACAAGTCTAGGGCAAACTTAAATTGAAACAATGTTAGACTGCGTTTCTACAGCTTCACCTCTCCCAATAGAAGGCTCTAGCTAAGCTGGAAACTGTATAAAAGAGAGCAGTCAGAGTCCCTACTTGTCTACAGATAGAGATCAGTGTTTAGCAAGAGAGACTCTGCCAGTCAGCAGATAGGGACCAGTGTTCATAGAGACTCTGCCAGACTACAGTGAACATAAGAAGATGCAGAGATGAGGATACTGAGCCACGGATCCTGGGTTACCATCCCTTTGTCTGGGAGCCACAAAACTGAGCCAAAGATCCTGAGCCACCAGCCCCTTGTCCCGAGTAATAGTCCTCTGAGACACAAAGAGACATCTAGTTTAGGCCTTTCCTCTGCACAAAACCTTCTGCCAGTGAGAAGACTGGAGAAGCCAGCTCAGTGCCTTGCCTGTATTATTTTGCACTTAAGTTCCTCCAGTAAAGAAGTACACTGGTTTACTGCAGACCTTTACTCTGTGGGCTAATTTCCCATTGGGATGCACCATGTCTTACCATCCCTCCTGGAGAGCAGCAACACATGGTGACACCTCAACAGTGTCTGGGGGACCTAGCTTAGCTTTGGGGCCATCCCAAATCTGGCCACTGCACAATACTTTAAGAAAACTAGACTGATGTGGATCACTTTAAAAGGGTTGTCCAGGACGTTTTTTTTTTTAAATACTACCACCTCTCCAATGGACCTGTAAAGAGAAGCATATTTACCTGCTCCATGCTACTCTTATGGCTGTCTTCACTGTGCTTCGGTCCCCCCATGAAAACTTGGCTCAAATGTGCCACTGCAGCCAAAGACTGGCCTCAGCAGTGACATATCCCCAAGCAGCAGACCCAATAGTGAAGGAGCTGGAACCAAGTGGCTGGGAGAAGGTAAGTATTCTTCCATTCACATGTCCGCTGCAGAGGGGAGATAAAACATGTCAATCTTAGACAACCCCTTTTAAATAGTAATCTCCTATGTCTGAATTTCACCCCAAGGTTGAACATTCTAGCATCACACAAATTGATATGAATATTAAATGATACATTAAATAAATAGAACATATCAGAGCACAACTGAAGGATATGTATATCTGGTGGGGGTTTTCTTAGGGGAAGGATTGATAATGATTCAGACTTTATTATTAATGAAATTTCATATTAGTACTTGCATTTGGTGCAACTAAATGAAGTATAAGATTTATGGGGCATTCCTGAAGTGAGAGGCCCCATCTAAAGGGGCACCCAGCACTCTTTCATGCCCTATGTCATATCTAGTTCGAGGGTATGGTAGTGTGACATTTTCTCCTCCTCTGTGCTCCAGGGCCTGTTATGAAGGAAAGGCCATTAGTTTGCTATAGCACCTAGTAGTAAAGGGAGAACAGGAGAAAAGGTCTATGCATGTGTGGCTTGTACATCTTTGCATTTGAGTAAGTGCTACTAAGTAGCCTTGCTGGAAGACGAATGTATGAATCTCAAATGTAGACATACCATCCATGTGAATAACTTCTATGGCAAAATCAAATGATTATAGAATTGTTAACTGAAATATCTCAGTGAAACATTGCTCAAAGTACAGATGATTAGACATGACTGTGACAAAAGGTTACACGCATCACCCTTCCTCTTCCCATTATGAATAAAGCTGTTTATTTCACAATCATAATCATGGATCACAATGGAACATTTTTTCCCTAATATTCATGTTGTCACTTTTCTCTCCTCTATAACTGAATAGTATATTTATTTTCCTATTGGAGAAAATTATAGCATTCCTTTTGTAAAAAGCATTTACAAGTTTTATTCACACACTCAGGTACTGCAGCGTTTCAACCATAAATAGGCGAATGGTTGCATAAATGGGTGAATAAAGCTGTAAATGCTTTTTACGTATGGAGTGTTATGATTTTCTCTGTGATGCTTCATTGAGGTCTGTTGAACCAGGATGAATTTTCGCTTTACTCTCACATATTATGGACATTTGAGCTGTGTTGTTTGTTCTTGTACATTTACAGTAGCATATTTTCCTGTAATTTGTACAAAAAAAGTGTCAGAAATATAACATATGACCATGAGTCATTTTTATTATAGTTTTTGCTGCAATCTTCATAATTGTTGCAAAACCACCAAAAAGGGTGGTTTTGAATGAATTTTGAGAAACAGATAAAGTTACTGAGAGGGTTAATTAGACATGAATCTAGTTTTTGAAAAAATTTAGGTTAAAGGGATTGTCTACACATATTGATGATCTATCTTCAGGATAGTACATCAATAACAGATTGATGGAGGTCTGACTTCCATACCTCCGCCAATCAGCTGTTGGCAACGGGCCATGGAAATCGTGTGGTGGCTGCATATTCTTCAGTGTGTATCTGCACTGTCTACTTCGTAGTGGTAGTGCAGTGTAATTACAGCTTCTTCTACCATTCATTTGAAGGGGACCAACAGCTGTAATTACATGATTGCCATGACCCAATTAAATAGCTGACCAGTGAGGGTGTCAGGAGCCAGACCCTTAACAACAGGGTTGGTCTGACCCATCAAAGTACCAGAGTATTCTCCAGTGGGCCCAGACTCTGATACCATAATGGGCCCATGGATCCAAGAGAATAAATAAAAAAAAAACATTTGGTTGCTTTTGAAGTCAACACTGCTTACCAATCTGATATTGATGACATATCCTGAGGTTAGGTCATCAATATCTGTAGCCCAGGAAACCCCTTTAAACCAGCAGAAGATTACAGTGATAGTCGACTTCTATGTATATAAAATATAATCACTGAATAAATAAAAGTTCTGCCATTTTCTAACACACCTTTTTTCAGTTCTTTATGACATTTCTAAGCTATGTTTGCTGTGAGTGAATGGGAAAAACTGTTATTTACATTCAGAGGCTGTAAACCTACACATAGCTAGTTCTGTGCTCAGCTGAGAAGTGGTTAGAATTTCATTTAGTCTAGACAATGTGGGAAATTTATTAAAGGAGTTGTGCAACTTTCACTCCACTCTTTTTACGCAGGTTCTATGACACTTAACAAAGGTGTGGCCTCTGCGCCACTGTACCAGAATTCTGGCTTTCAGATAGAATTCCGGCACATTTGCCATTGTATTTGTTTTTTTTGTAACATTTTTTAATAAGCAAATTTTCTGGTGTTTTTTAACTCTTCAAGACATGCTGGAAAAACGCCATAACTTTTGTAAAAAAAAAAACCACAAAAATGCTGGAAACAGAAAAATACCAAGAAAAAAAAACACTTTGAGGCAGATTTATAGACTAGTGACGTCCTTGCACCTATACTGATATCTACGTTAGCTCCTGGCTGGTATAGATTTCAGTGATCTTTTAATCCAGAAAACTGGCATAAAAGATGATAAATATGGTGTGGCTGCTGCTCCATCTCCTCCCTGTCTTCACCACGCCCCCTCTTTGGAAAAGTCGTAAGGCCGGTAGATAAATAGCACTATAGCTATAAAACTAAAATATGGATGCATATAAAAAACTTGAAAAAAAGCAAAAAACAACAAAAAAGACAAAAAAGACTGTGAGAAACCACCCTTGTGGTAGGGCCAGGTTTCCTGATGCCATTTTTTCAAGCGAAAACTAGGAATGAACTAGGCAAGGTAGTATCTGTCCTTTAGGCCTCATGCACACGGCCGTTGCCCAGCCGTTGCTGTATTGCGGCCTGCAAACAGCGGGTTTGCAATAGACGGGCATTGGCTATATGCACCCCGCATCATGGATGTGGACCCATTCATTTAAATGGTTCTGCAATCCGGAAGGTCGGTGCGAAACGGAGGTACGGAACCCCACGGAAGTATCACAGAGGGCCTCCGTGGGGTTTCTCTCTGTGTCTCAGTACTGCAAAAAAATAGTGCATGCACTACTTTTTTGCAGTGCGGACTGTCGGATGCGGATCACAGACCCCATTCAAATAAATTGGTCCGCGTCCGCATATCGCGTCCCTATGGTCGGTGCCCGTGTATCGCAGACCACAATTTACGTTACGCAGTACGGGCCCGGCAGGCACATGTTCATGCACATGAGGCCTTATACTTTCTCTTCTTTAATGATCCATTCCTTATTTTGATGTCCAAAATCAGAAAACCTGCCCATGTGGCAGTACTCTTATAATGCTGCTTTCAATTAGATCTTCAGTTTAGTATGTAACTCGTCAATTCTCAACAGATATCTTGTTGACAAGCAGAAGTAAATGTGTCATGCAACATCCAGTGCGTCACTTTTTTGCTGAGGAGGTTAAGTATGCCCTTAACAATCAAAGAAAAATATCCCACGCCTTCAGCCACGCCGCCTCCAAATCTACAATTAAAATTTCAAAATAAAAACGTGCTCCTTGCATCCCACACTTACCTAGTTTTTATGTTTGGGAATAAGATGCAGAATGTGAAATAGTTGTGTTGTAATCAGGTAGATGCCTTTGATTTTCCTAGTACAGCTTAACCAGTGTACTACAAGACTTAGTCCCTGTGTACATCATCTTAGCAAAATTTAAAGGGTGTGTCCAGGATTACAAAAACATGGCTTCCAGACACAGTGCCACACCTATCAATTGGTTGTCCCTGTATTTCAGCTCAGCTGTACTTATGTGAATCAGGCTGAAGTGCAATACCAGATACAACCTGTGGATAGATGTGGCACAGTTACTGGAAAAAGCAGCCACGTTTTCTAATCATGTATAATTCATGTAAAGGTATATTCCAACAATAAATACGTATAATATACCTTAAATGTTTAATCGATAGGTGTTTGCTCACTAGGTCCCTCACTGACTGGCCAAAGGTTTGTTCATCTAAATAATGTAATCAAATAGTACAAAATAAACAAATATGGCTGGCTCACAGTAAAAACAACACATTTATTATCTACTCATTTACATACATATAATTCCTATAACCATTAAAAATACATATAAAAATGAATAATAAAATAAAAAAAAATTGCAATCACGGTTCTCTTATTGTTTTACATGCGGATCTCAACTAGTACAAAATGTTAATGGCTCAAAATCTGAATTTTCTATCTTTATGTTCATTAACGGGTAGGTATCAAGGTGGGGTTTATGCTATTTTATCCTACACAGAATTTTCTAAAAATAACCTTTTGTTAAGATTTAGAGCTTTCTGAAATTTTTTGACAATGTGAGCATGTGATGCTTTGTAATGAGAAGCTTCACTGATACCTGGCAAGAATCTACAAATACCTGTCCTCCTCCAAACGAAACGATCAACACAGGTCGTAATCTGTGTCTACACATGTACACGTGCAGCCATGGTATGCCTTAGGCGCTCTAGGTTGGGATAATAATAAATGCTTATGCCACTCAAGAGTTCCAGGTATTCAACAATATAGAAGAAGGGTGTTTGCTCTGTGACTAACATGAGGTAACATTATACTGAAAGGTATATATGAGCTTAAGGAGAAAATGCCTCCTTGTGTACACAGTCGAACTGGCCCACCAGAAGATCCTTGGGTACTCTGATACAATAATGGGCCCCAAAGATCCAGAAGAAAAAAACAAACACTTGGCTGCCGTTGGAGGAATTTGCTATTATGGTCTATTTCTTTGATTGAAAACCTATTAAACTTTATTGATGTTTTAAGGATTGGGGATTCCTCAGGTGGGCCCCAAGAATGCCAGTCCAACATTGCCAACATTTTTTTTATCAGATGCCCCAATACCATGATATATCCTGTCAGTGTAACTCCTAATATTTCTTTTAATCCTATTCTTTTAACAACTCGAAGTCGTCAGAGAAAGCAATAGCATGAGATGTGTTTTACAGCTTAGTTTTAATTGGTACACTCCATGCACAGTTGCCAAATTTGAAAGGACTGTGCCAGAGCCAGTCCCAGCAACTTCGAGCTGTTCAATGCTAGAAATGGGTGGAGCTTTTGTAAATCCCACCTATATGTGGGCAGTCCCATGTGGATTTGTGCGTTCATAGACATACCCTGAATTTAGCAACTGCAATGTTGTCCATGTTCATGTATCTAACGTAATGCTTCCCAAACTGTGATACACCATCCAGTTGGGAAAGTGATCACAATATGTACAGCTCTTTTCTGGCTTAGTAACATAACAGACTCTAGTTGTGGTAGATTTATAAAACTGTTTAAAAAACTTTGCCCATAGCAACCAATCACAATACAGCTTTCATATTTCAAGAGCACTATTAGAAATAAAGACTGCCCTGTGATTGGTTACAATGGGCCTCGAAGCCAATTTTCCTTGTAGACAATTAATAATTTGTATGTTTATTTTAACCCTTTTGCGACCCCTGGCGCAAAACTAGGTCAACAGGGTTTGAGAAATGTATAGAGCGGGTTGATTATTTATCCCTAAGATAACTGTGAATCCTTTCATTTAACTGACCAGTGGCGACTGTGGCATCAAGTGGATAAACAGAGGACGGGGCAACCTCTGTCATCTGACTGGTTTCTCAAAATCTCAGAGCTCCAATTGGTTACTATAACAGTGTCACGTACCGTGTGGTTATCGTGACACGTGTTCCATGTTGCTCATGTTTGTGCCCTGGTATTCTGGATTTGGTTGTATGCTGGTTGCCAGGGGCAACGTGTAAATTGGTGGTGTCTCGGTTGTTCTCCGTGACACGGCTTCCATGTTGCTCATGTTTGTGTCCTGGCATTCTGGCTGCGGTAGTAGGCCGTGGTTGCCAGGGGCAACGTGTAGTTTTGGTTGCTGGTATGTTTCCTTATTGCATACTTCCCTCCTTCCCTGTCTGGTTCTCATGGGGTTAACATATTGACCTGGTTGTGGTCACAAGGTGCTTTTATTCTGTTGTTGCTAGCCTGGTGGGTTAGTTGTGCTCCAGCCTCCGTTGATGCTGGAGCTATGCACCTTTCCTGGGATTCCATCTGCCCAGTCCTTGTGGCCACTTAATATGTCATCGAGGTCTTCCCGAGGTCCTCTCATGCCCTTCCCTTATTCCTGTTATGTGGTTTATGTACGGGTGGGTGTTTGGTCTGTGACTGCCATGTGTCTTCTGACATGGAGTCCAGACATTTCCTGTATGTATGTGCCTTCGGTGAGAGGGCTCCAGGGTTCCCCGGAGGGGGAACAGCGATACTGTGAGTTGTTGCCGGTGAGCTGGTTCCTGGGTTTGTTGTGTGTACTGAGTCCTGTTAGGTGTTCGGGTTCCAGTACATGTGCCTGGGCTCAGTCTTTGGTGTATGGACTGCTGGTGCTTCTATCAGCAGTATCAGCAGGTAAGTTGCCAGGTGCACCGGGACCTTCCTGGAGGTGCAGCCAGTGAGTTCTGGATAAGTGCATCCCTACCATCTGGGGCTCTGTGAAGAACGGGGCTCACTGGGTTTCTGCCCTCTGGGTTTGGTTTTTGGTGTTTCCGGTGCACTTGGTTCAGTGGTTTTCCTTGCCACTGGCTTCTTGCCTGCTGATCGGTTTTCATCTCACTGTAGTGTATCGGTGTATGCTCGGTGTGGAGTTTCCCCTCCCACACCGTAGCGTGACAAACAGCCTAGGGCCTTGTGAAAGCTCCCAGATCTGTCATAGTAACCTGACTAAATAAAAATATGCGACTCACCAATTCTTAGTTACTAGTGATGAGCGAATCGAAGCGGCAATATTCGTGATTCGCACGAATATTGCCCGCTTTGGCTCGGCTCGGCATCCCGAGGCAGCGCGGACTCGTGGACTTTCAACTAACTCACCCCCCGACACCTGTGTCTCGCCATTGTCCACCACCTCCTCAGACAACACTGGTAAATCCCCACTGTCAGCACACTGAGACTGCAAAAGGTCTTGCGAATTGGGGCAGAGAATGTTCTGGGGTAGCACATCAGAGAAGGGGTGACTATGGGTTTCCAGGGAGTACGTGACCACATGCAATCTCCATCCAAAAAGTCATACTGAGGCTCACCACCATGCTTTACACTGCAATCTTATTGAAAGACAGACAATCAGGGGTTCACCGCCAGGTTGTCAGGCAGCATTTTTAAGTGGGTCACCATTACCGTGTCCCTGAAAATTGCCTTGGGGTCATCACCAGACTATTGGCCAGATTTAGAAAAAATGGTGCAATTAGGGAGCCTCAGAGGCATCCCTACATGCTGCCCCTGGTGTTTCCTATCCATTTCCAAGGTGTTTCCATCTTTTTCTGAGGTTTTCACATGTTGGGGCAAACTTGACTGTGCAGAACCTTTGGCCCCTGCAAAAATTTTCGGGTCTCCCATAGACTTTAATGGGATTTGTGATTCGGCTTGAACCCACGAATCCCACGGAAAATTCGGGCCGAATTCCGAATCCCCGAATATTTTAGGATTCGATCAACTCTATTAGTTACCTATCCCCTCCCAAAAACTGAATAAAAAGTGATCAAAATTACTAATTACCCCAAAATGGTACCAATAAAAACTAGAGCGGGGTGTCCAATTTGGCAATACTAAGACATTTTTTTAGAAGGTCTTTATTTTTTGGTAAAACTATATAAGTTTGGTATCGCCACATACAGAATAAGCTATCATGTAATTTTTAAGCATAAGGTGAAAACCATAAAGGCAAAACCTGAAAAACCATAGTGGAAGTGCTTTTCCCTTTTTTTCAATACAAGATATAGTGAATTATATAGTGCCATTAAAAAATGGCAGGAAGTAAAAAAACAAAATTAGCCTGGTCCTTAAGAGGTTAATGTAACACTGGTTCAAAAGACAAATAAAACCTGAATTAAGATACTACCTTAGTATGAACTCGGACTTGGAAAACCAGTGGTGAGGCCCAGGATTTGTTGTGGTTGGTGATGCTTTAGTTGGAAGCCCTGCTCTTGCATGACCATAGCCTTGACAGTACTATAAAGGCCTCTTTATTATGAGAAATAACATAGAAGATATACCACACTGGAGATGAAATTGGGCAAGCTATTGAAAGCAACTACACAAAACATATTTTTCAAAGCAAGGATGTTGTCTAGCAAGGATATTTTGGGAATTAGCACTCCTTTAAAGGGATTTTCTAGTTTGCTATAAACTAGCAGGGTGTCGTTAGAGCATTGCTGCAGCTGTGGTAGGGAAAGAAGAAGTGCATCATGGGTTTGGTTGGATACAGAACAGGAAGTGCTACATTAAGGATGGAGTGGAGAGTGGGGGCTTTACATGCTGCAATGGCGTCCGTGGCATGTAAGTGGTTAAAGAGGCAGTAGACTCCCTCTGTCTCCCGTCGGCACCCCAAGGATTAAATCATGGGGTACCAATGTGTATGCCTGCAGGACAGGGCCTAGTGAAGGCCCCAGGCCTGCCTCTAGAGTGTCCCAGCAGGCCGTGCATCTCTGGCGCAGCCTGCTTGTGAATGTCAGTATAGCACTGACATTGAAATACAATGCAGGAATAGTGCAATGCATTTTAGAATCAATTATAATTTTCTTCTGGAACTATTAAGTGGTTAAAAAAAAACCTTAAAAAAATGTATTAAATAAAAAAAATGCAATTAAAATGCATGCTTATTTTCCATTGAAAAACGCTTTATCAATGGAAAAAAAATTGAAAAATCAAATCTCCTCCACATATTTGGTATCGCAACGACCATAATGACCATCACTACGCAGTTATCATGTAGTTTATCCTGTAGGGTGAACGCTGTAAAAAAAAAAAAATGCCAGAATTACTGCTTTTTGCTTATTCACCACAAAAATGGATCAAAAAGTGTTACCTTTAAAAACTACAAGTTGCCCCCATAAAAATCAAGTCCTCGCACAGCTCTGTAGAAAGAAAAATAAAAAAAGTTATGTGTCTTGGGATGCAGTACAAAAACATTTATAAAAAATAAAAATAATATAAAGTAAACTATAATCTGTAAAGATTAGTAATAAAAAATTGAACAGTGTAACTAGATACTATTTGACATGCATCATATGTGGCCAATGCGACTCCTCTCCAAGGATGCAACAGGCCATTAGTTTCTGGCATGTGATAACTAACACGAGACTGCAGTTAAAAGAATGCATTTTCTACCCTGTTTCTCCAAAAATAAGCCCTAGCGCTATTTTGCAGGTTTTTTGAGTAGGCTTAAAATATAAGCCCTACTCCAAATATAAGCCCTAGAGACAATGAGCGCTCCCATCACTAGGTTATGTCACATGACGTCACAGACAAGGAGAATAGGAATACTGTAGCCTTACACTGTGCCCGGGACGGTAGCAGGCACGGCAGATTCCACTCACCCAATCACAAGACACGTCTACTGCCTCGTGTGTCCTGCCTCCCTAGAGGAGATGTCATAGAGAGAGCACAATGCCACTGCCAGCGTGGCTCCAGAGTCCTGCCTCCCGAGTGCAGAGAGGAGATAGAGAGATAGGGCACAGTGCAATTGCCTGAGAGAATGGGAGAGAGAGTGCCAGTAACACCCACTGACACTACACCACCAAATAAGCCCTACCCCAAAAATAAGCCCTAACCCTTTTTTCAGAGAAAAAAATTATATAAGACCCTGACTTATTTTTGGAGAAACACGGTACCAATGCTGATGCGAATTATAGGATTGTGAAATTGTGCTACTGGGAATACCAGAAACTTCCTGTAAGACTGGCAGTAAATTTGGAGAGAGGAGTTATTTGCATAAAAGAACCACATAAAACAGAGTCTAATTACACTGGCAATGTTTCATTTTTTAGATGACTTATATTTAGAGATTTTATTAGCTTTATTACATATAATATTTTTTATTGAAAGTTTTGGTAAGGTCCTCTAACAAACAAAGATAGATATAGTGGTAGTAAACACAATACACAGAACATTACATAATGAAGGACTTTTTCTCTCTGGTGACTATATATTAAAGGGGTTGTCCCACGAAAAATATTCTACAGTTTTCAAACCAGAACCTGGATGTGAATACTTTTGTAATTGCATGTAATTAAAAATTCTGCATAGTTACTGAGTGATTCAATAAAATGTATCTGTATAGCGCCACTTAATCTCTGATTTCTTTGACCTGCTCACTAAGAAGGCCGCACATGCTCAGTTTCATCTTTCAACTGCCTCCTGAGCTGTGATAGGAGGAGCTAAGACACGCCTCCTAAGCTGCAGCAGAAAAGACACTCCCCCTGAGCTGTCAGCTTGATATAAATATAGCAGAGAAATGAATGGGGAGATCTCTGGATCCATGTGAGGTACAGGGCTGGTTCTAGTGTTGTTAGAAAAGTATTGTCATGGACTATATGATGTCTGATTTTCATTTTTTACATTATTCGTGGGATAACCCCTTTAACTGGCTAGAACTGACACTGTGTATCCTACCACAAATATTACAAAGTGGTTTATTTTTGGATCTCCCTGCTTCCGTTCTGGTTGTTTATGACATGAAATAATGAATCCACTAACGTGAAATTACTTTGTGTTTGATGGCAAAATAATACCTTGGTACGTGGGTCATGGAAGCTTCCCTCTTCTAAACTTTTTATTATTTTGTTTTCCTGCTTAGAAATGACAAATCAATACACGTGCTCATGAACACATGCAAGTACAAAAAAATAAAAAATGTAAAGTATTAAAATATCTCAGTACGATCTTGTGATGTCACTTTGTGGGAGTCCATCAACTGGCACTCCCACCAATAAGCTGCCTTCGTCTGAAGCAATACAGTGGATGGAGGTGGAAGCAGAAGGCTTCATCCACTGTGCAGTGGCTATGCTGGCATACACCGTCTCAGCTCCCATTCACTTGAATGCAAGTGAGCTGCATAAACGATATACGACCAATAAACTTGAAATCAGAGGAGCAGGTCACCCCTGTGGCCAGCGATTGGCTGCAGTGTTCACGTGCACCCTGCCCCCAGGATGTTGATTTCAGCACAACAGGGAGATGAAGAAACAGCCGTAGGGAAATGGAGACCGAACCCAGGTGCGGAGGCCAGGTAAGTATGATAACCACCAAGAGTGGTTATGCTGTCTAACATGACGTAATAGTTTAGTAGTAGCTATGAAACTGCCATCTAAGTTCCCATAATACTCTGCTCTCATAGAGCAAGAAAGCAGCAGAATACAGAGTTTAGCCAGAGGAGCAAGTCACTCCTGTGGCCAGCGACTGGCTGCAGCAGTCACATGCCCCCTGCTCCCGAAACCCCCAGAATGTTGATTTCAGCACAGGAGGGAGATGAAGAGATAGCAGTGGGGCAACGGAGACTGAACCCAGTGGCGTGGGCCATGTAAGTATGATAACTACTGTGGGTCAGCCACTCTGAGAGGTCTTTTATAATTTTGGATAACTCCTTTAAGAAATTATAAAAATTTCAGTATGTAGGATGTGGAATTTTTTCCAAGCCGCCAACAACGTATTGGCTATTTTACAAACTGTTTCACAGAAAATACATTCTACTAATAAGCATGTTGATTCCCAATTAAAAACCAAGCTGTCAAATTAGTCTCCCTCCCACTATAACACTCTTCAAGGTGCTGGGTAATCTCTATGATTAACATAGAACTACTGTACTATATGACTGCCTATTGGATCCAGAGTTGCATTGCTGCCTAAATGTAAACAGTAACTTTACTTATGGTATAATCCTTCAGTCTTAGGGCTTCTTTATGAGATTATAAATATCTCATCATCACCTATGCTGTATTATTATAGGTTTATGATGGCAATAATATGTCAAGTTTCGAGACTAAGCCTGGTAATAGAAATCTTAAATCTTCCTTTTCCACTATCCAATATTTTTTATTTGGTTATTAATGTATGTGTCTTTCCCAATATTTAAGATATTTTCTCAGCTGCACAGATGAATTTAAATAAATTATCTATACATTGTTGCCTGTGAATAATTCAATCAATAAAATCAATAGAGTGTGCCAATATTGTTATAATGGTAATCAAATTAGCAATTTCAGTATATCCATCCCAATAGATGTGGACCCATCATTTTAAGAAGTAGTGTGAATATGATTTTTTTTCTGCCAGGAGCAAACAACATCTAAACATTGGATTCAAACCCACTTCGGACAGTTTGGTCTTTTCACATCCTCTAGCCACATAATATATAAAAACCCATATGGCAAATTTACTAGTGTTATCTAAAAGTAAGATGTGTATACTTTGCCACATTTATCATACTCGCTGATGCTAGATGATAAATCTGTCACATCTTTATTCTGTCTAATCAGGGGCGGACTGGGAACTTAAAGTGGCCCTGGAAAAAACACTAAAAGCGGCCCCTTTTTGTAGTTGGGTCCAAATTGATGAAAGGCAGGACCAGCAATGCCATATTGTGGCAAATTATACCATCACAACAGAACCAAATACCACAGTGCATCACAAAATACTGCCAGCAGCACAAAATATAGCCCCCAAAACTTCCACTGGCCGGCCGTCAGGAGAGCCCAGGTGAACCCCTGGCCGTCGGCCCACCGGGAGATTTCCCTGTACGGTCTATGGCCAATCCGCCCCTGTGTCTAATCTAAGTTTACGCCACCTATAAATTGGCTTAGTGTTATTACAAAAAATCTTTAGAATTTTGGTGAATTTTTGGCGCACGGAGACACATTTACGCCATGCCTCTTTTCCACTTAGTCACACCCCTTTCTGCTAACCCCTGCCCCCTTGATGGACAAGGTTAGAAAAGTGCCAAACATGCTTAATAAATGCAGTGCAGATGATGTATACCAGTTTTTTTTAACACAAATTGCACCAAAAAGCTGATGTATTTTCAATAGTAAATCTGTCACATCGAGTCTTCTATGCTAGAGGCTTCAAGTAAAAGCTACAATTAACAGTTAAGTGAATGTTTGCCACTAATTGTTTCATTGTCATTGTAATTCATTTCATTTGTTTCATTGTTATTTTAAAAAATAAGCTGGATCTTCCTGATGACATATTCTCATCAATATTCGATGATGTGGAAAAGGAGGAAAGGCAGATGGCAGAAGAAGGGCTCCCACCTGTAGGACAGGAAAGCACTGGGGTTGGGGAAGTGGGTATGCCACAGATGATTAATATTCTGCATTTACTGTCAAATAACCTGCAGGAGATTGCAGGCAAGAACAGCAATAATATGCATTTTTGTCCCCCCAATCTAACCAGCCAAACCCCATACCATCAACATTCCTTATTTAAAGGTGCATTAAAGGTGCCATGTGGCCATTAACAATGAAGAAGGACTATACAGTGCAGTCTTCATTAATAATGGAAAGGCAACTGCGGGCTAATTGGCTGTGCGGTTCCACACCACAGCATGGTCGCAACCTGTCCGCAGCAAGGCTGCTCCATGTAAGTGGCCTGGGTATACTTGATGTATAGCGATTCATGACTAATTAATTTATAACTAATCTAATTTCTTGGCGAACATTGGCGAAGTTGCCAAATCAAATTTGTCTAAACTTTGCTCGTCTCTAATTACAGTAAATGAATTAACTTAGAATAAAAATGTAAAGCTTAAAGTGGTTGTCCCACCAGGGAGGGATGAGTCACTCAGAGTCACCAAGCTCTGCACATGCATGATCCACCTATTAAAAATCTTGCCTATAGATTTTACTGCCAGGCTTTTTTTTATTTTGCAAGATCCAATAAAGTAGCCATCATTATATTAGTACTAAATCCCTTTAACTGTATGGTCACTTCTAATTATGGAGGAAGAATTTAGTTACTTCTGCTTTCAGAACAGCATGTGTGCAAGTCAGCTGTTATGGTGAACACACAGGAATAGATTGGGACTGGTTCTTCCCTTGCCAAAGGGGAAGGTGTGACACTTTTTGTTCTCTACTTTGGTTTTGTCAGAGGACTTGGTGTGAATTAGTTGAGAAAGAATGTAATGGTGCAGCTCACGTGAATTAGATGTGAAATGTAAGCTGGCTGCAGGCTGGCACAGATGGTACAAGAACATTTTAAAAGAAGAAGACGTCAGTGCTGTGCCTCCCACCAGGACATATGACAGTATTGTGAAATCTTGTAACTAAATGCTGATAGCAGTGACAAAAACAATCATTTATTAAAAATGGCATTTACGTCATTTGCCTATTTTAAAAGATTCTATGACTTTGGAATTTGTGAACACTATCCAGGCTTAATGCTACTTATATTAACTTTTAACTATAAGTTTGTACCCATTTGCACCCTACTATATTTAGTAGGTTTCTGTGAGGACAGAATGGTGAGGATGAAATTTGCAGGTGATTTCTGCATAATTTATCAAAGGAGTCAAAGGAAAAGTCAAACACTGATGATCTATGCTTTAAAATAGAGTAGACCATCAATATTTGGATGGTCCAAACCCCAGGATCCATGACAATCAGCATATCACTGGTCACAAAGGTATGGCAGCTCATTGGTATGGCCAACTGTGGCAGGTATCATTGTGCATTTTTATTTTACAATAATTTATTAAAGGGATTATCTCCTAAAAAATATTATTTATAGCTAAATCCAAAACGTAATGATAAATATTGTGTATTTGTATTGTGTATTTACATTTATTAAATAATGTGTAGATATTCCAGGAATAATGTTAGAGTAGCGCCACCTTTTTTTTTATTGAACAGACTTTCAGTGTCCACATCAGTAAATCTGCTGAGGCGGACACACATGCCCAGTTTTGCGTCTCTCTGCTCCTTTGAACATATGGAGGAATTTTTCATAGGGTAACCCCTTTAAATGAATTACGACTAAGATTAGTGTTGTGGAACAGAAACTAGATCTGTGCTCATATGTATAACTTTGTGAAGCCATTGTAAAGGAAAAGATAGGAGACTCCATACATATCATTGGGTATGATCACAGCAGTTTGAATGATGTATAGGTGCATTCATTAAAGTGAATCAGAACTGAATCAGCACTTTGAGCATATGTTAATGAAAAGGAATGTTACAATAATGCTAACAGTAGAAAGCATTGCTTTAATTTGCTCAAATCCAGAAAGAGATTTATTTTTCTAAAGATGTAACCCCTCATTTAAACAATCAACAAACTCAGAAATCATTAACACATTTAAGTGCCACTTTGGTAATAGAATAAAGTGGCTCCAGCTGTGACAATAGTAAGACAAGCTATGGGTCTGTGTTTTGGGTCTCCAAAGCACAGCTAGTAATAATAAAGAGAAAAAGAGAATGGAACAGCTGTCATCTAAAAGTTACTCCATTCTCTGTGATCTCAAAGTAGTCTTGCACATAAAAGCATATAAATACCTCTATGAGAGCTAACTTCACAACCCTTAGGCCCCTTTCACATGAACGATACGGATTGTGTCAGCATGCGTTCAGGGTGCATTCAGTGAAACTCGCGCCATTTTGCAAGCAAGTCCAGTCACTTTTGTCTGCCATTGCCTTCAGTTGTTCAGTTTTTTCCACGCAGGCGTTTTTCACATGCGAGAAGAAAAACTAAAGGTTTACAAACAACATCTCCAAGCAAACATCAGTCAAAAATTCATTGCACCTGGACTGCATCCGGATTATATCTATGGGGCCAGGACTGCATGAAAAACGCAGAATATAGAACATGCGATTCTCACACAATGCAGAACTGATGTGTGAATAAATGTACACAGACCCATTGAAATGAATGGGTCAGGATTCAGTGTGGGTGCCATGCATTCACTTCACGCATTGCACCCGTGTGGAAAAAACTGAACAAATGAATGCAATCCCAGACAAAACTTACTGAACTTGCTTGCAAAATGGTGCGAGTTTCGCTGAATGTACCCTGAACGCATCCGTAGCCAATCCGTGTAGTTCGTATGAAAGAGGCCTTAGTATTTAATGGAAATAATCCAACACTAAGGAACAAATTATTAGTAATAATAATTATAACATTAACAATAATTAAAATAATAATAATAATTAAAAAAAACAATGTAAAACCTAGTTTACTCATGCTCGAGCTGATAAAATCGATTCCTTGGTGCATGATTTGTGCGGATGGTGGTTAATGTTAAATTGACCATTACTAGCATAGCTTGTAATACTACAACACTTTTGTTGTCCGTAGCTGTAAAAAAGGAGAAACAATGTCTATCTGGAGTTCATGTCAATTCACCCAGTGGGTCAATCCACCATGCCAGTGGGATTTGCATCTACCAAGAGAAACACATAAAAGCTAAATCTTATAATAATACTACCCCATTTAATCAGGATTAAATTGTATTGTAAATGGTGATAATACTCACTCAAGATAGGGCAAAGAATCTGAATTGGTAGCTCTTCCTATGTGCAATGTAAGTTCACCTTAGGCTACTTTTACACTACCGTTTTTTAATTCCGGTATTGAGTTCCATCATAGGGGCTCAATACCGGAATAAAACGCTTCAATTTTTTCCCCATTCATTGTCAATGGGGACAAAACTGAACTGAAGACAACGGAATGCTCCTAAAAGCATTCCGTTCCGTCTTCAGACGGGAGAGCAAACCGCAGCATGCTGCGGTTTGCTCTCCGGTCCAGGCATCCGCACCAAGACGGATCCGTCATGACCCCCGATAAAAGTCAATGGGGACGGATCCGTTTGGTGTGACACAATGGTAGACGGATCCATCCTCCATTGACTTTCAATGGAGTTCATGACGGATCCGTCACCTGCACACATAAATACATACACACATACAGACATACACATAAACATACACAGACATATACACATACAAATACACATACATACTTACATGCTCCCGGCAGGTCTCCACAGCGTGACGGAGGAGCAGGACGGCGCGCACATAGGACGATCCCCCACAGAGCCCAGCAGAGGGCGCTGCGGGGAATCGTCCTATGTGAGTGCCGTCCTCCTCCTGTACTGTGCTGCGCGGAGCTGCCAGGAGCATATAAGTATGTATGTGTCTGTGTGTGTCTGTGTGTATGTACTGTGTGCCCCACACATGTAGCTGCGGCAGCACGGATCCGGCGGCACCCTTCACCTGCCGGATCCCTGCTGCCGCTAGTGTGAAAGAGGCCTTAAGAGATACACTAAACTATGGATCAAATTGCGGATAGATAACAAAAGAAATATATTGTTTCAGACAATGGTTGTGGAACCACTATGCCAATTAAGCAGTTTGGGGTAGGGCTAAACTCTAAGGGCATTATTTTGGAGCCTCCCCAATATTCACCCTTTTATCCCTATACAGGGATTTGGACTTTGCTGCGAGTTAGCAACCTGACCACTACCACCTGGGATAGTCCTGATAGAGTGGGCAGTTGACGCACACCGGTGCAAAGCACCAGAGGCACAGACTAGGAACTAATTCAGAACCACGTAGAATATAGGCAAATTCATGGCAAACATGTAATACAGTAAAGAGACAAGACATGAAGCACTGGCAGACTTACAGACTTCAGGAACCCAAACATGCAGATTACAGGAACCCATTCAAGCACTGCAAATACATGTGCAGTAACTTAACAAGATGGACTTTAGGAAACCCATTTAGACATAGTGAATACTGGATGGCAGTGGTCAAAACGTCTACGTGGAGGGATGCACAAGATGCTCACACTGTCGCTAAAGGACACAGTTCAGACACAGCAGTACAGGAGCCTAGCAGAGCACATACAATCCATGAGCCAAGCAAACAGAGTACATAGAGTGCATAGTGCAGACCCAGGGTAAGGCATATCACACTAGTTCAGAATTCGTACACAGACATAACCAGAATGATCCAGACACAAACTTGAGATATAAATTCCAACATAGGGCACAGAGTCTCAAAAATGAATCAAAGCAGGACATGACATGTTGCCTAACAAGGGTGGGTCACAGGACTCAAGACACATATATCACTCTGACACAGAACTCAGGAACATATGTAGCGGACTTAACTAACTCATTAGACAAGCAGATGCAGACACACACAGCAAGGGAAAAATTACAAAATGACATCTTGTTATTTAAAATAATAGTAAAAATAACAATGAATATATATATATATATATATATATATATATAATTAAAAAGAGGTTGTCTCACAAGGACAACCCCCATTAAAAAAAAATCTTATGCAACTCACCATTCTGTCTCATAGAGGCGGTCCATACCGAGGAACTGCACTCTACAATGTTAATATGCCCTAACCGGGATAGCTGTAATTTCATGATATGACCTTTTTAGTGCTTGTTTGCTCCAGCTAATTATTGTTATTACTAACTGTCTTGAAAATGGCCACTGACAGAAAGGAAATTGATGTGATTTCCATCCATCGGCAAATCCTATCAGGTGCAGTGTGTTTCAATGGCAGGTGCTGATGTACAGGGTCGTGTCAAATGTCCGTCTATCAGCGACCATTTTCAAAACAGGAGAAGACGTGGATGTCAAGGGGGCATGGCTTCAGAAAGAGAGAAAACGGTGCACAACTTCTGAACACTATATATTACCAAGATGCCTATAATCACTTTACCCTCTTTAAGGTGGCCCCTGTAAAATGTATAATGCTGTATGGATTAGACACTGGAACACAATACTTAGCTTTTTGTCTTCTTTATATATATCCCCCCCCAAGACCTTAATTATTGCATTGACTATGGAGGACTTTTGTCCTTTATTCAGAATCCAAAATGCATTTTCCAAAGAAAGTCTTTTCCAAGAATCTGAGTCTGGTTTAGAACAAAATACACATAGAGAGGTTAAGACTTATTGTGCAATGTGATTGGCAAGTGTGTGTTTTTTTACCACTAGGAAATTATTCTGATTCAGCTAACTAGACATAGAATAGTTCCATATTTGTGTTGCTGAGATGTCACAATAATCTTACACAAGGATTTCATATTGGCAGTCTTTCATATCCTGCTTTTATGAAAAAATAATAATAGAAAAACGGTATTAGGCGTATTTCAGGTGCAGATTGAGGCAAAACAGTTAGTTGTGCCGCAAACTGTGACTTTTCACGGCTCACGCCAGGTCTAAAAAAGTGGGCGTGGGCGGAGAAGGGGACGGACTGGTAGGCCCGTCTAATTCATCATTTTTTATGCCTGTTTTAGGCGTAGAAAATAGACTTAAAGTAAGGCAGCAAGGAAGCTGGCTTACATTTCCAAGTGGCGCTGGATGTGCCGAAGTTATATCGAACCCGGTGCCTCTACATAACTTCAGCGATCCACCACCAGCACAGGGGTTTTATTAAGACTGGTGTCTAAAACGCCAGTCTTAATAAATGACCCCAAGATTTTTACTTTTTGTCCTGACCTTCTATGTCTTTCAATAAATAATTGTCTATGTGGCTGGTAATATTTCTCATTTGGCCCAATGTCTACAGTTCTAGGGAAATTTCCCATGCATCAACTGCAAGATATTGTAAGGCAGAAGGCTGTACATAGTTTATATGTTTACATGTCCTTTACTATATAGCCATTCACAATGCACAGTGGTTTTGTTGTTTGGATAAGCAGTACCCTTACATAAATGTGACTATGTCACTATTCCTGGATGTGTGGTCCATTAAGTTTAGACATTGTTTCCCTTGATAACAAGTAGTTTATAGACACTGTGTAATATCCTGAAACTTTTTTTTTACACTATAGCCATGAAAAGGTTATTTCCCCTCTGTTATTTAAGGCGACAATTGATGTATTATATATAGATGTAATTCTTTACTTTTCTATAGTAATTGATGAACGTGTGATACTGTATCTAGTAATCAATATAATAAAACATTAAATGCATTTTAATTTGTGAGTGTAGCAAGAAAAAATTGGAAAGTTCAAGGGCTGTGAATACTTTTTCAAGGCACTGTGTATATAGATGTAATTCTTTAACTTTCTACAGCAATTGATGAACGTTTGATATTGCATCTATTAATCGATACATTAAACATTAAATATAACAAAATGAACAAGTTTTAATTGATTTTCATTGCTGTGTACTCCTAGAAATCATAGGAAGGGGCATGGCTAAAGTTTCAATGTAAAATCATATGCAAAATGTCAGCACTTTTTATACAATAAATGCACAAGGGTGTGTACTCCATGGCTACAATGTGTGAGCAAACACAAGATGCATAAGCACTCTGCAAACATTGAATATATGGATTTTACATTGCATTACTGCTGTAATCACCATACAGTACACATAAATGTGGAGTTCTTAGCATAGGTTTTGATAAAAGTATAGAGCCCATCTGCTCCGGCAAGGCGCAATGCTCTACTCTGCCCTAATTAAAAACAACATTGGATTGATGGTGCATGGCCAAGATGGAGCAGCCACTTCCCCAAGTATAAAATGCTAAAAAAGGCACCATTAGTCAGCACTTCCTAAAGAGTGAAATACATGTTTCAATTAAAGCAGAATATAGATGGATCCCACTATAGCTGAGGCCCAAGAAACTAGGCCCAAGAAAGGGAAGTTTGTTAAGTTGTGGTTGCTATCTGTAAGAGTTTCTGAGCGAGCAAACTCCCTTTATGGTGTCCCAATGCCTAAATAGGGTATATTGGTAGAAGTTTTCTTATTAAGAGGGTTCTCCAGCTTTTTAACTTTTTAATTTTTTGGCTGCCTCCCCACTCCCTGTTGGGGGAAGTATAATTACCTGCTCCCTGATGCTTAGTTATGGCTATTTCAGTCCACCACTGAGTTCACTGCACTCCAGGCCGCACTTGTAAACTTCTGGTACAGGGGATCACATGTGCTGCTGCAGCCAATGACTGGCCGCAGCAGTAGTGGACTGAAAGAGCCAGAAAAGAGCTGAGGGAAGAAGGTAGTATGTTTCCCTCCAAAGGTCCAGAGGGAGGGAGGCAAAAAGTGCTCAAAAGCTGGGGAACGCCTTTAAGACAACCCCTTTAATATTGGCACCCATTTTTATTCTCCGTGCAATGCAGGTTCCAGCTTCAGTGATCCAGTGCCCAGAGTCCTTACATGAAGAAATTGCTTTGTTTTCATGCCAGCATGGCCTATAATGCTTCATAATTGGGCAGGCAGGCAGGCCCCCTAAGGTGGCAGACTATTATTACTATTACTACCCCAAATTAAAGGGAACCTGTCATGTTGAACATGGTGTCTTAGCTGCAGGCAGCAGGTTATAGAACATGAGAAGCTGAGCAGATTGATATATAGTTTGTGGGAAAAGATTCAATATAACTTGTAATTTATTCATGTTAATTCCCTCTATGATTGTGTATACAGAGAGAGCTGTCAATCACTGATAGGACCGCCATCTTCACTTCAAAGCCCAGAATGAGCATGAATTAAAATGAATAAATTACAAGTTATAATTAACCTTTTCCTGCAAAACTACTTATCAATCTGCTCAGCTCCCCCTGCTCTATAACATGGTGCTCATAGCTTACATTGCATTTTCATGGTGACGGGTTCCCTTTAAAATAATTTAACTTTTCGTTGTTGTTGTGTGGTTATCTTTGTGGCAATATTGGGCGTCTCTCATCTATATGTTTCATTAATATAAACTTCTAGTAAAAATCTAGGTCATCAAAACAACCTGATCTGATATACAGGGTGGGCCATTTATATGGATACACCTAAATAAAATGGGAATGGTTGGTGATATTAACTTCCTGTTTGTGGCACATTAGTATATGGGAGGGGGGAAACTTTTCAAGATGGGTAGTGACCATGGCGGCCATTTTGAAGTTTGCCATTTTGGATCCAACTTTAGTTTTTTCAATGGGAAGAGGGTCATGTGACACATCAATCTTATTGAGAATTTCACAAGAAAAACAATGGTGTGCTTGGTTTTAACGTAACTTTATTCTTTCATGAGTTATTTACAAGTTTCTGACCACTTATAAAATGTGTTCAAAGTGCTGCCCATTGTGTTGGATTGTCAATGCAACCCTCTTCTCCCACTCTTCACACACTGATAGCAACACCGCAGAAGAAATGCTAGCACAGGCTTTCAGTATCTGTAGTTTCAGGTGCTGCACATCTCGTATCTTCACAGCATAGACAATTGCCTTCAGATGACCCCAAAGATAAAAGTCTAAGGGGGTCAGATCAGGAGACCTTGGGGCCATTCAACTGGCCCATGACGACCAATCCACTTTCCAGGAAACTGTTCATCTAGGAATGCTCGGACCTGACACCCATAATGTGGTGGTGCATCATCTTGCTGGAAAAACTCAGGTAACCTACCAGCTTCAGTGCATAAAGAGGGAAACACATCATCATGTAGCAGCTGAATGGCCCCAAGGTCTCCTGATCTGACCTCTTTAGACTTTTATCTTTGGGGTCATCTGAAGGCAATTGTCTATGCTGTGAAGATACGAGATGTGCAGCACCTGAAACTACGGATACTGAAAGCCTGTGCTAGCATTTCTTCTGCGGTGTTGCTATCAGTGTGTGAAGAGTGGGAGAAGAGGGTTTCATTGACAATCCAACACAATGGGCAGCACTTTGAACACATTTTATAAGTGGTCAGAAACTTGTAAATAACTCATGAAAGAAAAAAGTTACGTTAAAACCAATAACACCATTGTTTTTCTTGTGAAATTCTCAATAAGATTGATGTGTCACATGACCCTCTTCCCATTGAAAAAACTAAAGTTGGATCCAAAAAGGCCGACTTCAAAATGGCCGCCATGGTCACCACCCATCTTGAAAAGTTTCCCCCCTCCCATATACTAATGTGCCACAAACAGGAAGTTAATATCACCAACCATTCCCATTTTATTTAGGTGTATCCATATAAATGGCCCACCCTGTACTATGAATAACTTTTCTCCTAGGATTTACAGTTTTCATATTTGTAGTCAGCATGTACAAGCCATACAAAAAAAACAAACCTTTATCATCTTAAGTAATTAACCTATTCATTGACAGGATAGACCTGGATGTAGTTATGGTCTTAGTGGTTTATTTATTATGGCTTTGCATGAACATTGGTTCATCATTGTGAAACATCAAAAGTGAGAACAAACATAAAACATCTCAACGAGTCATAATGTCTAGACACAAGCTTGTTTAAAGGTAAGCATGTTGTCTCGTTGATGTGACCACTGTCTCCTATGGCTATATGAATCACATCTTAGTTACAAACATACTTTGGATTTAATATGCAGATACAGAACTTTATAATAATAAACTAGAACATAAAAAACATGAAGCTTAATGAGGGTAAGGACAGCTATAATACATAACACATATGTACCATACTATCATGAGAATGGCTATTCATTCCCCTAGAACAGATTTTGGTGATCAGTGGAGGTCCAAGTGGTCAGACTCCCACTGATCATACATTTTATGACCTATCTTGTGGATCAACAATGGATCAATCAAATGTTTGTCATGGGATAACCGCTTTTAATATATGACTATGCTAAAAAAAAACTGGTAGATAAGTCTACTATAGCAACCTTTATTATAACTGCTTAGTGTTTTGGACCCGCACCTGGTTTTGGCTCACAATGAATGATGCAACTCACTGATTAACCACTGACCAAACACTGACTCTGTGAAGGTGTCCCAACTCTCTGATCAGAGGGGGTCCAACCACTGGGACCAAAAATCCCATAGAGAATGAATGGAGCAACAGCACTCATGTTTGACAAGGGAATGGGGAAATTACGCTGTACCACGGGGCCTTCCTTTTACATGCCTCATCTTCTACTTACTCTGGTAAGCCTTCTCTGCCAGCACTGGGGTTGCCTCCCCACCTTATTTACCTACTTTATACAGTAATATATGTTTTTTCTCCACATTTAGCTCTAGTGTGCCTTATATTAAGCTGTTATGTTTAGGCTAGCCCTAAATACCAACATGAGAAACTTCCTGCTCTCCCTAGACTATTAGGCCCCTTTCACACAAGCGAATTTTCCGCGCAGGTGCAATGCGTGACGTGAACGCATAGCACCTGCACTGAATCCTGACCCATTCATTTCAATGGGTCTTTGTACATGAGCGTTTTTTTCAGGCATCAGTTCAGTGTTGCGTGAAAAACGCAGCATGTTCTATATTCAACGTTTTTCACGCAGCCCTGGTCCCCTAGAAGTGGGGCTTCAGTGAAAAACGCATTGCATCCTGAAGCAAGTGCAGATGCAGTGCTTTTTTAACTTATGGTTGCTAGGAGATGTTGTTTGTAGACCTTCAGTTTTTTATCACGCGCGTGAAAAACGAATCAAAACGCATTGCACCCCGCGCGGAGAAAAACTGAACAACTGAACGCAATCGCAGACAAAACTTACTGAACTTGCTTTCAAAATGCATAGAAATATAAAAATCAACCAGTGTAAATGGCGGGGCAAAAAAATGTATGTATATATGTATATATCATAAATAATAATAACCACCACACCACCTACAGCCAACTGTCTCAAATGAAAATAACAGTACAAGCCCCAGACGAAGGCATGCCGAAACGCGCGTCGGGGTAACGCCATCCCTGGTCTTTATTTGGTCTTCATCACGCTAGGTGAGCAGTATTACTTGGGGTTTTGTATCTTCTGTACCTCTTTTAGACTAGCAGTAGCGAGGGTTAGCCACATTGATAGGTCCCACACGGTTGGATTTATGTAACATTATACCTATTATATTCGGCTACATGTGACCCTTTGGCAGCACAATACGGGTCAGTCATTGTTTCTAACGTTGTTATTTGCACATGTATATGCCTGTCACATGTATTTGACACTATATATCCATTGCTCTGTTTTGTCTAATACATGACTAGAGTTCACCCTTACATTATTGTTCATTGCACTGGTATACTTTTCCTTATATGGGCTAGGGATGGTGTTTTCATGCACTGTCATGAATTTTTTAACCTATTTTATGTGATGTAATAAAGAGTTTCATATTTTCATAGTACTTTAGTGGCTCCATTTGTCTTTGTATAGACACTGGTTGTGGTTTGCTTTCAAAATGGTGCAATTTTTCCTGAACGCACCCTGAACGCATCCTGAGCCAATCCGTCATGCTCGTGTGAAAGAGGCCTTATTTAGCCGAGGATTTGCCTTGTGTTTAATTGGCCACCTAGATGTCTCTACATTTATATAGATCTACACTACTATTTTTTCCCCTTTCCCTACAGATCGGTTTCTCTATCCTCCAGCTACTCTATTATGTTGTGTATATATATATCTTGCTCCTCACTAATAGCTTTTTGTTTTCCCTTTTTCATTAGTGACTTATGTGACCAAGGTCGAAATAGACCGTCATATAAGTCACACACAGGCATTCTTCCTTACTTATATTTATTTCATTGGAAGAGATGTCATTATAATAATAAAAAGAACTTTATTTTCATATCTACTTTGAGTGTGCAGTGGTATCCTTTTCCTTGACAAGGCAATGGGACCTCTGTTCTTGGGATCAGTGTGGGTTGCAGCCAGGGGCGGATTGGCCATAGACCTTACAGAGAAATTTCCCGGTGGGCCGATGCCCAGGAGCCACCTGAGCCCTCCTCAAGGCCAACCAGTGGAAGTGTTTGGAGATGTATTTTGTGCTGCCAGCAGTATTTAGTGATGGACTGTGGTATTGGGCTCTGTTGGGGTGGTATAATGTGCCACAATATGGTATTGCTGCCCCAGCCTTCCATCAATTTGGACCCGACTACAATAAGGGGCCACTTTTAGTATTTTTTCCAGGGCCACTTTAAGATCCCAGTCCGCCCCTGGTTGCAGCAGTTGAATGCCCCACGGATTAGTTTATCCCCTATTCTGTGGATAGAAGGTAGCGTTTAAACATGGTGCAACCCCTTTTATCAATTAAGATTCCTAATTTATATGTGTCATAATAAAATAAAAATGACACATCAGTAACTGATCGCTATCTAGTTGTAGTAATAGATTTCTCCTGTATAATACAAAATAACCCTAAACACAAAAGCAAGTGTCCAGTTTATACAATCCATTTCCATACACCCAATTAGGGAAATCTGTGTTAATAGAAGGTGAGTCCTCTGTTCAGGATAGAGGTTACATAGAGCAACTTTCTCTGTGTAGGACATGTCCTGCATTGGACAGACCACACATTGATGTGAAAAGGCATGTTTAATGCTTAATTACTCCTGGGGTGGCGCTGCAGATAAACTGAACTTTGCTCCAGGTTATCCTACAGATCACAGCTGACCTCTCTAGATCCTATCAGGAGGACACTTTGTCATCTGTTTAGGAACCCTTATAGCAAGTGGGTATTGTCCTCTTAAATGCTAAGGGTAGTGTAGATGGTATATGATGATGTAAAAGCTGGTCTTCACTTTAATGGTTACCACTAGTGTGGAGCGAATTGAAGCATCCAAAGTACAATTAAATTTGAAGTTTAGGAAAAATTTGATTCTCCACAAATCCGAATTTCCTCGAGCTTCATGGTAACAAATATTTTTTTTTCTAAAATGGCTGCTGCACTTGTTACAAAGTGAAAGTAAGAAGCCTGGGAATGCGAGATCACCAGCCAATCCAGCCAAGCCGCAGATAGCCATCCGCTGTGATGCCACAGCCCTATAAAAGCATCATCCTGCATGGTGTCCGCTATTTCATTGTGAGCCAAGTATAGGGAGAGATGTGACAAGTGCTTATGCTCTAGGGACAGAGTTGCTGAAAACGATTGATAGAACAATATTGGAAAGGGAGAGTGCAGGGACAGTGCAGGGAGATCGTAGGGAGAGTTTTTTGAGACTGTATGGAGAGCATAGGGAGACAGCAAGGACAGCACACATTGAGTGTAATAGCAATATTGCCAGTTAATTTGATAGTTTATACATAGAATTACTGTGGCTCAGTATTAAAGAGTGGTCTTATACATCGCTGTGTGCATCTTGTTGAAATGCTGCCACATTCCCAGTTAATATTTTAATTTATACATAGAAGTACTGTGTCTCAGTATTAATGGACAGTGTAATATATAGCCGCGTTTATCTTGGTCGACTGCTACCACTTTCTTAGTTAATCTGTTACGTTATTGATACAGATACTGTCCACTATGACCAACAGACAGTTGCCTGGGCCCTCCAAAGGAAAAGGCAGTTGCAAAAATGTTGCTGTAGCCAGCACAAGTAGCAGCAGAAGAAGGGGGGTTGGTAGCAGCCGCAGCAACAGGGCAGAGCTGCCACTGTCATCTAGTGGTCATGTTTTGACCAACAATCCAGCTATACTGGAACTGTACTGTTAACTCGGTCTTCAGCATCATCTCAAGTAACAGCAGATACACACAGCCAGAAATTGGTGGGTTCCTCTGATACCACGCTCTGTTGGCATGCCTCTGTGTCCTCACTTGTCCTGAACCTGCCTCTTGCTTTTGCTGCTCCTTCTGCTAGCCAAGTAATGATAGCCACAGGCTCTGCTTTGCTTTTCAGCGAGGATGAGGTTTGTGAGGACAGTAACCAGCTACAGGCCAGCACTTACTTGTCTACTGCAGTCTCCTGTAGGTGTGCAACTACTGATGATGACTGTTGGATGGGCACACATGTTGCGAGAGGTCAGGGACGTGCACAAGAGACAGGACAGGGTGACACAAGTGACGACCAAACAGATGTAGATGACGTAGCCGATTGCACGTGGGAGCCGGTTGAAGAGGGGGCATTGTCATCATCAGGGGGTGAGGGTGGCAGCATGACTTGCACATTTCAGAGAACTGATGCCTTGGGCCCAGCCAAGATGGAGAGTCCCAAGCCAACTTTTCCAAAAAAGCTTTACTAGCCCTGCACATGTGCATTGAGCAGAAGGTGGGCCAGTCCTTGAGCGGTGTCTGGTAAAGTTCACACCAGGGCTGATGTATGGAGTTGCAACTATGGTCAAGGACAAAATATGTCGTTCACAGCTCACCAGGCAAATGCCGTTCGGGACCAGGCACACCAGCAACTTGGCCAGGTGATGGCAATGCTGCCTCTGCGTTGTAATGCTGGGATTTCTGCGCCAATGTCCTCCTCTGCCTTCTCATTCTCCACCTTGTTTTCATCCTCCCCTCTAGGCACAGTTCACAGTGGTCCTCCAGCATATCAGCTATGTAAAGTTGGCGTTGTTACACAGTTCTGCACCTAGCCAGCATTGGTGACCGATGCCACACTGGGGAGGAACTGTTTGGTGACAATACAAAAATTGAACACTGGCTGTCTCCTTGACAACTGGAGATAGAAACCATAGTTATTGATAATGGGAAAAACAGTTTGTTTGCACTGTGTCGCACATCTTCAATCTTGTTGTCATCTGGTTCCTCAAGTCTTCCACTGAACTGCAAGAGCTGTTAAAAATGCCCAGGAAACTATGCAACTACTCTTACCATGCAAAACATACCCTCCTTGAGCTGCAAAGGCAAAATGCACTTTCCCAACATTTCCATGATATGCGATATTTCCACCCGTTGGAACTCCATGCTCTATATTAGACCACTTGTATGAGCAGAGGAAGACGTTCAATGATTTCTTAATGCTGCAGACGGACAGGTCCTCAGGCCCTTTGTGGAGGCCACTTTATTTGTCAGTCGGAAGAACTACAGGACGAATTATGTCATTCCAATCCTTCACGTCCTGGAGGGGATGCTGACAATTCTGATTGACAAGGGTACAGAAGACATGGCACCTACATTTCATGGCCACCTGAGCCCTAAGAAGGATGAACTGTCAGAGGAGGAGGACACAAATGCCCAGGAATTTTATACACAACTAGGTGGTTTATCTGTCCAAGAAACAGGAGAGGAGTAGGAGAAGCATAAGGAGCTGGAGGGCGATGAGGATGACTCAGATGACCTCAACAGACCATGTAAAAAAATGGGGGCATCTGAGAAGGATGCAAAAATGGACTACTATAGAGACATGCTGTGTAGTCAGTTTCTCACTGCCTACAAGCGCCATTGCCCATCCATAGGAATGTTTGACCAGGGGGATCCTCTGCGCTCACGTTGCACTGCCATGACTGGTGGTGGTGAGGAGGGGGGAAGGCAGGAGCAGCACCAGCTCCAAATGCAGCAACTTCAGTCTGGAGTCTATGATGAGCAGTTATTTTCAACTGCATACTGAAGAAACCACCCAGCAGTAGCAGCAGGACATGCAGCAGAACCTCAACCAGCAGGTGGTAGCATACTTGGACTGCACCATGTCACCCATGATCCAAGATCCCCTGGATAACTGAGCATGCAAACTTGAAGTGTGGCCGAGTTTGCCATGGGCATGCTTTCCTGCACAGCCAGTAGTGTGGCATCAGAGAAGGTGTTCGGTGCTGCAGGGGGCCTTTCCTCCTTAAATGTTGAGAGACTGAACTTCATAAAGATAAATCAAGTGTGGATCAATAGAATAGATAATTGTGCCACTAATTATCATATTGTAGTGTGCTGCCACACCAGAATAATCTGTAAAATAGGGGCTGCCCACGTGCCTCTGCCACCATTCTGATGCTGCCACCTGTTTGATTCTTCTACTGCCACTCCTATAGTGGGGCTTCTTGGCTTACTGATATGTACATGTTACATTTTTGAAAGGATATGCATGTCACTGGGGCTTGCTATAACACTGCTGTTTTTGGCTTTTGTTACTACTGTGATCTGCCACCATCTTGTGCTGTATGATACTGCTTCTGCCTCCCTCCCCACTCTGTCATGGGGCCACTATTGTCACTGTCACTGCCACTGCTGTTAGCCCCATCCCACTGTTATGGGGCCACTAATGTCCCTTTTTGTTTGTGTTGACATCACCATTTATTTTTCTGCTCTTCTTATCTTTCAGAAGAACAGAAAAAGAAAAGAAAAGATCCTGTATTTTCAGCATCCATAAGGCCTCTTTCACACGGTCAGTTTTTAATCAGTATTTGTAAGCCAAAAATGGGTGAAAAACATTACATTTTATCTCTGTATTGGACCCACTCCTGGTTTTGGCTTATAATTACTGATCAAATACTGGCCATCTGAAAGTGGTTTTAAGGATGCTGAATTACAGGCTTCGTTTTTTTTTGGTTTTGTGTTCTTCTGATATGAACACAGCATTACTGCCACTGCTGTTGGCCCCATGCCCACTCTGTTATGGGCTCATTATTGTCACAGCTGCTACCCTCCCCACTCTGTCATGGGGCCACTACTGTCACTGCCATTGCTGCCACCCTCCCTACTCTGTCATGGGGCCACTATTGTCACTGTTACTGCCACTGATGCTACTGCCACCCTGCCCACTCTGTCATGGGGCCATGACAGGTTCCCTTTAACTCTTGGGGCATTGCATGGTTAAGTCAACTGAGATAACTTAGACCTGACAGTAATAATGACCTATAATTCTGAAGCACAGTAAATCTACAGCTAATAGAAGGGATTAAAAAGCATGTGTTTGGACTGCCACAAAATACATTAAATGAGCATTTTTTCTCTCTACTACTTTATTGGCGCTGCCACCATTTCTTTATTTTGTTCCACTAAGGAGTCATTTGGACACAGCTCCTGCATGGGTATGCACAGGGTTTTTTTACTTTACTGAAAGGTGCTGTATGCTTTTTTTTTTTTGTTTCACAGAAAGGATTAGCTATGAATCTTGGTGCACTGTACAGTGATGTAGACGGTGACACCTGTAATACTGACAGCACAGTACCTAAAGAATGGATTAACTATGAATGTGGGTGCTCTAGAACGTAATGCACACGGCGATACACTCTCCCTGTAAACTCCCTGCGGTTTATGTTCCAAGCCTTCACAATGCGATTGGGCCACCAAGTGGGATGAATATTATAAGGCCTGGGTATACCTGATTTATCATGATTTGTGACAAATTAATTCTTAACTAATCAAATTTCTTGTCGAAGTTTGGAGAATCGGCCAAATTGAATTTTTTAAAACATGCTCATCTCTAGTTACCACTAGATTGGAGTTATTATTATTATTATTATCATCATTCTGAAACATTTGTATGAATGAACCAAATAAACTACAAGCAAAACAAACGTTGAGAGCTAGCTGGGTAATTTTTAAATTACACGTTGCCATTCTACAGAGTGTGACAAACAATAGAAAAAGAACAAAAATGCTACAACATTTTATGTAGTTCACATGTGGTTTATATGAAGCAAAGTACATGTGAATGTTTTGCAATGTACCATCAATGAAGTAAGCACAGTCATATTTCTTCACTTATTCCAAGCATTTTGAGGAACAAACATGTATTAAAGGCTCACGATTATTTTACAATTTTTCTGAGATGTCATAGTGAGTCATCAAAGTTATAGATTAGTAGGGGTAAAGTTGCCAGGAGTGGAAAGATCATAGAAAGTCTATAGGGTGTAAATGGCCAACTTCATCTCTGCCAGTTCTAAGCTGTAAGGGCACAGCGTCACTGTTGGACAGGCCTACCAGAGTACTAGAGGATCCTCTGCTGGGCCCAATCTTTGAAGCTATAGTGTGCCCCAAAGGTCCAGAAAGAAAATCCTATTTGGATCTGTCTCTGGAGCTAATCACATGTCACTAGGGCCTATAAGACTTTATTGATTATATAGAGGTTGGGCCTTTAGAATAATTTCCTCTGGTGGGAGCTTTAGTCGAACATTGCTTACAGCTTGGTTTGTTTAGCCTTTCCATGCCTTTGTTCTACAAATTGGAAGGGGTTTAGGCTTCTGGACCCCATTAATCAAAACTACAAGTGACTTTTTAAGAGGATTCTTACAAAAGAGATTGTCTTATGAAGATAACTTCTTACATTTCTGCATCCAGCCAATTGGCAGGGGGTCTATACTCAAAACCCCCCCAGAGATCAGCTGTCATCACCAGTGGAAGTCACAGGGGAAACTGTAGTACTACATACCACCAATTCAAATAAATGACTGAATCAAGGGACCCCTTTATGTCATCCATCTGCCCTATATGAAAAAGGCTTGACCATGTATTTCATGCATGGGTTTGGTCCGTTCTGGCTTGCAGAGGTTGATCTGAAGTAGGGAACACCTCCATTACTTTACGACATCTCTATGAAAAGGTGTTGTCAACTCTTTTAATACTTATTGAACATGCATATTTTGAACAAAAAATGAAATCAGCATGGTTTTCATCGACAGCTTCTACTGTGAAAGGTTCAGGTATGCCAGCTCACCAGAAAAGTGAAAAAATAACTGAATGTCAATATAGTTATATAATGGTTTTTAACACGTTTAAGTCATTTTAATAAGTATTGTTGACACTGTTCAGGATTATTTTGACCAACAAAGACTATTGTCAGATAAGCATTTCAACTGAAACAGGAAAACGGCATCATAAATATTTCAGTGGCCATTCTTTCCTGGCAGCTGTCTGCGTCATTAGTCTCTCAGCAATTTTGTGTTAACCACCACAACTTACATTACAACTGCTTTATGAGCCATGTCATCAGCTGTCTTCCAACCACAGATGTCTATGATGCATTTCTTCCTCAAAGTATCAGTGTTTTGTGTTTTCTAAACTTTATCAAGCAGGAAATTACCTACAAAGAACACAGTTATTGTTTTCTTACTGATTTATAGGCTGTTAAGTACAACATAAAAAAGCTATGAATAAAGTTGACTTTACATGCTAGATTCAAACCAAATCTAAAGCTAAGGCAGGCCATACACGTTAGATGGGTTGTCCTAGCTTTTAATATTGATGACCTATCTTCAGGATAGGTTATCAATATCAGATAGGAGGTGGTCTGGCACCGAGCACCCCCGCCGATCAGCTGTTTGAGGAGACGGGGTGCGTAGTGCGCACGTACCATCTCCCTTCTATCTTCCCTTCCGCTTCTGCTGTCCCATAAACATACAGCAGCGAGCAGGAACAGAGAAGTGAGATGGCATGTACACACTGCGCACCGTCTCCTCCGACACCCAGCACCCCCGCCGATCAGATCAGGGGCATAGCTAAAGGCTCATGGGCCCTGGTGCAAGAGTTCAGCTTGGGCCCCCCTTCCCTCAGTGCTTTGTGTGTTTTCTTATGCGGCACAAGGGTCTTTGGGCCCCCTCAGGCTCCTGGGCCCGGTAGCAACTGCTACCTCTGCACCCCCTATAGCTACGCCCCTGGATCTGATAGAGATGACCTATCCTCAGGCCCGGACAACCTCTTTAAATGCCTGTGGGTCAAACAAGCTCTTTCTCCTGACCCTTCATAAACATACTCGCTTGGCTCAGCCAAGTGTGCATGTGTTTTGAACATGGAGAGACACCTCTGGCAGCGGCTTACCTCCCTGAAAACTACCCAATCTCTCCCCTGACATCTACCATCTGGGGACACTCGGGAGGCTGCCTTACACATTAGAAATTGGTGGAGCCAGCGATTTTTGTATTGTATATGGCCAGCTTTAGAACGAAGGCCAAACTAAATATAGGACTAGAGATGAGCAAATCAATTTGTAAGAATCAATTTGTCTCATCTCGCAGAGTTCTGCACCTGCACCAGGGCATCCCCAAAGCTGAAGACGCCCCCCCTGTCACTTGATTGACAGGGCTGAGAAACCACCAACCCTGACAATCTCACACCTGTGCTGCTGCTTCTGGAGCAGCGACTGATCATGTGCCACTACCTGGAAGTGCAGCGGTGCACACACAGTAGCTGCTACAGTAGTGGAAACAGAGCCTCTGTGATTCCACTGCTACTTGGTGTAGTGGTACAGGCACAAGATCGTCAGGGAGGCTGATATGGCTGGATTTGAAAAATGTAAAAATGTTGCCACAAATTGCAATCAAAAAGTGAAAATATACAGTGATCCCTCAAGATACAATGGCCTCAGGATACAATATTTTCAACATACAATGGTCTTTTCTGACCCATCATAAGTTGAAACCAAACTCAACATAAAATGTCTCAGTCTCAGATCCAACCAATCAAGGCCACTTCTCTAGTAAAATAGCTGTATTAGTCAGTAGTTAGCAGCTGTTCCTGACTGCTGTATGTAAGGACTTGATTTATCTGTCTTAGTTATCTGCTTATTTTTCTTAAATCTTCATTTTCTCTTTTCTTGGATGACATTTTGGGGCTTTGGAACCGATTGCCCAACTTACAATGGTTTTAACATACAATGGTCGTCCTGTAACTAATTAATATTGTAACTTGAGGGACCACTGTATAGGCAGAATGTTTCTATATGTGTCAGAGATCAGCCATTTCTCCTTCCTCTTCTCTGTTGAGTCTGGCTGTGAAAGTGCCCACGCACGTGAGATGTCAAATTGTGCAGGCCCACTGTGTTGTTTTACATTATTTTCATTGTCCTTTCCTGATCTGGTTGGTTGTAATCTTTACATCTTGACACTTCACATACAGAGTTATATAGGATAAAGATTATATTGTGGGTTTAAACGGTAACAGGGGAGCAAGGTTGTTTTTTTTTATTTTAAGGCTGCTTTTAATGTAAAAAATAAATCTATAAGTTTTACCAAGTGAAGACAGATTTGTAAATCTATTTTAAAAAATTGTATGGCACTATTAAAGGGGAGAAACTGAAGCGTGACACTGTGGCCCCTTCATTCTGAGGATTTTGAGGGCTCTGGTTGGGGTCCCTCTACTGTTCAGGAAGTGATAGAATATCCTAGAAATATGCTATTAATTCTGATGTTGGGATAACCTTTTCAAGTACTGAAGGTTAGGGGTGCCGCAGCCTCCTCAGAGCTCACCAAGCACAGATCTGTACATTCTATAGCGACTTGGTATTGCAGCTCAGACCCATTCACTTGAATGGGGCTGTGTCGTGTCTAGGTCATGTGACTGATGAATGTGATGTCACATGTCTCAGAAAAAGGCATAAGCACTTACGGAGCTCCGTTGCCCGTTTGTACATTTGATTGACAAGGGTCCAGGACTCCTGAGGATAGGTCATCAATATCTTAATCCTGGAGAACCCGTTAATCTTTACTAGTTATAGCTCGCAAAGAATTTCTAACGTGGAAAATATAAAGGCTTCAAATTCAGCATGTTGTGATGAAAAATTATACACAATTTGTAAAATGTAGAGGCATGACATGATGGCACTTTACATGGTCCGCAACAAAGTTTAAATCCACTACAGTGTTCATAGATGTAAAGGGGTTAGCCGATGAACAATACTTATTACCAATCCACAGGATAGGTGATAAATATATGATCATTGGGGGTCAGACAACTGGGACCACAACTGATCATGACAACAGGTCATGTGTGCACACTAGCGCCCCATTCACTGTCTATGGGACTGCTGGAGATAGGTACAGTGCTCTTATTTCATTTGTGGTAGGGGGAGTTAGCAAAATTCTAGAAAGGAAACAATGTTACGGTACATCATTTAACTAGTGCCACAAGTCCATACTACTGACAACAGACAAGCAGAGTCCATGGATTCCAGGTTTATTGTTAGATCTGAAAACCTTTCCTTGTTGCACTTTATAAGTACTGCTTATTCTAAGACCATTTGATAATTTCCAGTGCTCTATCTGTGCCCATGCAGGCATATGTTGTGTTTCTCTAGTGAGGGAGCAAGCTGGTGTACTTGTCTTCTTTTATATTCCATCTGTGGCATGGTACAGTGACGAGTTATAAGGGAAACAGTTGTCTATTCGCTTTTGTTTATTACACTGCTATTTGACTATAGAAGGTTGGCTTCTTGTTAGCTTGCATGAGTCATTTAACAATTATTTGACATTTTTGTAAATGCATTTGTTATTTGTACATGCAGGAATACAGTTCCTGCATGTACAAATAAGTACAGGAGTACAGATTGTGGGGGTCATTTATTAAGCTGAAATATGCTTATATTAGGCATATTTGAGGCGCAGATTAGTGTGCTGCAATCTGGGACCTATTCCTGCTCACTCCAGGTTTAAAAAAGTAGGAATGGCGCGGGCAGCACGTCTGTTCAGCAAGGAAGCTGTCTTACATTTAGACGTGGCGGTGGATTCGCAGAAGTTATGTAGAGGCTGGAGCCTCTTCATAACTTCGATGGAACCACCACCAGGTTAGGGCTTAATTAAGACTGGCGTCAAAAACTCCATTCTTAATAAATGTGCCCCTGTGTTTTGTGAAAGAAATATTAAAATACTGGAACCAAAACAACTCTGATCAGAGCTTAAGTCTTCCATACACTATACAGTAGATGTATGCCAGCCAACCATCTAAAGTTTATAAATCCCTACAAACTCTTCACTGACGGAGGATGTCACAAGAGATTAGGACTGGGCAAGTCAGACTTCAATTGCCCATGTGTTCTCAGGGAGAGGTATCGGGCAGTGACTGCCTCCTCCTCTTCCTGCTGAGAACACGTGCTTTATTGGCTGAGTCAAGCGCGCATGTACAGTACAGACTGAAAGTTTGGACACACCTTCTCATTCAAAGAGTTTTCTGTATTTTCATGACTATGAAAATTGTAGATTCACACTGAAGGCATCAAAACTATGAATTAACACATGTGGAATTATATACTTAACAAAAAATTGTGAAACAACTGAAAATATGTCTTATATTCTAGGTTCTTCAAAGTAGCCACATTTTGCTTTGATTACTGCTTTGCACACTCTTGGCATTCTCTTGATGAGCTTCAAGAGGTAGTCACCTGAAATGGTTTTCACTTCACAGGTGTGCCCTGTCAGGTTTAATAAGTGGGATTTCTTGCCTTATAAATGGGGTTGAGACCATGAGTTGTGTTGGGCAGAAGTCAGGTGGATACACAGCTGATAGTCCTACTGAATAGACTGTTAGAATTTGTATTATGGCAAAAAAAAGCAGCTAAGTAAAGAAAAACGAGTGGTCATCATTACTTTAAGAAATGAAGGTCAGTCAGTCCGAAAAATTGGGAAAACTTTGAAAGTGTCCCCAAGTGTAGTCGCAAAAACCATCAAGCGCTACAAAGAAACTGGCTCACATGAGGACCGCCCCAGGAAAGGAAGACCAAGAGTCACCTCTGCTGCGGAGGATAAGTTCATCCGAGTCACCAGCCTCAGAAATCGCAGGTTAACAGCAGCTCAGATTAGAGACCAGGTCAATGCCACACAGAGTTCTAGCAGCAGACACATCTCTACAACAACTGTTAAGAGGAGACTGTGTGCAGCAGGCCTTCATGGTAAAATAGCTGCTAGGAAACCACTGCTAAGGACAGGCAACAAGCAGAAGAGACTTTTTTGGGCTAAAGAACACAAGGAATGGACATTAGATCAGTGGAAATCTGTGCTTTGGTCTAATGAGTCCAAATTTGAGATCTTTGGTTCCAACCACCGTGTCTTTGTGCGGCGAAGAAAAGGTGAACGGATGGACTCTACAAGGCTGTGTAAGGGCTATTTGACCAAGAAGGAGAGTGATGGGGTGCTATGCCAGATGACCTGGCCTCCACAGTCACCAGACCTGAACCCAATTGAGATGGTTTGGGGTGAGCTGGACCGCAGAGTGAAGGCAAAAGGGCCAACAAGTGCTAAGCATCTCTGGGAACTTCTTCAAGACTGTTGGAATACCATTTCAGGTGACTACCTCTTGAAGCTCATCATGAGCATGCCAAGAGTGTGCAAAGCAGTAATCAAAGCAAAAGGTGGCTACTTTGAAGAACCTAGAATATAAGACATATTTTCAGTTGTTTCACACTTTTTTTTGTTAAGTATATAATTCCACATGTGTTAATTCATAGTTTTGATGCCTTCAGTGTGAATCTACAATTTTCATAGTGATGAAAATACAGAAAACTCTTTGAATGAGAAGGTGTGTCCAAACTTTTGGTCTGTACTGTATATCAGGGGATCAGGAGTGATAGCTTGGCCAATAGCTATATTATGTCTATAGCCAGCTGGAACTACATAATATCTTGGTGGTTGTGAATTATTTTCTCTGGGGAAATAAGTTGCAAATGACCTTTTTGCAATAGTTGAAGTGTTCTTAGGACTTTTTTTTAACATAGGGAGTAATTGGAGTTGGGGAACTTTACTGAGATTTCCAGTCTCTGTCAGCCTTATCTTATATCAATGTCATTTACAATAGCTTGAAATAGTAACCTCAATCTGCCCCAAAAGCTGTAAACAAAGTTCACTCAGTCCAGTTAGTCCAGAAAATTTATGAATACGTGACTAATCATTAAAAGGGTATTGCAGCCAAATAAAAGAGGATTGCAGAGGGGTACAAATGGTGTAAAAATAACAGCTTAAAGGGGTTTTCTGAGAGGATAGAACATTAATATTTGATTGGTGGGGGTCTGACACCTGGGACTCCCACCAATTAGCAGCGGCGCTCACAGTAGCATTGTGGCATTCTCTTAGCTCACCAAGCACAGGGCTGTACATTGTATAGCGGAAATTCTTGGTATCGCAACTCAGCAATATTAGAAAAGAAATCCACATATACCGCTGGCATAGGCAGTAGCGTAGCTCACAAAGTTCTCTTGTATACTTCCGACACAGTCCAAGCAACAAGAGAGCCCGCTGTATTATATTAACATCGTCTTCTTTATTTCATCATTATTCAAAAAGTGTAATCAACGCATACCAAAGTACATGCTGTAAAAGTCCAAATCACGGAGGGAGACAAGGCGCAAGACTGTGCTACCACAACATTTTGGGGGCATTCCCCTTCTTCATGTTTTAAAACATGGACTTTGGTATGTGTTGATTACACTTTTTGAATAATGATTAAATAAAAAAGAAGATGTTAATATAATACATTGGGCTCGTTTATCGCAACTCAGCCCCATTCACTTTAATGAGGCAGAGTTGCACCAAGGCTATGTAACCGATGACTTCAAATGGCCTAGGCAAAGCTGAAGAAGGCAATGGCGCTCGCAAACAGCTAATTGGCGGTTTTTCCAGGTGTCGGACCTCACTGATCAGTTACTGATGACATCTCCAGAGGATAGGTCATCAGTAACAATCTCTTGGCAAACCACTTTAATTATTCTCACCTTCCCCATCCCAAGCCACTGTTGTACCAACAGTGCCTGGGTCCCTGCTTAACTCCACTTTCTGTTGATGTCCCGACACAGAAGAAAATGGCTGGCAATGGCACTAAGCCAATTACTGATTCACAGTACTCACAGCCATTTTCTGCCATGTCGAGACAGGAGCAGGAAGAGGAGCACAGCAGGGATCAAGTCACCAGTGTAATGGCAGCAGCAGGTGAGTATAAGTTTTAATATTTTTTACACAATTTGTATCCCACTGCAAATCATTTTTTAATTTGCCTGAAATACCCCTTTAAGCAAGCTAAGCATTAACATTCCCCTTGTCGGCAATTATTGGACAGACTGGGCATTTTAAAAGTGTGAATGGGAACAGTTTCTATATAAAATCGAGACTAGAGATGAGCGAATCATTAAAAATTTGCTTTGTTGTATATTGGCTGAATTTCTGACAAGATTCGTATTTAAATAAACTTATTCATCGAATCTCTAAAAAAAAAATTGTTGTTTTGCGAACATTCCTACCCAAATTACGTACGTACAGTCAGTGTAGTTAAAAGTACGCAATACGTAAGCATTAGCGTACAAAAGTGAGTACGCATCCTTAGTGTACTATTGACGCGCGAATGGGTCATATGCATGAGGCTAGGCCATGGCGTACAGTCTTTAGAGGCAGTCCAGATATACAGTGCCTTGCGAAAGTATTCGGCCCCCTGGAACTTTTCAACCTTTTTCCACATTTCAGGCTTCAAACAAAAATATATAACATTTTACATTTTTGGTGAAGAATCAACAACAAGTGGGTCACAATTGTGAAGTGGAACGAAATTTATTGGATCATTTAAACTTTTTTTGTAATAATAAAACTGAAAAGTGGGGCGTGCAAATTTATTCGGCCCCCTTGCATTAATACTTTGTTGTGCCACCTTTTGTTGCGATCACAGCTGCCAATCGCTTGGGGTATGTCTCTATCAGTTTTGCACATCTAGAGACTGAAATTCTTGCCCATTCTTCCTTGCAAAACAGCTCGAGCTCTTTGAGGTTGGATGGAGAGCGTTTGTGAACAGCAGTTTTCAGCTCTTTCCACATATTCTCAATTGGATTCAGGTCTGGACTTTGACTTGGCCATTCTAAGACCTGGATGTGTTTATTTTTGAACCATTCCATTGTAGATTGCTTTATGTTTGGGATCATTGTCTTGTTGGAAGATACATTTCCGTCCTAATCTCAGGTCTTTTGCAGACTCCAACAGGTTTTCATCCAGAATGGTCCTGTATTTGGCTCCATCCATCTTCCCATATATTTTAACCATCTTCCCTGTCCCTGCTGATAAAAAGCAGGCCCAAACCATGATGCTGCCACCACCATGTTTGACAGTGGGAATGGTGTGTTCAGGGTGATGAGCTGTGTTGCTTTTACGCCAAACATATCATTTTGCATTGTTTCCAAAAAGTTGGATTTTGGTTCCATCTGACCAGAGCACCTTCTTTCACATGTTTGGTGTGTCTCCCAGGTGGCTTGTGGCAAACTGTACACAAGACTTGTTATGGATATCTTTGAGAAATGGCTTTCTTCTTGCCACTCTTCCATAAAGGCCAGATTTGTGAAGTGTTCGACTGATTGTTGTCCTATGGACAGACTCTCCCACCTCAGCTGTAGATCTCTGCAGTTCATCCAGAGTGATCATGGGCCTCCTAGTTGGCAATGATAAAACACTCTCTGTCTGGAACACATATTCCAAAATTCAATTGTAATTCACGTAAGGTAAAATTGTAATCCAAACAGGTAATGTGTAATCCACATGGATAATAGAGAATAGCAGCAATTAGAGAACCCTTTTTGCAAAAGGGGCTGCCAAATAACCTGAGAAGGGGGTAAAAAGGAAAATAGGCGCACTTCGGCGCAACAGGGAATTTTCTGCAAAATGGGGTCAGTCCTGACAGCCATGCCCATCTGGGTGAGAGTCAAACGGGGGTACCACAAACTAAACAAAAACAACTGCCAACTAGCAGCTCACTTGTCAGGTGCAGTCCATGGTGTGGCTCCCATAGGTCCTCCTGCAGTGTCCTTGACACTGCCAGTAGTTGGGTTCCTCAGATGAGAGACCTGAAGTCCTCCTCGCTCGAGCTGCTGCTGAAGCTCATCAGAGGATGCTCCTGCCTCCTGTAGGCCATGCTTGCTGCGGTGGTGGAACTCCAGTGTCCTCTTCTTCCTGAAGTTGGACTTGACTGGGTCCGGGAGGTGGTTGCGCTGGCGAGCGCTGCAGCCATTTGCGCTTTTCCAGATCCTCCTGCCGGGACAGCAGGGGTAAGGACTTCTGGCTGCAGCGGTTCCGGAAAGGTTGCATCCAGGGAAGAAGACCCAGCTTCCCAGGCTGCTGGCTTTATCTTCCACGGCAGCTGGTATTGGTGGATCACCATGGATTGGAAGGTGAATGATGACGTGGTCAGCTGACCCAGCTGTAAGGACTGTGGTGGTGGTGGTGGTGCTGGCAGTCCAGGAATCAGAGACTCCGGCTGAGCCTGTGGCTTTTCCCTGAACCGGAGGACTCCATCTGGGAACTCCTGCAGGCAGCGCAAGGGTCCTGGACCTGGTGGTCCATCCGGCCACACTTCTGGTTCCATTGTAGGCACCAGGGGCTTTGAAAGGAGGGTAACCCCGGTCGCAAATGGGCCTTCCAGGGACGCCATGGGGATGTACTCCACCTGATCCCCCACGTACAGGCTATGACGATGTTGTGGCAGGTACGGACATTTCACTGACCTGCGGCCCACAAAATATTCCTTTCCATCCTTGTCATCCTGCAGGAAGCCAGACCCTCTCCCAACGGAAAACCAAAGCACAGTTCCCTTTCGACGTTCCAATGAAGAATCTCCCGGCCTAGGGTGGTCGAGTAGCTGGATGACCCAGTCCTCCACTGCGGTTTTATAGTCCCAGAGGGTCTGTGCATGGGCCGTCACAGATGGTGGAACAATTGGGTTCTGGTGTATGGAAGGGGTGGATATCCTCCTGGGAGGCGAAGTGGATGCTCCAGCCACCTCCGCCGCACAAGCCACAGCAGACGCTCCAGCCACACGAGCCACAGCAAACGCTCCAGCCGCATGAGCCACAGCAGATGCTCCAGCCACCTCACGAGTCGCAGCAACAGCAACCTCAGCAGGTGGTAAAGAAGACACAGGCACTGAAGCTGGGTTTCTCTGGCAGAGTTGTGACACCCTGATGTCTGGAGAGGGCAGTGGTTCAGGGAACTCGTCCCCAAAATACATTTCATTCCAATTTGGGCGCAGCTGTTTTTTAGCCATGATGCTTTCCTCTTGCTCTGAGGTCAGCGCTGGTCTAAACTGGTTCAGACTTCAGAGGAGGGTGGACTACTGAGGGAGGAGTCTTCACTCCCTATACGTGCAAAATAGTTAGATCCCGGTGGACCGGGCAGTTTTTTTTCCAGTTCTGAGGGGGCCGTATCTTCACTTTCCCGCTCTTTCGTGGGCGTATCGTCATTGTCCCGCCTCACGCAGAATGCGTACGTTTCGTACGTTTCGTACGTTTCATACGTATCGTACGTATCATTAGCGTGTTAAATTTTGCGAAGATTTAAGAATAATACGAAGCAAATCCAAAAAAAATTGGATTTGCTTTGCAGCTGAAAATTTCCAAGATTCGATACGAAGCTACGAAGCAGCGAATAGATTCGCTCATCTCTAATCAAGACTGCAGGTTTGGCAACATGGCAAGAAACTAGACGTGTACAGACATGGGGGGTCATTTACTAAGACAGGCGATTTAGACGCTGGTCTTAATCTCCCTGCACTGGTGCCGGATGAGGCAAAGTTATGTAGAGGCACAGGCCTCTACATCACTTTGGCGTGGGGTGTAGCCGGCAGCTCCCTTGCTGGCATAGTTTAAGACCATTTTTCACTGGTGTGAGAAATGGTAAATGAGACGGGTCGGCCGGCCCACCCTCTTCCCCGCCTACATCACGCCCCCTTTTCCCACCTCGGAAAATTGGCATGAGCGGGGAAAAGGCACAGATTTTGCTGCAAAACCCCCTTGCGGCAAAATTTGCGCCTTAAATACGACAAAAAGAGGCTTATATTTCTTAATAAATGACCCCCATGATTTTTTATAATGGTTTGCCATGGTGTTTGTGGGTGAAATTTATACCAGTCTCCTCCTAGACATGCAATAGATAAGGGTCCTCCAAACAGGGAGCCCCCTATGTTCATTATGTAACCTAGACATATCTTTGACATTATATTACGTACATTTTTTTTTCTAACCAAAATAGTTTACAATAGAACATGCATAGTGAATGCATATTTCTAACCCTTAGGCCCCATTCACACGACCGTATGAATGGGGCCGTATCTATCCGCAAAAATGCGGGAATAGATGTGGCTCCATTCACCTCTATGGGGCCGGGAGCCGCGGCACGGATCTTTTGAAGCATGTCCTATACTTGTCCGTGTGCATGATCAAGTATAGGTATTTTCAATGGGGCCGCACGGCGTGTGTCCCGAGCGCTGCGGAACACACACTGGGCGGCCCCCGTATATTTGCGGGTCCGCAGGATTGCAGGCCCGCAAATATATGGTTGTGTGAATGGGGCCTTAGAGGGACATTCAACTCTGGTTGAGATTTATGGAATGAAGTGGAGATTGTGGCAGAATAGCTCACGCTCTCCCTGTACAGTATGTTGAATTCCCTGTAAACATGCAAGGCCATGTGCTGTGACAAATACAGTATTTGCCTCTGTTTGTATATCAACACCTCTGTCCCAGTACACACAGTTATGTCCCGTACATCAGTGACCTGCGGCACATTCCAGTAATTGTCACATTGTGAACATGGGGACACGGTGCACGTACAGAAGTTCTGGCTGTGAATCCTCTCATTCACGTTTTCGTCACACGATCAAGTAATGCCATGAATTCACATGCATGTCTATCCACAACACATCAAAGCCACTAAGCTTTAAAATTAGTCATGGCCTGTTAGAAACACATTTATACCATTGTGATGACATAGTCCCAAAAGCGCAAATTCACTGATAACCTGGAATTTTGATAAACAGAAGAAGAATGAGCAAGGCCACCAATACACAAATGATTCCCATTGATGGAAAATTTGCCATTAGGCTAGTGTCATACCAACGCAAAAATGTTAGAGGTAGAGGAACAGCCTGCCGGAGTTCATCATATCCGGCATAGCTGGATACTACCTTTACCACTTGCAGCAGTATTTGTCCGGCTGAATCTCGGCACTAATGTAATATATAAATTATGGTCAATGGGGCCTGGCGGCGCTCCAGCAGTTTTGGAGTATGCTGGATGTGATGAACTAATATTTTAGCACTAGTGTGAAACTGATGTGCTTGCCAACACCTGGGACAATGATCGGTCGCGTTGCATTGTTTGCATGAAAGCAATCCCACCAACAATATGCCAAAGTAAATTGGCCGACCAGGGAGCTAAATTGTTTTCAAAAACTGACTCCGTGGTCCTTGAGCACAATGGCAAATGATCGGCCAAATTTGGTTGATAGTGCCATAAATATGCAGTTTTAACTGACATTTGAAATTTACCAGCATGGCCAAGGGTCTGGCATCAGCCATTGTGAACAATCATTCGCTCCAGTTTGTCAGACGATATAAAATCATCAAAATCAGCCATTTTGTCTGACTCTAGTCTCATGTGTATGGCCAGCTGTACGCAATCTGCCAGACACACTTCAGTGTCCTCTTTCATTCAGTAGCTAAATTAGGCTACTTTCACACTAGTTTCCATTACTGATAATACAACCATCTGCATCCATTATGAATGGATCCGGTTGTATTATCTTTAATATTGCCAAGACGGATCTGTCATTAACTCCATTGAAAGTCAATGGGGGGACGGATCCGTTTGATATTGTGCCAGATTGTGTCAGAGAAAACAGATCCGTCCCCATTGACTTGTATTGGGGCTCGTGACGGATCCATCTTGCTCCGCATCCCAGGACGTAAAGTAAAATAAAACATGTTGCAGTTTGCTCTCCGGTCTGGGAACGCAACTAAACAGAACGGAATGCATTTTAGAGCACTCCGTTCTGTTCAGTTTAGTTTTGTCCCCATTGACAATGAATGGGGACAAAACCGAATGGGCCTTGTCTTGAGGAACATACTCATTCTGAAGGAGGGGGGAGGCGAGACGTGATTCGAGGAGTGCGGCAGCTGCTGTTAAGGGTTTTGGTGGAGGGTCTTATTGTTATCTGGGTTTTTTTTTTTTTTTTTTTTTTTGTTATGTCCTATGATAGGGGAAATGCTTTGGACGCAGAATGTGAAACTGATTTTGCTACTTATGTCTGTATGAACTACAAACATTGTAATATGTAATTGTGCATAATCATGACATGTTGTCTGTGTCTATACATCTGTATCCTCGATTCTGTATGTTTATTTCCATAGAGAAAAGGGAGAAAAAGGGGAAGAAAAAAAAACCGAAGCATTTTTTTCCGATATTGAGCCCCTATGATGGATCTCAATACCAGAAAACTTAAACGCTAGTGTGAAAGTATCCTTAGATGCATTTATCTTGTATGCAAGATATCAAGATTTCTCCCCCATTTCCATAGGAATTGGTCAAACCATGTTTTTACATGGTGCTGCCATGCACTTTATTTGTTGAAAGTAAAAGAATTTATAATAAAGTACTACACATTTGCATATAGTCCTGAATGGAGATCCATTCATGATGCAAACAGAACACTTCAAAGGGTTCAGTAACACAATAGAGAGCTCCCAGCATACTCACTATTGCCAGTCTTGTCAAATGAAAATGCAAATCGGTATTTAGGTAACAAGAACGTGACCTTTTATGCACTAAAATATAATTAGATTCAATGTATTATGATCCAGTATTATGAAAGTTATACTATTGGATAGTTGTCTGCTGACAGCCATTCAACCTGACTGTCTCATACATATGCATGCTGGGTTTGGCCAGTTTGCATGACTTTTCAGTGGGGAGAGAGAAATAAGCTTCTACCCGAGGTGGGAACAAAGGATCTATTATATTGAAATTCAGCATGCTCGATCCTTTTTGCTCCCTCCATGAGGGAAGCAGTTCTGCAGTAACCTGCCCCAGCCACTATATAGTGGACAAGAACTGTGTAATTCTAGATGTTGGAGCTCCGGCAAACAGCTGATCAGTGGGGAAACCATGAGTCGGACTCGCGCCAATCTGATATAGTTGACCTGTCCTAAAGATAGTTCATCAATACTTCAGTCTCAGCGGGTATAATTTCCCCTCACTCATTTCCCCCAAACCATATGCAGATGAAAGACTACAACCCTCAGTGACCCCTCTCAGCTTGTCAGAATTACTGAAAGTACACACGTGATATCCTTAGGCCCCATTCACACGACCGTTTGTCTTCCGTGATCCGTATAAAAACGGAACGGAAGACATACGGAAAGTCTTCCGTAGTGTTCCGCATTTTTGCGGACCCATTGACTTTAATGGGGCTACGGACGTGATTTTGTGGCCAAGTATAGGACATGTTTCTTTTTTTTGCCGGAGAACTTCCGTAATATACGGATGCAGAATGCACACGGTGTGCATTCCGCTTTTTTTTTCTCCTATGGAAAAATGAATGGGTCCGTATGGTTCCGCATCCTATCCGCAAAAATGCAGATAAGATGCGGAAATGTACATACGGTCGTGTGAATGGTGCCTTAAGGTCCTTTTACACGGGCCGATTATCGGCCGAAAAATCGTTCCTAGGAACGCTAGTGCCGATAATCGGCCCGTGTAAAAGTGGCCCTAATCAGCCGACGAACGAGCAAAACGCTCGTTCGTCGGCTGATTGGATCTTTTGTAGAAACCAAAAGATCCAATCTGTCGGGCGCACATCGCCCTGTGTAAACAGGCGATGTGCGCTTGACAGTATGGAGCTTCCCGGCCGCACGAGCGATACAGCGATCACTCGTGCGGCCCGGCGCTCGATTCGTCGGGCCGTGTAAAGGCTCCCTGCCCGAGCGCCGATATCGCTGATCGGCGCTCGGGCAGGGAGAATAATCGGCCCGTCTAAAAGGGCCTTTAGACTCCAGCTATACAAATTACTCAGCTATTGACAAAAAAATCCCTGGATTTTCCCATAAATATGCACACTCAGCTGAAAGTGCATGTTTACGTGGTAGGAAAGAAGTGAATAATATGCTGCTAGACACCTCATTACAGACAAACCACCTTAAGGACATTCATGATGATCAGCTGATCTGGATCTCGAGACCTTCAGCAAACAGATTATTAAAGGGTTTCTGTCACCAGAAATGACCCTATTAAACCAAGTGTCATTTGCAATGAGCAAATGACACTTGATGCCAGTAATGTTACTATTATAGTCCTCAGTAACGCCGTTTTGCTAAAAATTACGATTTTATAATATGCTAATGACCTCCCCTAGGTGCAGTAGGCGTGAACCTGCACCTAGGAGAGGCCGTAATTATGCCTCTTACCACGCCCCCGGTCGCGCTGATTGACAGGGCCAGGCAGCCAGCTCTTTCGGCTCCCGGCCCTGTACGATCCGAAATCCCGCGCCTGCGCAGTAATGAAGCCGGGACCCGGGCGGGCGCCGGCTCTCAACGCACGCTGATCCCGCGCATGCGCATTGCGATCAGCGCGCGTTGAGAGCCGGCGCCCGCCCGGGTCCCGGCTTCATTACTGCGCAGGTGCGGGATTTCGGATCGTACAGGGCCGGGAGCCGAAAGAGCTGGCTGCCCGGCCCTGTCAATCAGCGCGACCGGGGGCGTGGTAAGAGGCATAATTACGGCCTCTCCTAGGTGCAGGTTCACGCCTACTGCACCTAGGGGAGGTCATTAGCATATTATAAAATCGTAATTTTTAGCAAAACGGCGTTACTGAGGACTATAATAGTAACATTACTGGCATCAAGTGTCATTTGCTCATTGCAAATGACACTTGGTTTAATAGGGTCATTTCTGGTGACAGAAACCCTTTAAAGGTGCATAAGAGCAAAGTCAGCTGAGCTCACCAATTTTTCTCATGGGAGATACAGTAAAATGCCATTAGATGTGTCTGCCAACAGGGTAAATGTGTATGGGGGAGTTGGTAAGAATTACTGTTAGCTATTAGTATATGGCCACCCTTACCATACATATTGGGCTATAGTTGGCGGAACCAGCCATTTTTGGTGGGACTGGCTGACTTTATATTATGTATAGTGAACTCCTGACCATCCCCCAGCAGGTGGTGTTGGAGGAGAGAAGGACTGGGTACTTTTTTACACCTAATATTTTTGTTCTCATGGGAGATGACCAATCCGAATATGTATGTGTATGTAAGAGCTGTCAGCTTTTAGTCTGTGGAGGTTTCTGTTGGCTGCAGGTGAGGAAATGTAGCCAGTCAAATGAATGGTCATCCATGTAATATATAGATGGTCCAGCTCTGCAGGAGCTACAGTTTTTTTTAAAACCTCCACTCTCTGGCTGCTAGAGGGGTTCTTAAGTGGGGTAGCCCACCACTACGAAGTCTATATGTTCCAGTAGGGCTTACGGAGCCAAGGGGTTGCTTTAGTGAGACTCATGATTCTTCTCAAATGATCATTACAAAAGTTTCTCATGAATGGGGAATTTTGACCCATTTGCTATTAATAAGAAAAGCGATAAAAACAGGGGCAGCACGTGAATTGTGACCTCACATTAGAGCTGTTTTCCACGTGGGGGGAGGAATAGATGACAACACTTGGAGCGTTACAAACTTCCTCCCCACATCCACACACTGCTATGTCAGGAGTCTCCACCCAGCATTTCACTAACATGTCCCTGCACATCTACACTCCTGACTAATGAGCCATCAACAGGGATTGTACTCAGTGCTCTGCTCTGGTGTGTCATACCCAGGACATTCAAGCTGGCTGCATCACAGTATTGAGACACTGCAGACTGGATTATAATATCCTCCAGTAATGTGGATTTTATACTGAAGCGTCCCTGTCTTCTGAACGCTGCACTGGTAAGTAATGCTCTGCTGCTTATGTGGTGTGGAATGTGCCCAGCTGGGTCTGTTCACACAGATGGTCTCATATGTGGAGACAATGCTGCCTTCATCAGTTATACTGCTGTAATTACTGCTGACTGTACCTTCTTATTGTACTATTTGGGGGCTCTGTAGTTTCACAATTATACTGTATATTTCAGAACTGCACAAACATTACTCCAATGTATGCTCTGAGCAGTCCTATACGATATGCGTGGGGAATCTGAAGTTCTCTGTAGCCCTGAGGGTTATCGGATTGCTCCAAATGCAAAACAGGTTTTTAGATGTTTGCAAATTTTAGGGATTTGTTATATATGGTATATGATATTGAGCAATTTATAGCCACTTTTCACATGGTCAGCATTTTGCATCAGTATTTGTAAGCCAAAACCAATAATTGGAATGATTGCTCAGACAGAAATATTAAAAATATTTGCTATATAAGCAAAGATTTAGACAATATGCACATACTCAGTCACCTTTTTGCAGGTAATTATAGAAGCATGTACAGGGCCAGCGATTAAAGATCCTCTCTAGGTTTGACCACTTTCGCATGGTCAGTATTTGGTCAGTATTCTTCATCAGTCTTTGCAAGCCAAATCTTTCAATTATACTTTTTCTCTCCAGGTTCCACTCCTGGTTTCAGCTTACAAATACTAATACAAAATCCTGACTGTGTGAAAGTGGCCTAAGTTTTATTAGAAGTAGCTCCCTCACATTTGTTTTCCAGCATTTGGTGTGCTTTTGCTGAATACATTGCTGCTGTGTTTTTCGACAAGTAGAATGCTAGCATGCACGTTATGGCTCTTCACTCTTTGAGAAACTACAACTCCCAGCTGCTGTAATGTTTCAGTAGGTGCTAGAGATTAAGCACTAACATTAATTGCTGGTGATGGGGTGGGGGTTAAATTGACGGCAATGGATATGTATTTTTTATCATGGGGAACGTTACTCAGAGCAAGTTATACGTATATTGATATAGTGGCTCAGTTTAGTAGACATGAAAATTGTTTCAACTTATTTATAACTTGGTTCATGGGTAATCTTTATCTGGAGGGATTGGCAGCAAAAATATTTGGATGGTTACTTATCAGGGATAATGATAAGATATCAGCTACAAAGGATAACGTGACTAATCTACTTTGAATTACTTGTTATAAGTAGTGATGAGCAAACTTATGTTTCAAGATCGGTGTTTGGGTTATCTAAGAATTCCGTCATGGATTCTGATACCGCGAACCATAACTTATGGTCCGTGGTAGCGGAATCCATAACAGAATTCTTAGATAAACCAAACCTTGTACGCCGAACTTGAATCACAAGTTCGCTCATCACTAGTTATAAGGGTTACTGTATTATGGAGTCCCGACTCTACCTGTATGGTGGCAAATGGACTCCCTACTGTCCCGTAATTTGGAGCTATATAAACTCAGTGTGCCTCAGTAAGATGATTCTTCCCTAGAAGCAGTGCTTATTAGTTATTAGAAATGATTCTTTGCACACAACAGAGAGTATGAGATTATATTCAAAATATATTGCCACAGCAGAAATCAAAGCTGACAACGTGCTATTCAATCCACAGGCATCAGGTCATCATTTATTTGGTCTTTCAGGCTTTGGGCCAGTGTACTGGTTTGAAAAGTGAAAGGAATGGCTGTTCATGTTACATACTGTTGAAGCCATTTACAGAAGTGAGTCACCTGATAGTAAACGGATAAAAATAATAAATGATTCTGCTAAATCTAAAGTAGGATTTTACTCAGTTACAAGGTTAGAAAGTTTTTTATTCCCCCGGAAGGACAATTCACTTCTAAAGCTACCCGCACATCTGCAGCCGGCAGTTTCAGCAGAGAATGGCGGGAATTAGCTGTAAAAAACCCACTCCGTGCAGCGTTTTTTTGTCCGGGCATTTCTTGGCATATTTGCCGGGTAGGTGACGGATCTTTGCCAGATTCCATTATAGTCATTTGGGTCCAGCAGGCAGGTGGCAGTATCTGGCAATGCCGCCAATGCTAAACTAGCCTAATGATACTAGCCTTGATACTTATGATCATTTGATATAGGGATTGCTAATCCCTCCTATCTATAGTATTATCTTTACAGTGACAGTCCTATAGCTGGATGGCTCTGTTCACATCATGTTATAGGCATATACTCGCCACGTATATATCGCATGGAAGGAGGTGATATATCACACTATGTAGTCATATAGGTTGTTCATAGACCTCCATTCTAGCAAAAAAAAAAAAAATTACTGTATACCTCTACCTAAAATGTATTGACTAGATGGAGGACCCGACTATCACTACAGGTCCTTCCAAGAATCTGGATTGTTTTGCAGATACAGGCACATAGGTATTCATTTTGTAATACAAAGTCACAGAACTGTTCTAACCTTGTCACTATCACAACCAGAGATGAGTTATAGTTATTACAAAATTTGATTTGGCTGCTTCGCCGATTTGCACAGAGAAATTTGATTTGTGATGAACTACTTAGTCACGAAGAGCATTCTTTTGTATGTGGGCACAATGATGGGGATTGGCGATCGTGCCACCTCCCATCATTGAATCCCTGAGATGCCACATTCATCGCTGATCGTGGCATCTGAGGCTACAATTTAGGATTTTTTGGCCACAGCCTACTGCATTGCAAATGTCACTATGCAGCCCTTACTTACCACCCTCCATATAGAACTACCATTTATGAACTTGCATACTAACACTAATTAGTGCAGAATGTACAGTAGCAGACTATGGTTCTTTATTGCTGAACATAGGACAACTGCACAAAATCACAGGAAAAATGAGCAGGGTAACACATTATGAGCTTCAACTGTCAGATTATGCTCTTTAGTGTTGAGGGTGGTGACACTTGGGTGTTTATCTTGCAGACGCTTCCAGTCAGAAAAGTGCTGACAGGTAGAAGTAAAGAGGGACTGCTCCCAGGGCCTATTATGTTCTTAAGCTTTGGCTGCATTATGGTTATATCAATCTAATGACCTATTAATGGTTATAGCCTGCATGTCAGTAAATTCCAGTATTCTGCATTATACAGTCACTGCTAAAATATAGTGGCTTGTGCACACAGGTAGCCATACATCCGCTTGTGAGCTTCCTTGCTCATCACTATGGACATTGATACATTGCTCGCAAGTACCACAACTCCTGTGAAATAGGCTAGTGTTGGTTTAAGATGGAGAAATGTGACTGTTGGGGACTGGGACTGATGAAAATCTCTATATGGAGCGGCAGAATATATTGTCAATATGTAATGAACAGGAAATATTATCCTGCTGCAGCCTCGAGGTCACCAGTTATAGTAGAGGTTCTGGCCTTGATGTTTTTTAAGTGATTGGGCTCCAGCTTGATACATGTGAATGGTCACACTATATAGGGTCCCTTCATTGAATACATTACTTGAGAAGTTGGCACCGCCAAAGATAGTTGTGAAAGAAATGAAGACTGCTTTTGGCTTTTGTCCACTTCCTTCTTTTATATATGCAAATCAGTCAGCAGGCGACCTGTGCACTGCAGAAATATACAGTAATTATCCCATTATTGTTGTGCTAATTTTCCCTTATGTTGTGCATAGTAGACACGGAGCATCCATCCTCCCTTCATGGTTTGCTTCAATTGTATGTTTATGACTTGGTTTGTTTCTTCTATATCCTCTGCCGTAGGGCCTTTTTAAACCAGCTGATTATCAGAAAACAAATTGTTTGTTGGCAGCACATCTTCACATGTAAAGAGGGGATGTGCTGCACACAGTGGTACTAACAGTCATTCGTCCCCCAGTTTGCATTGGCCCATGTAAAAAGTCTTTTAAACGAGATCCTCGATCAGCAGTCATTCAGAGCTGTTTAGGCTCATGTAAAAGGACCTTTAGCCTGTGGACTAAAGGCCCTCAGACACATTATTGTCAGACAACTAGAGTCAGCTGACAGTTTTACAGGGTATAGGGAATTCCCAACTGTCCCCTGACATAATAGGGGGAACTGAGAGATATAGTTGTATGAGAACAATGCTTGGAAACCTTTTCACAGTGACATTGCAGGGCCAATCAACTATCATCATATGACTTTTGAGTTGGACTGCTGTCTTTTTCCTTCCTTTGGCAATGGAAATTATGTACTTGTGATTTCTTTTGACTTCTGTGAGATACATCTGTTGCACAATGTACATCATTGCTGCTATGACTGAAGATCATTGAGTTGCAACACAGTGTTCTACTTTTTATGTGATAGAACTTGACAGTCCAAATTGCGTCTGTTTGCAAGGCAGACGTCCTTTTTATTGTTTTCCATCCATAAATCTGGATAAATCTTCAAAAGAAACCAATTTATGAGGTATAAATGAGTATTAAAGAGCTCATATTCTTCATAATCTAATTAGAATTTATTTCTGAATGTACCAATACTGTTCTGTTGGCAGAAGATACAATGCTGTTCAGATTTTTTCCTTTGCAATTACCAATAGCAAACTCTAGGTTGATACTAGTACTGTTTATGCATATTTGATCAGATCCCAAGTTATTGCCATGGGTGGCTACTTTATTTACAAAGGTGTCCTTTGTATTCAGTGTTCTTTGAGTGTGGCCACTGAATATACCTTGAAACACTGAACGCTCAGTGTGTTATTTGAGAACATAGCGTTGAAACTGTTGCCTTTGGCCATGTAAACAGCAACTGTCTGCTTGTAATCTGTGAAAAAACCTTGGAGCTTAATCTTCATTGGGGGATGGAGAACATCAATATGCTGACCACGCTCACTTGTTTCCTGAATACCAATTGTGCACATTTCAATACAAGCTTCTATATAGTGGATATTTTCCTATTGAATAGTAATCAAGAGCTATCTAACAACTTGTTAATGTACACGGCTGAATAACAAGCATGTATGAGTGGTCTAATTTATATAAAGGTATTGAGGTACAGGGGCGGATTGGCCATAGACCTTACAGGGAATTTTCCCAGTGGGCCGAAGTCCTGGGGGCCGTCTGAGCCCTCCTAATGGCCGGCCAGTGGAAGTTTTGGGGGATGTATTTTGTGATGGACTGTGGCATTTGGGTATGTTGGGGTGGTATAATGTGCCACAATATGGTATTGCAAGCCCTGCCTTCTATGAATTTTGATCCCACTACAAAATTGGGCCACTTTTAGTATTTTTTCCAGGGCCACTTTAAGTTCCCAGTTCGCCCCTGTTGAGGTATTAGTGTTGAGTGATTCAAAGTCAAGCGAACTGACCGATCCGAGTTTCAGGAAAAGTTTGATTTGCCACGAAGTTGAATGTCCTCACTCTTCATAGTAACAAATCTATTTTTCCTAAAATGGCAGTTAAAAAAAACCATACCTCATCTATTTGTCCGTTTTCTTGATTGAAGAAACTGCATAAAATCTCTTGCGCGGTGACACGTGATGCAGTTAGTGACATCATCACATCACCGTATGACATTTCGCGCAGTATTCACAATCTAGATGGCTGTGACGGCCTCTCTGCGAGCAAATGGAGTTTTTAAAAAACTCTGATTAACCCCTAAAAAGCCTCAATTTTAATGTCAGATGCCACAATAAGTGATGAATGCGGCATCTGAGAGGTGCGATCGCCGCCGTTCCCCGTCATTGTGTCTGCTACATACAGGGGAATGAGATTTGTGACAAAGTAATTTGTAACTAATTAAATTTCTTTGTGAAATTCAGTGAAGCAACGGAATCAAATTTTTGATAACTTTGCTCATCTCTAATCACAACCTGCAAGACAAGCAAGGAAGGCCTCACTTTCAATGGTTTCACAGATTTAACTTGGCTGCAGTATTAGTATTATGTATTGCCATGACATGCTTTCAGATGTTAGAACCGTCCTTGAATTCTATGGTTGGACCTTTTAAACCAGTCCAGCTTCCAGCCTATACAATACCCATAGTGCCAGAACTAGTTCACAATACTTGCTGTTAGTTTGCAGAACATACAGACTGCCATAAAACAACATATATCTGCAGAGAAATACTCCATACATACATACTTACATACTCCAGGTAGGCAGGCCGCACGTCTTCAAGCCCAGGAGGTGCGCAGCTATGACGATTCCCCACAGCACCCTCTGCTGGGCGCTGTAGGGAATCGTCATAGCAGCGCGCCTCCTGGGCATGAAGACGTGCGGCCTGCCTGCCTGCCTGCCTGGAGTATGTAAGTATGTATGTCTGTCTGTCTGTATGTGGTGACGGATCCGTCCTGAACTCCATTGAAAGTCAATGGAGGGCGGATCCGTTTACCATGTTGGTCACTCCAAACGGATCCGTCCCCATTGACTTGCATTGGGGGTCATTCCGGATCCGTCTTGGTGCGGATGCCTGGACCGGAGAGAAAACCGCAGCATGCTGCGGTTTGTTCTCCGGTCTGAAGACTGAACGGAATGCTTTCAGGAGTATTCCGTTGTCTTCAGTTCAGTTTTGTCCCCATTGACAATGAATGGGGACAAAACTGAAGCGTTTTTTTCCGGTATTGAGCCCCTATGACGGAACTCAATATCGGAATTTAAAAACGCTAGTGTGAAAGTAGCCTAAGACTGATACACACAGCCATAAATGGGACACTTCCAGGATATTAGCGAACTGCTTTATATGTGATTCACGGCTACACAAGTGTGGGATCACCAAAGGTAAAAGGATAATCATTTTGCCTTTCAACATCTTCCCTTTCATTTGACTATTATGTGTTATTAGACACATAAAGTTTCTTTAATCCTTACTAAATGCATGCATGGTGTGTTTATTATAGTAGGTGTGTGTTCACTATTTATCTCTGTATAAGGATTTATAAGATGAGCAGCCGGGTAAAGGCTGCAGGCACTTTTTGGGATTTTGGTGTGACGTAGAGAACAAAGTCCCATTAGACAATGGTCTATGTCATAGATGTCTTTTGTTGAGTAAAATAAACTAAAAGCCATAAATGTTTACATCTCTAGAGTTAGTACTCAGATTAATCCTAAGGTTCATTAGATGTCAACCAGATAGCCTAAATGTCACCAACCTGGACCAAAGCTGGAGATTCTTCCTGTTATAATCACACAACAAATACAAATAGTAGAAATCGTTCAATTAGCCCTACAAGGAGTCATTGCAATGTACTGTGTACCACTGGCAGCAAGGATACTCCAGGAGCCAGAAGGCTCCTCTGATGTGTCCAGCTCTTATTTGTCAAACAACTAGGTCTGTGAATGGATGAGTGTATTTTTCAACCTAAGTAACTATATAAATAGGATTAAATTTCCAAAGGGGGTGCTTTCTACCATGGGCTGTATATCTTATTGACGCTACCTCACATTGAAGTGAATAGGGCTGAGCTGCAATATCAGGACAAGAGTAACACTTTTTTCCTCAAAGAAGGCAGCCATGTTTTTCTAAATGGCCACTTTAGAAGAATATACCCTAAATGGCTATACAGTCCATGTTGTGCCAAAATAATGAGATGCTGTTAAGAAGATCCTGACTTCCCATTTAAGGGCTATGTAAACAGAGCAATGTCACAGCCACCCCGTCCTTGGAAAGCAAAATGGAAATGGAAAGCTGCCCACTGCTACATCCTCTTCTGCACAGGCACTGGATGGTACCAGAACCTCTTCAGTGCCTGTGCAGAAGAGGATGCCGATGTGGAATGCAGTCACATGAGTGCTGCCATATTGCTTTCCATGGACAGGCAGCGCTGTTTACATTGCCCATGGATGGGCAGCCAAGGGCCTTCTTAACAGAAGTTAAGGTGAGCCAAAGGCATTCTGTGAGTCCAATGTGGCACAGCATGGACTGTATAGACATTTAGGGTATATTCTGCTCAATCCTTTTAATAGAATGTAAAAGCCTATGTGTGGTATAAATTACTAATGCTACTTGTTTCTTTCTTGTTGGCTGCATGTTTGGGAGACAGTCTCTTGGGGCCAACAATGGAATTAAACTTGATTTCCCTGATCCAATCTCCATGACACATTTGATGGTGGATTCTATTTGTCTACAGCATGAGTAAATTATAGGTTGTAGATCTCCACTGTATTGGATGGCGATGGGAAAACCTTGAGGCAGATAACCAATTGCAATAAAACTTTTATTCAACTGCATAAAATAATATTATATAAATGGAAAAGTGTACGTAAAACTTGTGTGTCTACAGACAAATTCTAAAGCTGGCCATACTCTATGCATAACTTAAAGGTCAGCTGAACCCACCAACTGCAGAAGGAATTGGCCAGAACATCGAAACAGATGACAAGGTGATCATTTTAAAAAAATCTGTCACCTATTGACTTTAATGGAACTGTCCAAATTACATGTCATAAATAGGTATACTGTCTGGTAGGGCTTATCCTGCTAATTACATTGATAAGTGTCTTGTGAATATCAGTTCTGGCATTCTTGAGAAAAGAAGACTTTTATTCTTTACGCATTTGAGGGCTTTAGTGAACCGAGGGATATGGCTAGCACTGGAAAGCTGAAGAGCAATGAGGAGCTAGACCCCATTCCTCAGTGCATGAAGAATAAAAGTCCTTTTTCTCAGGAATGCTGCAACTGATTTTCACAAGAAAGATATCATTTTGATCAGCAGGATTAGCCCTACCAGGCAGTAAGCCTGCTTTAGTATGGTTGATCCTGCTGTCAGATGCTCTTTAAAGAGGCTCTGTCACTAGTTTTAACCATATAGCATTAGATATTTGGGCACATAGGGCTCATCACCCTTTCCCACACATACCTTTATTTCCCAGAAGGAAGCCATTATCCAGGAAAATGCACTTTTAAAAATATGGTAATGAGGCATTGGAGCACTGGAAGGTGTGTTCTGCTCTTCTGAGCACCGCATCTGCGACCCCCTTCTTGCTGCTAACGCCACCCTACATGATTAAAAAACGCCCCCCTGCTGCATGATGGACAGCGCTAGACTCTCTGGTCTAGCGCTGAAATCCCGCACCCGCGTTGTACGCACTACAGAGAAAGGGCTTGCAGAGTTCAGCTCTGCAAGCGTAGTGCGCACGCGCCGTACAGATGTAGCAGCGCTAGCGATCACTGTTTTCGCATAGCGCTGTTAACGAATCGCGGCCTCTCCTCTTTCACTCGCAGTAAAAGTACGCTAATTAGGTGAATTCGTACGCATTAGCGTACAATGCGTAGCATTAGCGTACAAATCATCAGATGCGTACTCTATTTACGATATTGTTATATCCTGTGATCGCTAGCGCTGCTACATCTGTACAACGAGTCAGTGCGCACGCGTGGGATTTCAGTGCTAGACCAGAGAGTCTAGCGCTGTCCATCATGCATCAGGGGGGCGTTTTTTAATCATGTAGGGTGGCGTTAGCAGCAAGAAGGGCGTCGCAGATGCGGTGCTCAGAAGAGCAGAACACACCTCCCAGTGCTCCGGTGCCTCATTAGCATATTTTTAAAAGTGCATTTTCCTGGATAATGGCTGATTCCTTCTGGGAAATAAAGGTATGTGTGGGGAAAGGGTGATGAGCCCTATGGGCCCATATATCTAATGCTATATGGTTAAAACTAGTGACAGAGCCTCTTTAAGATGACTGCATATAATACATAAAAGTGATCATCTTATATCTGTGAAGATCTTTTCCCCAAAAGGAACAAGTAGGAGATAGAGGGAGTTCAACATGCCCAATTCTTTGTTTCTTCAGTACATAAGCCACTAGTAGAGGTCACTAAAATAGCTTATTATTTACTTTACACTGAAATGAAAAGGAATGTCCCATTAAGACAACTTATCCCCTTGAATAGAACAGTGGTCATGCATGCACCGGCCTTACTTTCTTGTGATCGGCGGAGTTCTGACTGCTGGGATAGGGTATACGTTGTCTTAATGAGACAACCCCTTTAATTCACATTCAGCCAAGTATGCATGTTTATAATGGAGTACAATAAATCTGTCAGCTGAATGCTCCTTTGGTGACAGCTATCTCGTGTATACTGTGCATTTTCCACAGAGCTATAAATGCTTAATATTCACACACAAGACATAAAAACATAAAACCTTCATAATGTACTGATTGCATGTTTTCACACTCGTTTCATACACGATAGCAATTTTGATGGGTCGGGCCCATTATTATGAGTGGGTGTGAAACTTATCCTACAATGGATTCTTCCACAGTGACCAGACCTGATATACTAGAGAATGATAACTGAGTCATTTAAGTCAATAGACACATTTTCTAGCATATGGTATTGTGATCAACTCTATGGAGACTAAGGCTGCTTTCACACAGTCGGTGTTTGATCAGTGATTACCATCAGCCATGGTGAGCCGAAATCAGGTGCAGGTCAAAAACACAGAACAGGTGAGGATCTTTCCATTATAACTCTGTGTATGCTTCACTCTTGGCTTTGGCTCACAATCACTGGTGGAAACCACTGATCAAACACTGACCAAACATTGGCTGTGTGAAAGTGGCCTAAGAAAGGGAGAAGTTGGTCATTCTAACCAATGAAATTCCATCTTTTATAGTTCTCATGCATTTTCATTAGAAAATGAAATGAGCAATCTGATCAGGGTCTTATCAGTGATTGACAGCTAAACTGAATTTAGACTCCACAGACTACAGTTATAGCGGTCAACCACTGATAGGACTGCCCACATCACCCTAAGCATAGAAAGAGCAAACATTTAAATACATGAAATACAGGAGACACTGCATCCTTTTTTTCATATAACTTTATATCAATTTGCTCAACTTCTTCTGCTCTACAACATGCTACATGCAGATTGCACTGTTTTTTCATGAGACCCATTGTAGACCCATTGTAGAATTATTTAAACACAATCTGCAAATTGAAAGTTTTTAGATAAGGAACTCTAATATTAAAAATAGGAAATGTCGGTGGAAAGTGAAAGAAGAGGGTTCTTTCCTCGTGAACTTTAGGGCCTGACACTTACAGTAAAATACATCAGCTATTTTTAGGAATAAATGAAATAAAATACATGGATCTATTTTAGTTTAGGCCATTTAGTTTGACATTATAGAACATTATTCTGTAATCTATAAAATCGGCAGAAATGATATGGTCCTTTCTCATAAGTTAAACTATTCAGGGTGACAACCTTGAATGGTTGCTATCACAGTGTACATTGAAGTTATTATGCAGGTTTTATTCAGACACAGAATAACATACAAATGTACATTGTTGTGTGGAATTACGGTCCTTCAACTCCTTGTCTTCTCTCATTTTTTTGCGGCTAGCACACTGACCTATTTATTTCTATGGGAACTGGCGCACATCCATATTTTTTGGAGATCCGTGTGGCCGTTCTGCAAATTATAGAACATGTCCTATTCTGGTCTCCATTGTGGATGAGAAGTCATTTCTGTTGATGGGAAGCTAAAAAATGTGGAGTGCAAATGGAAGGTATCTGTATTTTGTGGATACATGGTTTGTGGACCAAAATATGGACACAGTTTCTTGTAATCCTTTCTTCATATTAACAAAGGTCACTGCAGGTTTAGAGCCACAATTTTCAGGCAAGTTGGAGGACACTGTGCTAGGAGAGGCTGTGGCAGGGCTCCAGGAGGTGGTGGACAAGTGAGAGCCCCTCTCTCAATGCCAAAAGCTGCAGAAAAGCCTGCATCTGGCTTTTCATCCCGTCATTTGATAAACACATCTGACTGCTAACGTTTGTCCCCTTCTGGCAAGCCCATGATCCAGATAGTACTCTTGCTATTTTGGTTGTCCAGGTCATCAACTTTTTGATGCTATAGGCCTGTTGATCATTTCAGAGCAGCAATGTTGTATGGCACAGATGATGTACAGTCTTCCATTTGTGATTGGTGAGCTTTGGTCTGGTTTACCCATTTGAGGAGAGAATGAATTTTCTAATAGACTAGCTCAATGTCTATCTTCACTTCTTCAAATTTCTTGGTCACACTAAATAGCTTTGATACAGATATAGATCCAATTCCTAGGCTGCTCTTTTGTAATCCAAGATGGCTACACGACTTCTTAGCCTACCTGATCCACACTGTATCGGTAGTCCAAGACACTTCCTGCTGGTCCAGCCCTTGGATTAGTCATGGTAATGGCCAATCCAAGGCAGCAGTATTCATCAGGTGATATGAGGTGTGTTGCAGCCATCTAGGATGGAAGAAGAGGAGCCTAGGAATTGGCAGATCTGGAGCTGAAAAGATGAAATGGAAGGTGCAGGGTAAATGTTCTGTTCCTTCCTGAGGTAAAGTGATTTTATTTTTTTTTTTACTCCAGGGTCGCTTTAACAAACTCAATGCTAGCTTTACAATGGAAAAATTTCTTCAGTAAGACTATTGTGTGACTCCACTGTTGCATACCTCCCAAGTGTCCCTCTTTGGGAGGGACAGTTCCTCTTTTTGACCTAAGTCCCTCTTTGATCCTTAAATGTCCCTCTTTTTGACCTGGAGAACTAATGCATAAATGGTCATTAATACATTTACTAAATTGCTCCTTACTAAACTATCTGTTTGGTTTCTACCTGTATATTAGACATGAACTTCATTATTTGGTGCAATTTGGACCTTAAAATATCTATAATCTGATGATTTATGTAGTAATATTTATATGGACATTGAAGCGCAAGAAAAAAAAAAAAGGCCGCAGGGGTTCCAGTAATTATGATTTGGGCGGAGTTAGAGGCATGGACTAGTATAAAAAAACTGCCGTGATGCACGCCGCACATATTGTCCCTCTTTGCAATTTTCAAAAGTTGGGAGGTATGCTGTTGTGGTTTCTTATGTCCAGTATAATCCTATTCCCTTCATGTGAATGAAATGTGATGGAGCTATGTAGCATATATAGCTCAAAAAATGTACAAGACTGAAAGGCCATGCGCTGTTTTAGCACAGATACTCTAATGTACTGAGTGTTAAAAATTGTGTTTCAAGCTTATGGTGTCTTTGCAGGATGGTGACACCAGCTAATTATTTATGGACTACTTCTTTTCATCAGCTTCAAAGCTTATGCCCAATGTCCTTGAGGCTGACACTTAATTGTTTTACGTAAGGGACTGCAGTCTCCTGAAACAAAAGGGGCTTTTAGAGGAGTGCTGTAAGATGACATGACAACTGTAAGAGCTAAGGAAGTGAAGTATGTCGTCACAAGCAAGGGTTACATACATTATAAGTTTATAACACATTATCACTTTTTTATTGCTTGTGAAAGCATGCTCTGCTAGACAACAATTATGTGTTTTGGGGGTTAAGCAACTGATTTGCTTAACATGACATGTTGATTCTTGGCTGTTTAAATGGGTTTTATATCATTACGAAACATGACTTAATTCTTCCAGAAACAATGTGGTATTGCATATCTGCCTCATATAATTCCATTTAAGAGCTGTTTGTAGAAGAAAGCAACAATTTTTCTCTTTTCTCTATTCCTGTACAACGCTACACTTTGACAATACACATGCCTAAGGCTCATTGCAGGTGATCTTGCTAAAATTAAGTGATAGACTTGTGCCATCAGACAACACTACTTGACTGAACTAAGGGGCAAAATAATAGCCAGTGGATATGCATGAATGTCTAAAATGGGAATACCCCCTTTAAGAGAAAGCTGTTGCCAGAGGTGTCTGACTTCCAGTGGTGTCTCAAGCTGGTCCTACACATTAGAGGCATGTTGTCTGATCTTGCCGAATTTGGTGGTACTGACTCTCCCCCAACGGCAGATGTTGAAGGACAGAAGGATTTGGATGTTTGTTTTCAACATGACCGGCCCTTTTGTTTTCAGGAGATAAGTCGCCTCCAGAGGTGTCTGGCAGCAGTTTGCTCCACTCTCCCTATCGAGTACACATACAATCTCGGTGGAGTCAAGCAAGTATGTGTATGGGTATCAGGAGAAGTAGCTGTGGGTCAAGAAAGCTGTTGGCCAGGCTCTATCTAATTAGATAACCTAAATTCCATCTTTTCATTCATATACCGTGCACTTTGGTTGAGCATGTATGTGTACAGTGCAGAGAAATAGCTGTGGACCCCCAGCAACCTCATGTGAAAGGCAAAAACAACTGATGACAGATCCTGTTAAGTCATTTATGATGACAAAACTAATAAAGTACCATAGAAATGAATAGAATGAAACTCATTATTATTTTTTTTTTTTTTTAACAAAAGATATTTTTCTCTACTATTTGTAATTTGGTGTAAATGGATGACTAAACTGATATGTAAATTGAGTGTTTTTCTTGGCATTCTAGTGCACAGATTGAAAGCTTTGGCAGTTCAGATGGTATTGCTACATGGTTATTCATGTCATTGTATTCAGCTTGTAATGGAATGTGTCACCTAACTGTTAAATGTTACCACATGCTTCAGGCTATGGATTCCTAGTCCATATACCTATGCCTTTACCGTCCACTTTAAGATCCCCACTTTCATGAAAGAGAGGTATTGTTTTAGAATTATTTAAAATATAACTTGTCTGCCCCTATGGGTGATACATATGACCATAGAGAGTTCTGGATGTACGCTATACATAGAGCTGGCTATCTAGACAGGCAACCAAAAAAACAAGTCATTACCACAATGACCAGTGATTCTTAGCACTGTTACATACCTCCCAAGTGTCCCTCTTTTGGAGGGACAGTCCCTCATTTTGACCAAAGTCCCTCTGTCCCTCTTTTATCCTTAAATGTCCCTCTTTTTGACCTGGAGGATTAACACATAAATGTGCATTAATAAATTTACTAAATTGCTCCTTGCTAAAGTGTCTGCATGGTTTTTACCTATAAGACCAGAACTTCATTATTTGGTGCAATTTGGACCTTAAAATATCTATAATCTGATGATTTATGTACTAATATTTATATGGACAATGAAGCACAAGAAAAAAATTGACGCAGGGGCTCTAGTAATTATGCTTTGGGAGAAGTTAGAGGCGTGGCCTAGTATGAAAAAAACTGCTGTGATACGCGCCATACACATTGTCCCTCTTTGCAATTTTCAAAAGTTGGGAGGTATACTATTATTATTATTTAGTATTAAATGAATGAATGGCGCTGTACATATGAAAAAGGGTATACATACATACATACGTACAAAACCACTGCAATAAGCATGAACAAGATGAGTTACAAACAGAAGGAGGGACGGCCCTGCCCAAGAGGGCTTACACTCTACAAGCGCTATTCATGAAGTGTGCTTTTTTTCTGAATACCCTTTTTATTAAAGGGATTCTGTCAGCAACATTCTTTATATAGACCTGATTACATGTTATTGGAGGTCTCTTATAGCATGTCAGAAATATACCAGTATGTAACTTATGATTGCTGTAGTTTTGCTGAAAAAACAATTATATGAAAATGACCGGTAAAAAGAGCCCAAGGGGCTGTCCTAACTGTCAGTGGAGCCCAGCACCTCCCCTCATCCTCAAGTCCCCTCTTAGCTCCTCCGACTTCATTCTGAGGACGAACTGTGATCTCGTGTGAGTGCTTTTAATTGTCACCTAAGCGCCCACATGGTCTCCTATCCCTGTTTTCGCATCAGCCTCATGGAAAGAACTGATCATCCGCCAGCTTTAAAAAAAATACTGTAATTCCCTTTAAGATATAACACCCTATAAACTGCTACAGCGATCTCTGTTTATTAAGATACAGAATCCCTTTAAGATATAAAACCCTATAAACTGCTCTGTTTCTTAAGAGATACATGTGAACAAATCTCATTTCTTCTACTTCATGTTGATTGAGTGTAGATCAGTTTATGTGGAATTCATGCAAAGCTTTCAAAGTAGGAAGTAATTCAGGCAATTTGTAATTCTTTTTTCTACAGGAAGAAAAAAAAATATTAAAACCATCCTTACCCCCTGAGTCACGTCACCCATAGACAGCTGCTGCCACACCTGCCTATTATACTCTGGAATTAACTGGAGGTTTATATCATGTTTTTACTTGTAGTAAATTTATTGCTTTCTGTTGAAAATCTCTTTGAAAGCAATTCATGCAGCGCACATCACAAAACAGGAAGCAGCCTGCTGGCTGTCACCTCACATCAGCAGTCAATTGTATAGATATCGCTTACATAACAGTTAAAAGCTATTTTCCAGGAAGTGATATTTTTTGATGGAACTGCATTCTGAAATTTTACTGAATTAAAAAAAAAATAAAACAATTGGGCTAGTCCACTGGCGCCCACTCATACAGAGAAGGCTATTAATCATCAAAGAGGTCCCATGAAAAATATTCTACATTTTTCAAAACAGCATTTGGAACTGAAAACTTTTGTGTTTGCATGGAATTAAAAACCATTGATTTATTCAATAAAACCTGTGTAGCGCTACCTGTTGTTTGTTCCTTTCCTTTTTTCTCTGTCCATCTCACTGAGGTGGATGCACATGCTCAGTTGCATCCTTCAACTGCCACCAGCTGTATCTATTGTTAGAAGCTGTGACAGTTCAAGGGAGAGAACTGCAGCAGAAAGGACATGCCCCTTGAGTAAGTACACACCCCCATGGCTGCCAGCTTCACATAAATCCAGCAGAGCAACTGGAGCAATGAATGAAGAGGTCTCTGGACCCATGTGGGGTACAGGTCTGGTTCTAGCTTTGTTAGAAAGAGATTGTCATGTTCTGTATGATGCCTGATTTCCGTTTTTACATTATTTTTGGGATAACCCCTTTAAATTACTCTGCCAGTTGAGCCCATAAGACCATGTTCAGCAAAGATATTTATTAATAAATCACTGTTATATTGGTATATATTACTAGAATTGTTTCCTGTTCACGTAAAGGGGTTTTCTGAGATTTTTATACTGATGATCTATCCTCTGGATAGGTCATCAGTATCTGATCAGTAGGGGTCGACACCTGGGACCCTTGCCGATCATGTGTTTGAGAAGGCACTGGCACTCCTGTGAGCACCGCAGCCTTCTCCTGCTTTTCCTAGGCCGAGTGATGACACATTCATTTGTCATGTGGCCTAGGAGCAGCTCAGCCCCATTCAAGTGAATGGGGCTGTGCGCGATACCAAGCGAAGCTGTTGTACAAGGTTTGGCGTTATGCTTGTTAAGCTTTGAGAAGGCCTTCTCAAAACAGCTGATTGATGGGGGTCCCGAGTGTCAGACCCTCCACAGATCAGATATTGATGAGCTATCCAGAGGATAGGTTATCGGTACAAAAATCTCAGAAAACCCTTTTAACTGTGCACGGCAGAAGGGAGAAAAAAAATCCCAGCAAGTGCTCTCCCCTACACAATCTACAGAATAACAACGTTATTTACAGAGAATGAATTATGTACACCTAAGATGCACAAACTTTTCTATTCCAAGGGCCACAAAGTAAGATTTTACCACTCCCAAGAGCGACAATAAAACTTAGAGATACTCCCATCTGAGTCATTAATAATGTATAGACAGTATAAATATCTTATAGGGAGTAGTCCCCGAAGTGTGTTCACTTAACTATTGATATTCACCTGCTCCCTTGTTTGGGACTGAGCAATCTAGGTACCTAGTACAGGGCTTGAATAGGTGATATTGAGAGGGTTTCAGAGCAGAACATAATCATCATGATGTGCACTAGAAATAGCAGTTTGTTGCCTAAAGGGAATTTGTCACCTCTAACCAAGGTACACCGAAAACCTTATTTCCATAAAAATAAAAAGGAACATAAGAGGACTTGATTTGATTGAAAGGTATGATTATGCTTTGGGGCACCTAACCTACATGGTGGTAAGCTTATTTTGAAACCAATTTTGGAGGTGACAAACTCCCTGTAAAATAAATAGTGCCACCCCCTCCCTGCCTGATGATTGGGGGCCACATAGAATGGCTTGCAGGCAGGGGCAGATTGGCCATAGACCTTACAGGGAAATTTCCCGGTGTACCGATGCCCAGGGGGCCTCCTGAGCCCTCCTCAAGGCCGGCCAGTGGAAGTTTTTGGGGATGTATTTTGTGCTGCTCTGTGGTATTCGGCTCTATAGGGGTGGTATAATATGCCACAATATGGTATTGCTGGTCCGCCTACTTGTGTTGGCCCTGCCTTCTATCATTTTGGACCCAACTACAAAATGGGGCCACTTTTAGTATTTTTTTCCAGGGCCACTTTAAGTTCCCAGTCCGCCCCTGCATGCAAGTTGTGCACCACAATGGACAGAGAAGAGGAAATGTCATGATGGCTTCAGGACAAGTCTTGGTAATGCCTCTCATTTCAGGGGATGCAAATGCTATCAATATCTGTATGGGGGAATGACTCAGGTATTAGGTACAGGTAATACACATAAAATGCTAGCGGCAAGCTGTTGGGTATGGAAAGAACTAGTCACATGGATGTTAAGCATATTAAATGGCTATTAGGCAGACAACACAGGCATTCGATTTTCTGTGTATATGTATTTGGGGTGGGTAGGGAGGGTCACATTACTAATTCTTCCAAAGTGCCAAACCCCTGCAAATGAATAATGAATAACCTGTGGAACTCTTTACTATTTGCAGCAAAAATCTGTTTCAGGTCTGTATTCATGACAGCAACCCTTTAATCTCTCATTTGGATTGACTAACGCATTCAAATGCAACAGATAAATTCTCCCGCTTTCAGAAGCTTTTCAGGAAAGAAAAGCTGAGCTGACATGTTCAGGCCTTTTTGTTTCGTGCTGCCAGGAAAGCAGTTTATGAAACTATTTTAGGGTGTGGGCACAGCGAACATTGTAGGAAGCTGAAAAAACATATCTTCTCTTCACATTCAAACCTTTCTTCCTGCCTCTTATATCCCCAGTAGGAACAAACCCTGTTATTACTTGTAGACATTGGTTAAAAGTCTGTGTGGCTATGTAGTCAGATAATTGCTAGCATCTGTCAGGTTGTGGCAGTCAGGCTTCCATAAAATGTATTTTTTTAATTTTTTTATTTTTTTTAAAGTAATGATAAGGTTGGATGCAACAGGTCACTGCTTGTCTGGCCAAACCTTAGGAAATGCCTTGTTTGGTAAAATGGGATTGGGAAATGCAAAAACCTAAACCTTTGCTCTGTCTATCTACCGGTATCAATCTATCTTTGTCTATCATCTATGTAATCTAAATGCAGGTAGGATTAGATTTCATATATTAATTTATTTCTCTTTTGAGTACTTTAATTAAGACCAGCATTTTACATGTATGTCTTAATAAAGCCCTGCACTGGCGGAGGATCTGCCGGAGTTATGAAGAGGCGCCGGCCTCTACATAACTTCGGCGGATCCTCTGCTGATTCTAATGTAAGACAGCTTCTTACCTGTCTTACATTTACATTAGTTTCTAGAAAATAGTAAATGAGACAGGCCTGCTGGCCCTTCCCTGCCCACCACAACCACTTTTTTTAGACCTGGCACGAGTGGGGAAAAGTCGCAGATTGCGGTGCAAAAGACCTTCAAGGGCGCATGAGTGGAGGCACCCATTAACTAATACCCATCTACATGGCTCTTGCTGGGGATCCGTAGATGTCTACTTACAGGCCACTCCTGTAGCCTGCCTGTAGGATGATGTCACGGGCATTTTTTCTTTATAAGGAATGACTGACTGATACATAGATGCAGAGTGTTCGGCAAATGGCTGAGCCCCCTAAGCATCAAGGACCTAAACATCTCATCTCTAAAGATGTTAAATCCAAATTTTTCTTTTCTTTGGAGTGTATTTTTAAGCAGTGTGTTATCCTCAGTAAGCAACTGGTGTGGGGAGGGGGTAGTTTTTAAATTTGCCTTTAATTTTTTTCAGTATTTTCTTTCCTGATTATTATTTATCCTGTCTCTCATCTCCCACACGTGTGACTAGCAAGCCCAGGGTTTTCCAGTCCTCCTGTTTATCCCTGGTCTGGACTGATTCATTGTGAGCTTTCACAACCCATTCCTTTGTTTCCTGAAATAAACTTTACAGATGATGTTTAACTGTTGCATAAATCTATGTTTATGTATATTATCATCAGCTTTGTATACGATTATTGTATTCCTATTTATTACTCATGAAATAAAGCTAGTGGGAAATTTTACAGTAATAGTTTTGCTATGGTCAGTGCTTAACTTCTGTAGCACTATTTCTTTTTTAACTTTTGTCCTTCATAATCTGTTAAACTTGATGTTCTTCTTGTGTTCTGGAACAGTGCAGTTATTGTTGCTTCTGCTCCAGCCCTTATCTATAGGACACATTGTAACAAGATGCATTTGTTTTTCAGCTGGGGCCCTGGAAGACAGACATCAATATACAAGCTGCTGCACAGCTCCTACGTATGACTTCATAGCTCTGTGAAGTAGTTCAAGATCTACTAGCTGGATGAAGATCTGAGAGAGAAATATAGTAAAGTCACTTCAAAAAGTCACTTCTTTTTATTATTTAAAGAAGCATCAAACAGTATATAAAAAAAAATCTTTTAGGCAATTGGGCAGAAAGTTCCACTGAGTGGAACCAATAGAGGTCTGTCCTTTTTTTAAGCAACGATGAGGCTTTTATGACTACTGAAATGCCTGTGATGCATACCATGGGGAGCCCAGAATGTGGCTTGACCCGGAGTTCCCAACAAACTCTTTCAAGAAGTCACTGCAAAAACATCAGGCAGAAAATATCCCAGTGGGAAGTTAGGGTCAATAGTGGTTCATGTGGAGATCTGCTTGACCTGAAACCTAAAAGAACTTTTTGTGATCCAAATGGACTTAATAAATCAATAGAGGATGGTTTAAACAACAGCAAATTAGGTGTAAGTCGCGGTAAGAATTTGGGTTTGGATTTCAGGGAAGGTAGTAAAGGAAACTTACTAGATGGTGAAAATAACAGAATCAGTCCTAGTCAACCAAATATTTATGAGGACCATGCAGAAAGTCCAACAAATTTTAACACAAAAGCAAGGACATTTTCAGACCACGAAATAGATCTTCCACCTGGAAACTTTTACACCTCAGCTGGAATGTTCAAGAAGAACAGTATGATTTCACAGGAAGATTTGACAGAGATGGTTTTAGAATTTAAAAGAAGAAGGGGTAAAAGCATTTCAACAGAAAGGGAGCTAGATTTTGGGGGCATGATGGATGAAACGATTACAATGAAAAGTACAGAAAACATTTATTATGATACTGAACCCTTTGATCCCAGTCCATCTATAAATCCTATCCCTAAGCCAAGAAGGACATTTCGATATGCCAACTGTAACCACCATGAGGAACGTATGGACAATTATCACAATCACAGGAGGAGAAAGTCTGTGGATGATAGTGACACAGAATCTTCTGACCCTTCTGTCCCACCACCTGAGTCAAAGAAATTTGGAAACAGAAAAATAAGACCCAGATCCAAAAGGTAAAATTTCTAGACATATATAAGACTAATCTTTTATACTGTGTATATTTCATGTCTAGTCTGGTTGAATTCTATTGTTTTATAACCATCTCAAGGCTTTTATGGTATACTTACTGGCTACATGACTGGTATAAGGATCTTATTATTATTTAAGAATTGAAGTTTAACAGGTTTGGACAAATTCCAGGAACCAGGTAGCCAGCGTTCCTATAGATTTGCTATTTGTGCACATTGTCCAACTTTTTGTTTTTTTTAACCTGGCTACTTCAAAACCCCATCAAAGTGTTATTGACACCAGCATACTTTCTGCTGTAACAAGCACCAATTGACGAGCAGCACTTATTGAGCTCCATTTACATGGCACAACCATTGTCATTTTATGCGCCCCAAATAATTATTACTACCTACTAACAGTTTTGTTGTTGTTGGCAGCATATTCCCATTTATACAGGATGATGTGCTGCCAATAAGCAATGCTTTTAATGTCTAGATACAAGATGCAATAAGCTGAGAAATGAGCAATTTGCTTGTTTGTCCACTAGCTTACACAGGGCAGGTGATCTGGACCAAATGTTCGTAGAATCGTAGCCCAAGCATCGGTCTGTGTAAACGGGCCTTAACACAGTAAAATCATTTGGACTGTAAGCTTTTATGGGCAGGGAGCTCTCTCATTTAATGCCATTGATAGATCATTTGTCATGATTACTCATTAGTGTTTTACTGTTACCTCCCCAATTGTAAAGTGATGCTGAATGGTGCTAAATAAATAAAGCGTATTATTATAAATGACAGGTAGAAAGAAACAGGGTTGACTAGTTTGCGAACAAGAATAGGCATTTTCTATTATAGTGTCAGCCATGCATGGTATGTAAAATGTGCCAGTATCCGTGTTTTGAGGATCTGCAATTTGTGGACCGCAAAACACTATGACGGTCTGAATGCACCCTTATACAGATAGCCCCGTGATTTTTCAGGGAGATCATTTATTTTCCAGGGAGTTTTCCAGGGAGATCATTTATTTTTAAAAACTGGACCAAAAACGTTAAAAATAAAAACATTACTCACCTCCAGCAATTCCTCTGCTGCTGCAGTTCTGACACTGCCACAGTCCCTGCTGCTCTACACTTGGTCCCAGCTCGATATGCCAGAAATGCCAGAAAAGCTCCATTCAGCCAATCATTGGCCTTAGCAGTGACCTGCCTTATCCACTGCTTAGCATTTTACTCTTTTTATGCAGTTGCCCTCTAAGGAAATTAAACAGTAGCTGCCAGGTTTACCCACAAATTACAGTGGACCATGCGGAATCCTTCTAACAAAAATGGATTGACTAAAGCAGACAACCCTTTTAAGCCAGGTATACAATTAAGATGGCTATCGACTGAAATCTCAGCTCCCCCATAAACAGACACGCTCAGATCAGACATAAATAGATATGTCTTATGTGGAGAAAAATGTAATCTGATCAAGCATATCTGGGACTATATGCAGTATGTAAAGAATTCTGCAGCATTTTTGTGTACACACTAGTAACCCATTTCACAACGCTAGAAAAAAAATGCAATATCCACTAAGAGGTTTTGAGTTTTGTTGGGGCAATGTAATGGTAAATGATAATGTACTTGCATAAATACTGTGTAGCATAACTTTAAGCCAAACAATTTGAGAGAGATTTATATAATTTCAACATTTTCATTTAAAATGGGCAAAATTGAATATTCATATAAAGCTGTTAAGTAATCTATATAGTAGATTAGGGTACATTTGATGTATTGTTGAGAAATGAATTGTGTTAGTGAACAGGGGTTATATATTTTACCTGTATTTTCCATATTTATATATTGACAAATATGAATAAATACTTTATGATATAGTCAATTTTTGCCTTGAGGGCCTTACTATATAGATTACTTTTCTGGTTTTGAACTGGTCTGTAGGCATCGGACAGGTGAGAGTATTCGGCATAATTGGATTTAAGTATTATTATTATTTTTATCCATATATATCACTGTAAGACGTCCATTACTTGTAAGTCGTATAAAGCTGTGTCTTTAGTTTAGTGAATGTAATGAAGTTGTCAGTTGCTATTTAACAGTATGAGGGTCTCTAGTGGCCTTTCATTTTACCCTTAAATGATAAAACCATATCAGTTAATGACAAAACATGGACTTTTGTGTAAACCAGCCTTTCATCTTTGTCGTTATTGCCCTTCTAGCATGACACTCAAGGAATGCTGTGACTGATCTCTTGGCATCTGTTTGTTTTTTAGGAAATCCTTTGAATATGAAGATGTTCAAACATTCAGGCGCTTCATACAACAAACAAACCACCCTCAGATCTCTGAAGAACCTGTCGAGCCCTCACGATCCGCTCTGTACCACACAGTATCAGAGGACAATATCTATGAGGAAGTAGCATGTAGGTTTCCCAATACTTCCCAGTACCTATTATATTTTGCTTACTATTTTTGCAGTTTTTCCATTAACTCCACTATTTTCTTTAGTTCCACAGAAAGAAAATCCTTATGAAGATATCAAAATATCTCCTATGCCTGTCTGGAGAGTCCCATCGTCATGGAAGATCCCTCCTCCAAGATGTACAATTAAAGCACCTAAGGTTGATTATTATTATATTCCACAGATCATAGGCATAGGCTATACCATAAGATTATCCTTCCATGATAATTTTAAATCATTCTACAAGGAACTAATGTTCATTATGGTGATGTCAATAAGAACCAAGCAAAGCTGTAGAAAAGACATAGAGGGAATTCATTAAATATTATACACCAGTTTTCAGATTGTAAAAACTTGAAAATTATGGAGCACAACACATTTCCAAAATACTTTGCAACTTTTTTTTCATTTTGTGCTTCTCTGATGCCTTTTTAAATGTACTGTAACAAAGAAAAATTGACAAGGCTTAGCAGGAGGGGCAAGGCCTCGTTTAGTGCTCAATGGGGTTTCGAAACCAGGAATCCCCACCGATCAAAACTTCTGACATGCCAAAAATGTTTGACAATGACAGGTATGATTTAATGTTACTTTGTATAGTAATGTAGTAAATGTCTTTCATCAGATCCCTTCAAAACCAAACTTTCTGAAAAGGCAAACACTGGAGCTGAAAAGCACCAAGCTCTATATTCACAAGAAAGCCCCCAAGGATTCCACACTACCAGTGACGCTAATGGAATGGAAAGTGTTCCGGAATGGTGGAGAAACAGCTAAGAAGAGGAAGAAGTTTCCACGGGTAAGTTTCCTTATTGAAAATGGTGATAAAGGTATACTCATTGTGCTATAAAAGCCTATTCATCTACCTCTAGACTTTGGTTGTGATCAAAACCAAGCATTACACAAAATCAAGTATTACACATTCTTCAGTTACAGCTGTACGTGTGTGATGGCAACAAGAGTCATTCATGACTAGCAAAAGGTGTGTAGCTGGAGGTACGCCCAGGGTGTACTTACGCCTAGTAAATTTTTTGTACAAATTTCTGCGATAATATTAATTCCCTACATCTGAATGGAGTTGGGCACTGACTTCTGCAAACCTACTTAGATGATTGGAACAGTTGCAGAACTTTCTGCATCAAATCTGCTAAATGTGAATATACCGCTACAATGATATCATTAAGGCTCTAAAGAAGTGCTTATGAATGATGTTGACCATTTGATAATCTTACAAGTTGGAGGTTGAGGTAATTATAATGCCAAGCAGATTCTTGAAGTCATTGATACATCTTAATCTACCTTGACAAAGAACGAGAGAATTTTGGATCATTTGGTAAGACTGCTAAGTTTTAAAAAAAAAATTTAAGCCATGGTTTAAATTTTGTATATACAAAATTGGATAGTGTATCTCACATGCAATCTCGGTGGGAACAGATTTAAAGTATACCTACTTTTTATCACTACATATAGTATATAACAGCCAAAATAAACTTCATATTCACATTTCTCTGTTTTAAATGATAAATCTGCATTGTTCATCCTGTGTTTATAGCAAAAGCAAAATAAAAAGTCTCCATGCAGGATGTGATTGGTCTAACAAGGAAACACACTCACAAAATCCTTCCTGTCTTAATTCTGTAGCAGCTTAATCTCATTGTTACAGTTCTTGTGGTCTTTGTAGGCATATTTTGAGTAGGAGCAAGTTCCATGTCTCTTCTCGCTTCTCTTAATGTACGGGATTCTGTTCTTTGTTGCTGTTCATTTTTTATTATTTTTTATTGTACATTATTATATTTATAATATATGCATATTTACTTTACTCTTCCAGCTTGTGATGAAGATACAAGACATTTTTGATGCTAAACGAGGAAAGAAGAAGGTTAAAATTCAGACCTTCGCGAGCCATGATACTACATCAAAAGGTATGTTGTCTGTTTGTGGGGGAGGGAGGGGGTAATCAAGTACATTTGAATAACTTCTTCAAAATAATTTTCTAGCCAACATTTTTACTTGTATCTGAGCTGATATCAAAAAGCTACATTACCTGTATGGTTTGCTAATGCTCTTTATTTATTTTCATTGTTTAGGGGAGGCGAGTGAATCTGAAAGTGAAGCAGAGGATAGGCAGAAAAGTAAGCAAATGGATTCTGCCTTATACAATTTTGTGTGGATGGTTTTGGAGGAACAAGGATATTCTTCTATTCTTATTGTTCCTATGTCAAAATGTATGCTTTTCAAGCTGTTAGTTAAATTACTACTTTTTAATTTCCATCTGTGTACATTTCACTGTTTAACGTAAAGAATAATAATAATGGTAATATAACTGCAGTCCATATTTTAGGCCTTCATTCATTTTCTGTGATTCAAAGTAAATTAGCTGAATAATTACATGGACCATGCATGAGAACTCGCTTCCTTCATGACATATTGTGTGAAATTACCACCACTCCCTGTGCCATTAGCACCAGACAAGATGACTTTAGTCCAAATTTCCCACCAGCTACTTCTAAATACTAGTAATACAAGAAATTGCCAATCTTCCCGTTTTCATATAAAAGTTCAAACAATGAGTGAAAGACAATGGTTTTGCTAATCCAGAATACCTGGTCATTCTGGATGGACCAGCTGATTTATCATGGATGAGTAGGAGCATGTGTTTACTTGAAATCTGGGCAGGACTCCTAGGTTGTCTTCCTTAATCTCACGACGCCCATAATAATGTTTCTCAATACTTAATTTAAAAGAAATACATTTTTAGCACCCTCAGGTACAGAGACTTATGATTAGAATATAATAATGATAATAATAATAATGAAAAATCCCTATGATTGGGAATCCTTACTAGAACTATCTTCAGATTTGTATCTTTGTTTATATTCAATGAACTAAAACGTGTCCCCACTAAATGGCCCAATGTTTAAATCAAGTTGTTTTGTATACTTCTTTTTTTTTTTTTTCTATGCGGTCTATAAATAAAATAATCCTGAAATCCTTCAGTTTTTACTTTGGTCACTATACGTCTCAGTAGTCATCTTATTATCATCACAGGCTGGATTACAAAGAAAGGTAACATGTAGAGATGAGCGAACGTGCTCGAGCACTGTACCGCTCGGCTCCCCTGCGCTTTCATGGGCGCAGGCAGCCGCTTCCGTCCTTCTCACCCGACGGAAACGGCTGCCTGCGCCCATGTGAGCGCAGGGGAGCCGAGCGGTACAGTGCTCGTTACGAGCACGTTCGCTCATCTCTAGTAACATGTATATAGCTAACACTGGATCTACCATTCACAGTCAGTGATGGTCACAACTTATCTACCCCCCTCCTTGCACAATAACTTCCGCACAGAGCATATGTAAAACACTATCCCACAGAAGTCAATGAAAAGACTCCAGGTTCCTATGGTCCATGTTGCTACTGAAAAGCATATCTGGCATATGGCTTCCCCATAATCTTGCACATAAAATAGAATACAAAATCTAAAATGATTCAAATAAATAGAAAATGATTATTTATCAGTATCTCTCTTTCATTAGCAAAGAAATATGGGTGGTATATTCCAATTAGATAAAATTTTTACTTCTCTCTACAGAGCACAATAAGCGTTTGACTCAATTCCAGAGCTCATTAAAGCGGAACCCTCACTACCAAACTTTGGAGAGAGACCTCATTGAATTCCAGGAGCAGCAGCTTTTTGAGTTGTTTGTGGTTGTTTCTTTGAAGAAGAAGCCATCTGGAAATGGCTATATCCCCTACATTACTCAACAATATCCCAATAAGGTAAAGGACGTTATTACAATTTTCATTTTCTTTTCACTACTAGCTTAGAGTATACATATTCATAATATATATGTATTAACTTTTGTCTTTTGGTATGTTTTATTAGAATGACCAGCCACTAAAACAATCTAAAGATACAGAAGAGAGGCTCAAAGTCATCCCCCAGTTTTGCTTCCCTGATTCAAATGACTGGGCTCCTACTTCAAATCTCAAAAGGTAATCAGATGATAGTCAAGTTGGCATATCAGCATAAGAAGGGTGCATTCCCACAACCAAATGTATTTTGCGGTCCACAAAACAGGGATCTGCAAAAAATATGGATGGTGTCTGACTGTCCATGTGAAATCCATTTTTTTTTTGCAGATCCATTGTAACAATGTCTATTCGTGTCCACAAAACAGACAAGAATAGGACAGGTTCTATCTTTTTTGTGGGGTTGCAGAACGAACATATGGATGCGGACCACATTTTTTACGGCCCCATTGAAATGAATGGATCCACATCTGATCCGCAAAAAATGTGTTTGTCTGAATGGGGCCTTACTTTCTCAGTTTTGTATAACCCTGTAACAGGAAATCTATTTTTTTTTTCAGTGAAACCTTTTCTTTTGTGCTAACTGGAGAAGATGGAAGTAGATGGTTTGGCTATTGTAAAAAACTTTTGGTAAGTACAGTGCTGCATATACTGTATATTTGTTGATTTTTTTTTTTTTTTTTTTAATCCCTCACCTTGGTCACCCATGAGCTTCCCATATTCACCTAGTGTCTAATGTAACCTTCCATATCAAAAGCACTTAAAGAGGCACTCCCACAATTTTTTCAAGAAATTTAGTGGAAACTTAGAAATATACAGTATATAAATTGTAATGAATGTAATCTTAACAGTGGCTCTATTCGGGGGTTATGCACTCCCTTCTAGTCGTCAGCTGTGTCATGTGACTGACACTGACTCTGACTGATTCAGCATCTTATGTGTGGACAGGAAGTCAGTTTCTATATTCATTCCTATGACCACTCCAATGTCAGACTCATAGGAATTAATAATAGAAGACATAGAGATTGAATTGCTTTTGATTCCTCATTACATCCACGTCCCAATGCCTGCAAGGTTATCATGTTATTGGGATTTCAATAGTAATACAAGAGCATTGAGGCTTGCCCACTTCCTACATAGTTTGTAGGTGTGTAAGAGGAGTCCTCCATGGGCTGGTTCTTGCTTTCAGCTGACCAGATGCCCTGGTAAACTATGAATATGGAATATAGCTGCATAGTACTCTAACTGCACTGATGTTCATGCTTCTATGGCCCTCACTGTGTGTTTTTAATATAAATGAGACATCACTGCGGATCATGGGCAGACAAATGTGCAGCTAATGTTCCTTCACCTCCTGTCACAGCATCCCGTAAACTATTGAAAAAAAATTCCTCCTGAATAATTTGAATTTATTATAAGTATTCATAAATGTAAGAAACTACTCATATTTACCTTTTTATTTTTCCATTATAGCCCCAAGGAAAAGGAAAACGTCTTCCTGAAGTGTACTGTATGGTCAGTCGACTGGGTTGCTTTAACCTTTTTTCTAAGGTAATAATGAAAATCAGAAATACTGCTGCTGCCCCATATACATATTGTCAGTATATCGTATCTTTTTATGGGATCTGCTAACAATAGTGTATGATCAGCATTGTTCTTAAGACACCAGATGTTTCTGGTGGTCACTCACGAATCCTCCATCTGTAGACCTAATGTGCGTGGTTGAACGACATAAAAATGCATGTGGATGGAGGGATTTGGGAAGATTATCTAAGACTACACATACATTGCATTTTTTTTTTTTATGTTCCGTATGTGCACCAGGAAGCCTTCTGGTGTAGTTGTGGAGAATATCCATAGGCTACTCACCCAACAGAAGCCACAAGAGTTTTGTGAAGGCCTTTTGGCCTCCATTGAGTGTTTATTGAAGACACAGCAGAGTGTGTGTTCGTATACAATGAACCACCAAAAATGTGTACTATTTTTTTTTTTTTTTTTGTTGGTTAAGGATAATGTATGCCAATGTATACAGCGACATATGTCCTAGCTATCCTCTTAGGTATGTGGCAGGGCATACTCAGATGTGGTGTACAGTCATGGCCAAAAGTTTTGAGAATGATACAAATATTAATTTTTACAAAGTCTACTGCTTCAGTTTTTATAATGGCAATTTGCATATACTCTAGAATGTTATAAAGAGTGATCAGCTTAACAGCAATTACTTGCAAAGTCAATATTTGCCTAGAAAATTAACTTTATCCCCCAAAATACATTTCAACATCATTGCAGCCCTGCCTTAAAAGGACCAGCTAACATCGTTTCAGTGATTGCTCCATTAACACAGGTGTGGATGTTGATGAGGACAGGGCTGGAGATCAATCTGTCATGATTAAGTAAGAATGACACCACTGGACACTTTAAAAGGAGGCTGGTGCTTGGCATCATTGTTTCTCTTCTGTTAACCATGGTTATCTCTAAAGAAACACGTGCAGTCATCATTGCACTGCACAAAAATGGCCTAACAGGGAAGAGTATCGCAGCTAGAAAGATTGCACCTCAGTCAACAATCTATCGCATCATCAAGAACTTCAAGGAGAGAAGTTCCATTGTTGCCAAAAAGGCTCCAGGGCGCCCAAGAAAGACCAGCAAGCGCCAGGACCGTCTCTTAAAAGTGTTTTAGCTGCGGGATCGGGCTACCAGCAGTGCAGAGCTTGCTCAGGAATGGCAGCAGGTAGGTGTGAGTGCATCTGCACGCACTGTGAGGCGGAGACTCTTGGAGCAAGGCCTGGTCTCAAGGAGGGCAGCAAAGAAGTCACTTCTCTCCAGAAAAAAACATCAGGGACAGACTGATATTCTGCAAAAGGTACAGGGAGTGGACTGCTGAGGGCTGGGGTAAAGTCATTTTCTCTGATGAATCCCCTTTTCGATTGTTTGGGACATCTGGAAAACAGCTTATTCGGAGAAGACGAGGTGAGCGCTACCACCAGTCTTGTCTCATGCCAACTGTAAAGCATCCTGAAACCATTCATGTGTGGGGTTGCTTCTGAGCCAAGGGAATCGGCTCTCTCACAGTCTTGCCTAAAAACACAGCCATGAATAAAGAATGGTACCAGAATGTCCTCCGAGAGCAACTTCTCCCAACCGTCCAAGAGCAGTTTGGCGATCAACAATGCCTTTTCCAGCATGATGGAGCACCTTGCCATAAAGCAAAGGTGATAACTAAATGGCTCAGGGAACAAAACATACAGATTTTGGGTCCATGGCCTGGAAACTCCCCAGATCTTAATCCCATTGATAACTTGTGGTCAATCATCAAGAGACGGGTGGACAAACAAAAACCTACAAATTCTGACAAAATGCAAGCATTGATTGTGCAAGAATGGACTGCTATCAGTCAGGATTTGGTCCAGAAATTGATTGAGAGCATGCCAGGGAGAATTGCAGAGGTCCTGAAGAAGAAGGGTCAACACTGCAAATATTGACTTGCTGCATTAACTCATTCTAACTGTCAATATAAGCTTTTGTTACTCATAATATGATTGCAATTATATTTCTGTATGTGATAAAAACATCTGACAAACACACATAAAAACCAGAGGGCAGCAGATCATGTGAAAATATAATATTTGTGTCATTCTCAAAACTTTTGGCCATGACTGTACACAGAGCACCCTGTGTATGGGCAGTTTATATCAGACTCAGATTACAAGTATAATTAGTATTTCTTTTAAGTAACTTTGCCTTTTTTTGTAGATTCTAGATGAAGTAGAGAAAAGGAGGGAGATGTCCCCTGCTTTGGTCTCTCCATTTATGCGCAGTGTCATGGAGGCTCCATTTCCAGCACCTGGAAGAACAATTACTGTGAAGAGTTACCTGCCAGGATCAGGAAATGAGGTAGGTTCATCAGTTTATAATGGATATTAGAATATGAATGTTTTTGGGAGGGAATAATAAAAATAGTAGATGGCACACTTTTATACACAGTAATGGGGTAATTAATTAAGACCAGCATTTTAGACACTGGTCTTAATATTCCCTTGCACTGGCACTTTATGTGCCTAAGTTATGTAGAAGTGCTGGCCTCTATATAACTTAGGTGCATCCACCGCCAGCCTAAATCCATGCCAGCTCCCTTGCTGCCGTAGATTTAGATAATTTTCTACACGTAAAACAGGCATAGAAAATGATAAATGAGAGGGGCCAGCTGGCCCGTCCCCTTACCCACACCACTTCCCCTTTTTTAGACCTGGCGTGAGCGGGGAAAAGGTATACATTCGGCCGCAAATCCCCTTTGCAACCATATATCTAATAATTAATGACTCCCTGAATTTCCATCACTTTTGTCAAAGTGAAATAAAACATATCTATACCTTATTCAGTAGGTATTATACTTGCTTATCTTTTCCAGGTAATTGAGCTGTGCAGGCCCATGGATTCTAGACTGGAACACGTTGACTTTGACTGCTTATTCAGCTGCCTCAGTGTCCACAACCTCACCAAGGTTTTTGCCTCACTTCTACTTGAGAGACGGGTTATCTTTGTAGCTGACAAACTGAGGTAAGTTGTCCTGAGTATCATGATAAATGTTTTAGGATATATTACACGTGTAAAATCCTACTACTAGCTGTCTACTGCTTGCTGGGAGTACAGTTGCACATGTTCCTATGGGTTTCATAGGCTTCCTTCAGTGACTGTACTGCCCAGGGTGCTACTTACGTCTCTTTTTTTAAAATTTTAAATTAATTGGTTATGTGGTGATCAGTCATCTTACCAAATATTCTGGGACAAATAGCTGTTACAGAGTCACTTTATCTGTGATTGTTGCCTTAATACATTTTTAATTCAGAAATAAGATAATTTTAATCATCCTTTATAAAAAACAAAACAAAACAATAAATGCATACATATTCATGTAACCTGATGATCTTCTACCTTTATTTCTCTCTAGCACGTTGTCTAAGTGTGCTCACGCTGTGGTTGCCCTACTTTATCCTTTCACTTGGCAGCACACTTATATCCCAGTCCTTCCAGCTTCCATGATTGACATTGTGTGTTCTCCAACTCCATTCCTTACTGGAATCCTGTCTTGTTCATTACCTCTGCTCAGTGATCTTCCTATTGAAGAGGTGAGTCTTAAAGCTGTGTATCTTTGAGTATTTGGGTTACGTTGCACTGTTGGCAGAACACTTCAATTTCACAGACCATTTAATGTGTATCAGGCCTCCTAACACTCCCCTGCTGTTAAGGGAGATAAGACTCATCATATTGGATTTCAACTGCCTGACCTTTTCATTCTTGGGGGATAATCCAGTGCTAGAAGAGTCTGGCAGCGTCTTCATCCCCCTCTTCCGATGGAGCACACATTTATTTTCTGCTGAGTCATGCATGCATGTGTTTGGGGTGTGGCTGTCTGCCAAACTCATATCACTTGATTGCTCTCTCATGTACTGTGCATTCACCTCATTCAGTATGGAGGTTGTGGAAAGCCATGTTGAGGGCAAACTAGTTTCCACTAAGGTTTATTATAGGTCAGAGAAATAATATGGTAGCTCAGTACTGTAGTTCATTTTGCTCCTTCTATATATTCTGTAGAATTTCTTCTTTAACTGGACATAATTACATAAGAAATGTACTGTATTAACATTATATTGCTGTACCGCATTCAAAGGATTGTCCAAGTTAAAGGGGTTGTCCAGGTTCAGAGCTCAACCTGGACATATCTCTTTCTTCCCCCACTCAGCTCCTCTGACATGAGCATCGGAGCTCTGATCCTCATGCCAGAAGGGCTGAGTGGAAGTGGGAGTGGAAGAAAAAGGGGATATATCTGGGTTAATCTCTGAACACAGGCAAACCCTTTAAATAAAAACTCAGGAATAAAATAACAAAAGAATCAATACTTAGCCCTTTTCTCTCTTGCCACTTCCTGTGCTTTGGTCCTCCCTTGTGTTGTTTGCTGGCTACAGCATTGCACACAGGTCACCGCTGCAGCCAATCACTGTCCTCAGCAGTGATGTCCCGTAAACTGCCGAGGCCAGTGATAGGCTTCACAGTGTCCTGTGTGTACCGAACATCACCACTGCAGCTGGGGATATGACGTCAGTGGAAGGGAGGACCGGAGTGTATTGTGGCAGGGGAGAAAAGGGGTGTGGCTTCTTTAGTTATTTTAGTACAATTACAGGGGATGCCCGAGTTTTATTTAACTTGGAGAACCCCTTTAAACACCTTTTATAATAACATGCACTTAAAGGTGACTGACTAATATGCAGTATTTGGATAATTATTCATTTACTTTTGTATTTTTACTTTTCTAGGTATTAATTGTAGACCTATGTGCAAACAAGTTTCTTCAGCAGGTGAGAACTGTTTGATGTCTAAGCCAAGGATTTGGTTTCACCCTTTACTAATTCATATTCATAAACTGTAGGATGAAGGTAAACAAGAATATATCACCTAAGCTGAGATGCAATTTACTGGCAATTGTTTACCATCATGGGGGGTCTAAGAAATACCAATTTGATGGGATTTATTTTTAAAAGACTTAAAAGACAGGATATTTTTGCTTGTAGACAGGATATTTGATGACAACTGTGATAATTGACTTAATGCAAATTAACACGTTAGTCTGTTTTTGTTGGTTATGGGTGGTGCTATCCACTCTGGGTGTATCCTTTTGTACACCACTCCATTATGTGCATTTAGGTCATCTTCTTTCACCTGGGCTCAGGAAGATGTAAGTCCCTGCCCTGTGATTGCATACAAGGCCTTTTGTAGAGTGGTTGCAAAATGACAGCTTCAATCTGATCTATGAGCAGTCTGCCAAAATTAGGGAGTTTTCTAGATGTACCATCTGGCCTGTTTCCAGCTCCTCCACCTTTTAGCACAGTACTGAGTGCACAAGGCACGTTTTTCTTGCCTGGCTTCATCCTACCCATTTGATGATTGTCATTTGGACACCTGCTTTGAGGTTGCCACCTTATCAACATACATGTCTGTATACATAAAAAATGATTCACCTGGGAATAAAAGCCTGCTACAGTAGGTTTTTCAGTTGGTGGCATTTATTTATGAGAACGTGCAATAAAAGAAATCATTAATGATAGTATGTGTATCAGAGGTGGTCACAGATGGCAGTGAGCACCTGTTCGAGAACAGTATATAGCTGATCATGGAGTAGCTTCCATCCTAACAATCCGCCAGCGATTGTGAGCTATAATAATTCGCTAGCTCAGTCCTTTACCAGCAATCTAATAGAGACATTTTTAGGGTGGCACTGATCAGCTTACCTCCTGGGACACTGTGCACCTGCAGAGGTTGCACATATAGTTTGTCTGCCTCCGGTGTGTATATACTATTTATACGTCCTATACTGATCCAAAATGCTCAATATTACACGCGTACAGTTTTGCAATACATATGACTTACACAGTTAATCTTCATTCTTCACAGGCTGCAGATGAAGATGACATTTTACCTCACAAGCTCCAGGCTGCTCTGGTCCAGATCTTGGAGCAGAGAAATGACATCATGTACCATGAACAACATTTCACAGAAGGTGAGCAAGAACCATGAGATGCCTAAGGCTACTTTCACACTAGCGTTAGCACGGATCCGGCACCTAAAGGGTGCCAACGGATCCGTGCTAACGCTATACATGTGTGGAGCCGGAGCAGCGCTCCGGCCCCACACATGACACACATTAAAACAAGACACAGACATACATACAAACAAACATACAGACATACATGCAGACATACATACATACTCACATACTCCCGGGACGCCGGCAGAACGTCTTCACGCGCCTCCTGCGCGCAGTGATGACGATTCCCCACAGCGCCCTCTGCTGGGCGCAGTGGGGAAATGTCATCGCAGCGCGCAGGAGGCGCGTGAAGACGTTCTGCCGGCGTCCCGGGAGTATGTGAGTATGTATGTATGTCTGTATGTTTGTATGTATGTCTGTATGTTTGTTTGTATGTATGTCTGTGTGTATGTATGCCGGATCCGGAATGACCCCCCATTGGAAATCAATGGAGGACAGATCCGGATTACTGGTGTGTCCACACCAAACGGATCCGTCCCCATTGACTTGCATTGGGGGTCATTCCGGATCCGTCTTGGTGCGGATGCCTGGACCGGAGAGCAAACCGCAGCATGCTGTGGTTTGTCCTCCGGTCTGAAGACGGAACGGAATGCTTTCAGGAGCATTCCGTTGTCTTCAGTTCAGTTTTGTCCCCATTGACAATGAATGGGGACAAAACTGAAGCGTTTTTTTCCGGTATTGAGCCCCTATAACGGAACTCAATACCGGAATTTAAAAACGCTAGTGTGAAAGTAGCCTAATAGATTGATATTGTTGGGGTTTTCTGAGATCTCAAAAAAGTTAATTAACAGCAAGGATTGTTGTAAAATGACTAATGACTTGGCTATCTGACCCCCCACCTATCCAAATCTGCCACTTCACAGCTCCCCACCATTCTTTGTTTCTCTGCTGCAGGTTTTTGCAGCTTATTTGCAGTTTTAAAACTAAGCTTCACTTTGGAGGCACTATATATTAGAAACATCTGATTATAGACATTCTCTAATATATATTTATTGGCATATAATCAATTTCAGTACCAGAACCATCTTTTTCTATGGAAACAACAGCTGCTGTAAATATGTATTGATGCTGTTGTCAAATCTGACAAACATGCATGTGATATTTATGAATTTAAGTCCACTTCCACTACTGTTGTCATATTTAATACATTATTCTTTTCTTTTCAGAAGATGTTAGTCTGAATTCTTTGGTATCAGAAGCCTTTGTATGGTTCTTTGTGGAGATCTTTGGGCATTACTCTTTGCACATGTATGTGAATGAGAAGGGAGAGCGGCTTTTCCAAAGAGAACTGTTCCGCAAGTCCCACACTTCCAGGAGTGTACGCCAGTTCCTTGACCTTTTCATGGAGACTCAGATGTTTGCAGGTTTTACACAGGACAGAGAACTAAGGAAAAGTGTTGTGAAAGGTAAGGAAAAGTCTAGCAGGATTAGACAACTCAATACGATGATGGAGTAGCATTACAGACAGGTGATCTCATTGTAGATACTACCAGTAATTTATCTTTTTAACGTTGGTGTCACCAGCTTTGGAAACACTAGGCTAGAAGCAGGTGGTTAAATTAATTTCCAATTAAAAAATAAAGGGTCCATGCGGCCAAGTTGCAAAAGATAGGACATGTCCTATCTTTGTCTGTAACATGTGGATCGCGGACCCATTGACGTCAATGGGCACAGCGATGTGGGGTGCACACAGCCAGTGTCCGTGTTTTGCAGATCTGTGAATACAGCCTTAGGGCTCATGCACACGAATGTGTGCGGTCAGTGCTCGTGCTGTGGACCGCAATTTGCAGTCCACAATGCACGGACACTGACAGTGGGGCCGCCGCATTCGGATCGCGGAACCATTCACTTGAATGGGGTCCACAATCCGCACCGCAAAAAAAGTAGTGCATGCACTACTTTTTTGCGGTGCAGAGGCATGGCCAGAAACACCACGGAAGCATTGAATTATATATACCACGGGGCATGAATTATATATACTTGCTTTATGCATTTACATTGACTTTTGGTAGATGTGATGTCTTCTATGCTATAATCCACCAAACATTGAAAATGATTCTATAAATATAAAGGTGCACTAATTTCCATGCCTTTGTCATTATAGATGACAGCAACTATTATAATAGATATATTACACAGGTTCTATAGCTACTTATTGACATTTTTTAAAAATAATCAGATACCTCAAATACCTGTCAACACATTCTTTCCCTTGTTCCCAGTATCACTGCATCCTGGCAGTTTGTTTACATGCAGAACTTTCTGCTTTCATTAGTTTCCTGTAGTTTCCAGATGAACCCAGAATGCTTTGTGCTATAATGTTTCACAGGGCTTGCTCCGCCTGCCACACCATTCCTTTTCCAGTAGTCACGTTCCCTACACCTTCCCTCTTCATGTTAGTTAGGTGGAGTAAGCCTACTACAGAGCAATGCATATTGGGTTTGGTTAGCAAATCCAGCAGGAAAGTGTTGAGAACAGGAAGTTCTGCATGTAAACATCCTGCTGATGGAGAGAATGGGGAAGTAAAGTATTGACATGAAAAACAGGTATATGGGGCAAAAATATGCAGTATTTGGGATACTCTGGGAAGGCTTTAAAAAATTAATTATAAGACTGGAGAATCCATTTCATTCAAAGAAAAGACAGACAGGCAGACTCAAAACTCTTACTGAAATCAATAGGGGCATCAATTGAAACCTTTCTCTATGTTTTTCTGTAAAAAAGGATAAAACAACGAAATGTAGAAAATAATGTGAATATAAAAGAACACCTACAAAATGTGCAAGTACATATATTAATGATGAAAATGTTTCTCTTCAGTACTGTGCATTCACTAGGACAGAAATATTTACATGAAAATGTTCTCTTTTTCTTATTCAGGACTTTTTGAGGTTCGGGCCTGTGAATATCTGAAGACTCTCCCTGAAACAGAGCCCAGCGGAGTTAACAAGTTTTTGAAAGGCCTAAGTATGTCTGATTCCATCTTATGCATTATTCCTCCTTGTATTTCATTGGTGTTGATATTAGAAAGGCCTAGTCAGCTTCAAACACAACTGTCACATTAATGTATTCAGAATTGTGGATACCATGCCTTTTTGGTAATTGATAAAATGTACTTGTACACCTTGCAGCTGAGCCTTGGAAACCAGGCATGGATTACCGCCAACTGACATACTTTCTCTGTACTTGCTGAGGTTTCAAGCTGCAAGAACAAGTAAAGCATGGCATTTAGCAGTATACTGTGTATGGTTACCACAGCTTGGCCGCAATGTGTATGGGCACCCAAAAGGTTATTGTAGCCAAAATAAAGAGACCTACTGAGGTGATCGTGGTATACAAACATTCCTTTCATAGCATTATGGCTAATATAGATGATTGCAATAGATCTGATTCTGAATTATTTAATGCAGTAGATACAGGGTCTTGCATCATAAGCACCTATTTTCCATGCTGTTCATTCAGGTCCTTTAGTCGGTTATTACATTCCTAATATTTAGGTAAAGTGATACGTGATCTGCAAATGCAATGTATGAAATCAAACCAAGTGTACTTTATAGATTTAATGGTTTCTAAAGAAACCATGGACATTATTGCCTGTTGATCCTGATCAGTCTCCATCTGTCCCTGGTTGAATTCTCTGCTTAACATAAGTTTATAGCTCCAGCTTCACCTGTTTTCACTTTCTTTGTTTGTTTTTCACTTTCTCATTTTTGCAATGTAGTACTAAATATGTTGGGACCCAAAACTTTCTATCAAGTAGGTTTAGAGCTGTGGATGGATCTTATCTAGTTCTGGCTTGTGTAGAATTTACTATACCCTGCAGGGCATATAAATAGACAATACAAATTGTTGGTGGTATTAAGTTGTTAATGAGCTTTTCACACTTGAAGCCCATTCGCACTAGAAAAGCATTAAAGGTTATGGACAAATGGAAGCAATTTTTTATCATTTCATTTTTCCCCAATTTTGAGCTAAAAATATATATATTTTTCAATTGTTTTTTTATTAAAAACGTTCAACAATTTTTCCTCTGCAGCTTTCTGCTTCAGTGCATCTACATACTATTCCTCCTGCCTCACACTGAATCTATCAGGGAGCTGCTCTGAATGGTCGATCTGTGATCCTTATTTCTGAGCTCCTGATAGACTAAAACACTCATTTAGTCTAAAGATGATATCAAAATGATTCAGAAATGGGGGCTACAGATCGAGCCATCAGATCAGCTCCCTGACGGATTCAGTGTGAGAACAATAGTCTGCAGATGCAGTAAAAATGAACACTGTAGATAATAATAAAAGCCAACTGAAAAAAAGCATGTTTTGCCCAAAATGAGTAACGTGAAATGATTAAAAAAATGCCCCTTTAAAGGCTATGTACACATTTGGAGGCTATTTTTTTATGACTGCATTTTACTCATTTTGGGCTATAAATCATTTTATCAGTTGGTCTTTAATAGGCCACATTCTTATCTGTGAGATAAGAACTGAGCTATAATGAGTGTTTATAATGTCAGAGAGCAGAGATAAGAAGTCTATCTGCTCCTGGTCTGATGGAAAAGACAGAAAATTCAAAGGGTTCTACTAGAGCATGTCAGCTCTGTACAGAAAAAAGGACGCCATATTTTTTTTTAACAAAGACCAATTTAAAAAAAGTATTTTTAGCGCAAAAGGAGTACAATGCAATAATAATAAAAATGCCTTTAAGCACTCGCTGTACTAAATAGTGGCACTTTGTAAGATTCTAAGGGTGTCAACAACAGCTTGGAGACACTTTTCAGGTGATTTTTCTTTCTGAGGAAAATTGATGATAGAGACATTACAGATCTACTCACCCACATTTTATACCCTTCAGTCTATAAAGGGAACTGAAAAAAAGTGTAAAAATAGAGTAAATATCATTACTGTGTTAGATCTAGCTTTAGTGATATTCCTATAACATGTTATGCTTGTTTTGCAGGTAATAAAATGAAGTTTCTTCAAAAGAAATAAAGGAACTGAAAATACTGCTTGTCTGTGTTATAGAGTTGTCATTGTTGCACTCTCAAAGAGGAATGCCAATAGCTTCCATCAGAGTTTCCAAGCAAAGAATTGATAGTGTCTTCATTTTAGCCATTTGGCCTATATTAGAATAAATAAACCGTTGAAGATAAAGAAATAAATGATCCCCATTCTCCTGAATTATCTAACCAACAGAAAAATCTGGATTTCTTGAAGATATATTTTGTAGAAGCCAGGAAAGGAAAACATAGAATTTGCTGGATGTCCCTTGGCTGCTCATACAAGCATTTATGAGACCAGTTATTCTTGGAGTGTGCTACATTTGGGTTGACCAAACGTTCCACCCTGAACTAAAACCTGAAGAAACTGGATTTTATTTTTGGTTACAACTCTTTTTTTGGTCAAAACTCAAATCCGGGCAGCTGGGTTTGCAAATTGGAAGCTGAACAAAGGGAAAAAAGCCAGTGAAATGTTATTAAAGCACTTCCTATAATTTATATGTAAATAGTGGATGAAACAGAACGATAGTGACCTACATAAATCATTCTGCACTTATGTATATAATAATACTGAATTACACTGGACTTCCATAATATTGTGGCAGATATATGAACTTTCAAAACTGGTGTCACGTATCACTGTGAAATGTACCATAATGGACAATATTACTGTATGACACAAGGGACAGTGCTGTTCTTAATACAAGTTGCATACGTTAACAATGCAAAGGTCACATCTGCATTTGGATGTGTTTGTAGAATATATGATGAAAATATAGAAATGCACTTTATTTAGTATATTAGAAACTGTAATATGATTTAAAGGGGCTTTCCAGGACTAAAACAGCAATGGCATATCGTTAAAATAGTCCATCAATGTTTGATTGTGGGTGTTTTAGCCCCAGGATCCCTGCTGTTCTGCAGAAAAAAAGGGGTTGTCACAACCACAACTCCTTCATTATTGACATAGGCTCAGCGGCTCGTCCATACTTCTTGGAAAAACACTTCAAAGTGAAGGTTTAGGCAAGAGCCAGTTTCCCTTGAGGCTGCACCATTTGTCCCCTTTTTATCTCAACTCAATGACCCCTCTCAGTGTATTAAACTGTAAATGTGACGTCTCTTTAAGTGCCTTTAAGTGTTAGTTGTACATTTACGTTAATCTGAAATATTGTTTTCCTTAATTCTACTTACATTTATATCATCATAGAGTTTATATGAGTTCATGAAATAAAGTCAATAATGAATATTATTTACATAAAATACAAAAAATTTACTTTGCCGACTTACCATTTTACATTTTATAAGTCACAGTGGGCAAAGTCTATCCAATCCATACATATGGACTTTGAATGAATCAAACATCATCGACAATCACCATCACCTTGGCCTTACAGTGACTATTTTTTGTAGGGCTTTTCCCTTTGGATTTATAATGCCACATATACAGTTTTCAATTAAAAATAAATTCTAGATAGAAATATTTCTTGCCCAGGAATGTGTCAAACATATGGATTCTGTTGATGTTAACCATTCCACCTAAAGAAAACCAGCTTCTTATTGAAGAAGGTATCCGGAAAGTCCATAATAATGCCCTCCCCCTTTCACACATCTGCTGCATATTATTCAAATGCTACATTTTTGGGGATATTATGTCAATGATTTTAGCCAAATGCTGTCAGCTGTCTGTTTTTGCAGCTGAACAACAGGCTTTTGTGTGATTCCATTAAATATGATTAATCTTTGGCCAGGCAAGAAAATATTTTTCTAATGTAGTATTGTGTTCAGCTGAACCTTACACTTAAGAGTTGTGTTTGTTCCAGCTCAGTTTGATAAACGTGGGTGCATCCCTTCTTTATGTTGGATATGGCCGCCTTCGTCCCTAAATGCCTATGATACTATCCTGCATATTAGAGTATAGCAGCATATCAGCAATGTTCTATCAAGCTGGTTGGTTCTTGAAGCTCATAAAATTGTGGTTGCTTTCAGGGAAAAACAAATATTTTCCAAAGTCAAGAATTTTATATTACCATGGTAACTCCTGAATTCCTAATTCTATGTCCCTCAGTGGTTCTGCATTCTCGGAACTGCCTTGGACTTCACAAATCTAAAATCTGTCTGGTTACCAGTTGCTTGCCCTTCTTGTTAATTGCGTAGACAGCACAGAGAAGATAAATGTATTATAGCAGCTGGTACAATTTTGGAACATCAGTTGCCATAATAAATCAAGAACACTAAACTGAGTTTATGACCAGGGGTGGTTTAGAAGATGTAGCCTGGGGTAATAAGGGGTAAGGTTAGGAAGATCTCCATATTTGAGAAATACCTCTGAGTGTGCTTCCATGATTAAGGCTTCTAACTGGTGACCACCACCCCAATATATTTATAAAATGCTGCAATCTTTAGACAGAGTTAGAGTAAACATTCAAGAAGGTCATATACCTTGATGTTATTACAAATGATAAAATGGATTATGTAATTGAGATAAAATAATGCTATATGCGGGAAAGATATTACTATACATAACAAATTATACTGTATCATACCTTAACATATCTAAAGGTACAGATCGAATTATATTCCATCAAGGATTTCCTTTATAAGTTTATGTCCAAATTTTACAGTTCTGTTGCTACCGGTTCACTGTATTAGCCTAATATCTATTAGCCAGATGCTATTTAACCCTTTCAGTGTCTGGAAACATAGTGCATATGCTTGAACACATTTATCCATCAATTCACTTGTGAATGGCACAACTTGATACAGTAATAGTTGGTTTCACATATGTGGAAAACATGGCTCATATTGAGCTTATATGTATATATCATATTGTTATTACATGCTGTTTTTTCTAGGTAATATGTAATACTTTATTAGGACCTGTATAATTCACTGTTATGCTTTTATACTGGTGCAGAAATATGAATAAAGTGTTACAGGAAACTCTTTGATTCTGTGTTAACTGAATGTGGCCACAATGCTTGTGCATTTAAAAAGGGCCTGTCATCACTCTGTGTTGTTCCGTTCCTTTGTTACTCTTGCTATAAATTCATGAATGAATTAAACGGTTAACAATTGAGGGAGTGTTCACACTCCACACTCACTACTTTTACACTGTCCAACCTGTACTGCCATTGTCAGAATGAGTGGGGACACATCCCTTTTACAAGGAAATTGTAACACCCAGTTGACAAGTTATTTGCAGTGCCCGAGTTTGGGGTGGCTCCAACGCAATGCTGTGTCCCCCGGACACAGTCAAGATGTCACCATGTGTTGATGCTCTCTGGAGGGGATGGTAAGTTGTGGTGCACCCCAATGGCAAATAAGTCCTGAGAGTCAGGGTCTGCAATTAACCACTGTGTTTCTTTAGTGGAGGAACTCAAGTGCAAAACAATACAGGCAAGGTACAGAGCTGGCTTCTCCAGTCTCTTCCCTGGCAGAAAAAGGGTTCATTGCTGAAGAAAGGCCTGAGCTAGCTCTATCTCTCTCTCAGAGGGCTGGTACCGTGGCCAATGGCTGGAGGCTCAGTAGTCCAGCTGGCTCCTTGGTTACAGGGCTGGTGAACCATAGCCTGTGGCTCAGCATCCCCATCTCAGCGTCTTTTTCTGGTCACTCATGCAGACTGGCATGATTCTCTTCTTCTTAGCACTGATCCCTAACTGCAGAACACTAAGATCTCTGACTGCTCTCCTTATATACAGTTTGTAGCTGAACTAGAACCTTCTAGTGGTAGGGGTGGAGTAAACTCAGCACAAACAAATGCAAAGTTACAACTTTGTCTGTCATAGACTTGCATTAGCACTTCAATAATAGCTAATGGGAATGACAAAGCAGTTTTTCCAGACAAAACCAAGTCTTCAGACATAAGGTCAGTCTGCCTGGTTTTGGTGGCAAACAAGTCTGTATTTTTCCCTCCAAAACATGCTCTTCTTTAAAGAGGACCTTTCGCCACTTTCAAAAAATCAAACTACACTATGTACCTCATAGTGTATCCCCCTCTGATGGCAGCGGCGCTTTTTTTTTCAAAAGGTCCCCCGGTGGCTTCACACGGCCCCCCAGTTCTTCTGTCGGGCTTTATGTAAATTAAGAACCATCGGAACAGGGAGGAGGAGACTCCCTGTTCCTCAATGGGCGTTGCTTCTGCCCTGCTGTGAGCGCTGTCCAATCAGAGCGGACCGCTCACAGCAGGGTTGAACTCCTTCGGCCCTGCTGTGAGCGGTCCGCTCTGATTGGACAGCGCTCACAGCAGGGCAGAAGCAACGCCCATTGAGGAACAGGGAGTCTCCTCCTCCCTGTTCCGATGCTTCTTAATTTACATAAAGCCCGACAGAAGAACGGGGGGCCATGTGAAGCCACCGGGGGACCTTTTGAAAAAAAAAACAGCGCTGCTGCCATCAGAGGGGGATACACTATGAGGTACATAGTGTACTTTGATTTTTTGAAAGTGGTGAAATGCCCTCTTTAAACCTTATGCAACTGTGGAAAATCACTAGCGTCTCATTATTAGCTAGGAAGTCCCAAAAGTCTCTCAGTATTCATTAACCCTTTCCATGGTGCTGTGCAAACACAGTGCAAATGAATAGGATATATATCTTAACAAACATAAAATGCAGTTACACAGTATTAAACAGTATACGTCAGTGCAAGTTAACCCTTTAAAGTGAAGTAAAGTAAGGATTGATGATTTTGCATAGGGGAAACGGGGGCAAATGTCAACAAATGTCCAGACTTCAAAGTATCCCTGTTCTAGGGCATTGCATATTCAGAAGTGGAATAACAGCAATAGCACAACACAGAGTCACTAGAAAAGATGCTTCAGAACAGTTGTTTTATGGGGAGTGATAGATCCACTTAAGTCGGTTGTTCCATCTGGAAATCATACAAAGAACAGCTTTTGCTCTGGCAGACTAAACCCAACCATGGGTGCCATGATATATTAAATTTGTCCTCCAGTGATTACCAGTAACTGTCCAGGGCACCATGGTGAGCAGCAGGGAGGAGTTTCACTTGAGATATATTTTTTGAAGTAACTCCATGTTTTCTACTTCCTGCTCTGGCTGGTTAACTTCCTCTTTGTTTGGACTTTTATCACTGCAAACAATCCTGCTTAACATTTTTAGTCAGACTATTACTGTGGCCAAAGAGAGCTCCCCATAGTGTCTCAATTGAACATCACACATTACACTAATGAAAGCAATGGTCTTCCATGGTCATCTAGAGAACAACCGATCTGTCGTACTGTTATCACAATTCTACATCTGCTATTATCATGAGGATTACCTTGTAGATAACATCTTTTTCTCAAAGTAAACAGACAATGGATTACCTTTCTATATAAGAGGTCTTATAATTTGTGTGGACTGTTACAGAAGCACAATATTACATTTCAATGTCATAGTGTTGCTAACATGAAAAAACTGCCAAAACATTTTCTAAGAATACTGAGCTTAAAAAATCATGAAAGTGTCCTTTTTAAGAGCAAAATTCTGCAGAGTTCTGAAAACTAATCCTGTAATGGCAGATTTTCAATAATTTGTTATATATACCTTTAAAGGGGTTTTCGGGATTTTAATATTGATGACTTATCCTCACTTCTATGGGACGGCTCTTTCCTATTCAAGTGTATAGGAAGGAGACATCCCATAGAAGTGAATGGGATGGCTTCTTGTAATTATACCTGCTCGCCGCTGCGATGTCAATGGCGAGCAAGTAAACGCTGAAGGGAAGGCAGCGCTTGCACAAGCGAACCCTTCTCTTCAAACAGCTGATTGGTGGGGTGTTGGACCCCCGCCGATCTGATAATGATGACCTATCCTGAGGATAGGTCAATAGTAAAATCCTGGAAAACCCCTTTAAAGGGAGTCTTTCACCTTAGTTTCACCTATATAACTAACAGCAGTGCCCCACAGAAGATTGCAAACACACCCCAAACATACCTGTGTGCACTGTGTGTCTGTATTCCATGTCCAGGAAAAGCACTTTTATTCTGCTGGAAAACAGCTCCCAAGTGCGCAGCTGAAAGTTAAAGTAATAACAGCTTTCTCCCCTGACTCAATTTCTAACAGCTATATCTTCTGAGATACTGGATATAAGCTTGGAATGCCTGCTTTCAAAGAAGGTCGGAACCATTTTTCTATCTGCTACCAATCCCAAGATATGAGCAGCTAAAGCAGCCCTCCCCTCTTCAGTCTAGTTTGCCTTGGGCACTTGCAGCAGCAGAGCTGGGCACTTGGGAGCTGTTTTCCTCCAGAATAAAAGTGCTTTTCCTGGACATGGAATAAAGACAAAAAGTGCACACAGGTATGTCTGTGATGTGTCTGCAATCTTCTGTGGGGCAGTGCTCTTAGTTATATTGGTGAAAGACTCCCTTTAAGTGAAGCAGTGAGATCTTGCATGCTGTTACAGGCAGTGGGTGTGGACCCACTGTGCCAACTAACCAGTATGACTAGGGCTAAACCTAAGGGTTTTGTACTGGCAGTTCCTTGGTTTTCAATTTTTAACACCTTACAGGGATCACTGCCACGGACTAACCAGGCTGCTACCTCCTGGAGCAGTCCTGGTGTAATTGGCTGCTGACCCACAGGGGGATCAGAGACACTGATGTGAAGCACCAAGGAATCAGTTGAAAGACGTAGTCTGAATACAGTCCAAGGTTTAGGCAAACTGAGTACATGTGTATTCCAGATAACAAATCCAAGGTCCGGGCAGGCTGAGTACGTGGATAATCCAGATAGCAATTCCAAGTTTGGGGCTGGCGGGAAAGAGCAGAATTGATAATCAGGCAAGGTATGGTATATGGGTATTCAGACAAGACAACACACCTTCACTGTTTATGGTCTCCATAGCAGGACATCACAAAGATGCAACAGAAGGAAGAAGATTCGGTTAAAATTGATCAGTAAATATGGTCAAAATATGCTAAACCTCTGACCAGAAGCTAGTCAAACAGTGGTGAGTTCCCTGTTCCCATCAACATCTCCAACACAGGGGTGAAACAGAGGGCACAAGTGCATAATGTTTGGGGGGCACCTTATACCACCTAGTCAGGATTTTTTACCCTACCTTGTGAATCCTGCTGGCATGAGATAACCTGTGTGTTAATGTATATAGAAGGTCCCTCTGTTCTGTTGAACAGGTAACTTTCAGATCCTGTTCCTAATCAGAAGAGCTCAGGGAATCAGCTGGAGATATCAACATTTTATAGATTATGGACAGGGTGTGGTGGATAGTGCCTGTCACTTCACACAATTGATCAAAGGACATGTTGGAGTGTGAATAATCAGAGGGGTTGGGTAGGAAGATCAGGTAGTGTCTGAGTTGGGACGTTTGCCAAGTTGAAAGAGGCAAGTTAAAAAATTATACAAGAGATTGGGTAGACAACCAGTTACAGTTGTCACAATATCAAAATTTTGATTCAGTTTTGATACCAAAAAAAAGTATTGCAATATTTGATATAATTCGATACCACGCAAAAAAAAAACAGCACAAAAAATACTCAGACATTAATCTCATGTTGCCGGATCAATATGATTATGGCAATACCAAACTTGAATAGTTTTTATTTTGTTTAACTTAAAAAAAAAAAACGTGGAAAAAAATTATTTTCTGACGGCCACAACTTTTTTATTTTTGATCTATAGAGCTGTTTTAGGGCTTGTTTTTTGTGGGACAAACTATTTTTATTGGTACCATTTTTTGGGTACATACAACTTTTGATCACCCACTTTTTGGGGGGACAAGGTGACAAAAGAACAACAAGTTTTTATTGTTTTTTCCATTATGGCGTTCACTGAAAAGGAACATTTTTTAAATATTTTAATAGTGGATTAGGTGGCAATTAGGTGGCTATAGCGGTGGAGGTTATTTTGTGCATTGTGACTATATCCTAAATAGATATACCAATACATTTTCTTTCTTATATTTGTGAACCTAGCATTGGATTCATATGTCACAGCAGCATTAGCCACCACTGAATCTATGTGTTGTTTTTGTTTTTACTATTTAAGGACACCATTGCTCCTGATGTGTCATCTATATAATGTTAATACATTATTGATGCCACCACTTCCCATGTATGGTGTATTTTCCCAGTGACAACGCCTCTTTTCCTACTCTCTCATTTTAATCCGTGTCTAGTGGCTTTTTAACCTTGAAAGGTTTTGTTACATTTGATTTTTGTGGCCTGACCATTTATAGGTTGTGGTGTTATCAGGGGTGTTGCCAGGTAAGTAATGATCAGATGCTCGCCTCCTGAGTTTTGAATTCCACTGTATTGCTATCTTGATGCAGCTGGAGTAGGAGGACAAAACATGGCAGCTGATGCTGGCCCCCACAGAAGGGCAGGTACTGGGAAGGTATTTTTTGTTGCTCGAGAATTATTTTGTGATGTACTGTGGTATTTGGCTCTACTGGGGTGGTATTATGTGCCGCTATATGGTAATGCTGACCTTGCCTAATTCTGTTTCCCCGCCTTCTATCAATCTGGACCTAGCTACAACATGGGGCCACTTTTCATCTTTTACAGGGCCACTTTAAGTTCCTGGTCCGCCTATGGGTGTTATATAGGGTGTAGCCACACTTGAGATCCTTTACGCTGGTTAGACGAGCACTCTACCATTTTTTTGGACTAATGTTACCCTGTATATTATGAGTGTCTCTACTGCATGTTTTTTCTTTTGTTGTAAAGAATGCTGTACATACGTTAAAGTGTTAGGGCTTTTTCACATGAACAATTCCATTGCAGGAATCACGCTCCATTTGTGAGTGTGATTCTCCATTCTAGACTTGCAGAAGCACATGGCATGATCATGATTTATAATGCTATGTGCCTCTGCTTGACCTTACTTCTACAGAATTATAGTACCATAAAGTTCCGAAAAGCTAGGACAGGACAGCATGCCAGGTCACCTTAGTTGTGGGTGCACGTCTCTGGGGGGGGGGGCGGTGAGTTCCCCCACAAGGATCAGAAGATCAGGTACATGAAAAAAGTCTGGTGGAGACATCAGATCCTTAAGTGAAGCTTTATTCCGGATGCTACGTTTCAGCCCAAAAGGCTTTGAAATGCTTGAAAAAGGCCTTTTAGGCTGAAACGTAGCATCCGGAATAAAGCTTCACTTAAGGACATGCTGTCTCCACCAGACTTTAGTAACATAAAGCTGTTACCTAAAAAACAGTAGCAGAATTGCAGAAATTTTTCATATTAACAGTCTAAAAAAATTAATAAAACCATGAAATGTACCCAAAATGGTACCATTTAAAAATAAGACTCATTCCGCAAAAAAGAAGCCTATATGTCGATAGAAATATAAAAAAGTTATGTATTTTGAAATGTGGAGATAAAAAAACAAAAACACATTCTGATTTTTTTTTTATTTTAATCATGATTTTCATTACAATTTTTAATGTTTATGAGTATACACCTGATGGTATTATAATAATAATAAATATATAATATCTGAATGCCTGTCAGAGATCTTTTAATGCCCTTTTGGGGGACATATTATGTGAAGAAATAAAAGGGTGTAAAAAACACACCATCCACTCCAACATAACTGTATGAAAATGAACAGTGTTGGAATGGGGTTGCAGAGGAAATTATTCTCAGGGTTCCAACCCTCATACCATCAATAAAGTCTAATAGGATTTGATTCAAAGAAACAGATCTTATGGATTAGTCTGGACCTACTGGACGATACTTTGGTATTCTGATGGGCCAGTCTTATGTTGAAACTTTACAAAACCAAGTAAGGTACCTGTTTTAACACTTTATTTAAGGCCAGTTTCACATGAGCGTATTATGGAAGCATTTTTGCGTCCTTATTATTTACTTGTGGCCCATGCACAGGTTTACAGGCCCAAACTCATAGCCTCATAGGGATTTAGTGTGGAAAAAAATATAAATTACACAACATATTTTTGTTCTTATTGTACAATTTACCTTAACCCGATGCCGACCGCCCAATCCCCAGAAAAGGGGTGTCAGGGAGCCCCCGGACGGACCAGCGGCGGGGGTCCGGCTGTGCCCAGTAGCCGGACCCCTGCTGAATGCGCCAGCATCGGTGAAAACACCGATGCCGGCGCATTAACCCTTCATGTGCCGCGGTCAGCGCTGACCGCGGCACATGAGGCGCGCGGCATGGTGTGCAATCTATTCAGGACGGCGAGCGGGGCCATCGGGTCCCCGCGCTGCTGTGACGGGGACCCGATGGCTTAGATAGCAGCCCGATGCCTTCCTTAGGCATCGTGGCTGCTATCCCTGCGAGCCTGTGCGATCCAGCCCCCTGGATCGCACAGGAAGCAGGCTGTAAGTGTATTACACTTACAGCCAATGCATTACAATACAAAAGTATTGTAATGCATTGTAAAGGGGATCAGACCCCCAAAAGTTAAATAAAGTGGTAAAAAAAGTTAAAAAATAAAGTTAAAAAAAATAATAATAAAAGTTAAAAAAAAACTGCCATTTTCCCAAAAAAAGTTAAAAAAATTGTAAAAAAAAGAAAGGTATACATATTAGGTATCGCCGCGTCCGTATCGACCGGCTCTATAAAAATATAACGTCATCCACCCCGCCAGGTGAACGCAGTAAAAAAAAAAAAAACTGTGCCAAAACAGACATTTTTTGGTCACCTTCCCTTACAAAAAGTGTAATAGCAGGCAATCAAAAAAGCGTATGTACCCCAAAATGGTACCAATCAAACCGCCATCTTGTCCCGCAAAAAATGAGACCCTAACTAAGACAATCGCCTGAAAAATAAAAAAAATATGGCTCTCAGAAAATAGCAACACAAAAAAAGATTTTATTCTGTTCACAAATGCATCTAATGTGTAAAACTTTCCAAAAATAAAAATGTTAGACATATTGGGTATCGCCACGTCCGTAACAACCTGCTCTATAAAAATATTACATGAGATGGCCCCCCAGGCGAATGCTGTAAAAAAAATAAATAAAAAACTATGCCAAATTAGCCATTTTTTTCCCTCTTCCCTCACAAAAAGTGTAATAGCAGGCGATCAAAAAGGTGTATTTAACCCAAATTGGTACCAATCAAATCGTCATCTTGTCCTGCAAAAATGGTACCCTACCTGAGACAATCGCCCGAAAAATAAAAAAAATATGGCTCTCAGAAAATAGCAACACAAAAAAAAACATTTTATTCTGTTCATAAATGCATCTAATGTGTAAAACTTTCCAAAAATAAAAATGTTAGACATATTGGGTATCGCCACGTCCGTAACAACCTGCTCTATAAAAATATTACATGAGATGGCCCCCCAGGCGAATGCTGTAAAAAATTTTTTTTAAAAACTGTGCCGAAATAGTCATTTTTTTCCCTCTTCCCTCACAAAAAGTGTAATAGCAGGCAATCAAAAAGGTGTATTTAACCCAAATTGGTACCAATCAAACCGTCATCTTGTCCTGCAAAAATAATACCCTACCTGAGACAATCGCCCAAAAAATAAAAAAAATATGGCTCTCAGAAAATAGCAACACAAAAAAAGATTTTATTCTGTTCAAAAATGCATCTAATGTGTAAAACTTAACAATAATAAAAATGTTAGACATATTGGGTATCGCCGCGTTCGTAACAACCTGCTCTATAAAAATATCACATGACTTGCCCCCTCAGGTGAATGCTGTAAAAAAAATGCTAAAAAAAACTATGCCAAAACAGCTATTTTTTTCACCTTGACTCACAAAAAGAGTAATACCAAGCGATCAAAAAGGCGTATTTACCCCAAAATGGTACCAATGAAAACCTCACCTCATCCTGCAAAAAATGAGCCCCTACATAAGACAATAGCTCAAAAAAATAAAAATCAATGGCTCCCGCAAACCAATCCATCAAAATCTGTGTTGTAAAATCCATATGGCGCTCCTTCTGTTCTGACTCCTGCCATGTGCCCCCACAGCAGTTTACCACAGCAGTGTTGCCGTATTCAGGAGAAAATGGGTAACATATTATGGGGTGCTTTTCTCCTGTTACCCCTTATGCAAATAAAAAAAATTGGGGCTATAGCAACATTTTATTGGAAGAAATGAAACTTTTCATTTTCACAGCCAAGTGTTTCCAAATTCCGTAAAACGCTTAGGGGGTCAAAGTGGCCAGTACCCCTTAATATATTCGTTGAAGGGTGTAGTTTCCAAAATGGGGTCACTTTTTGAGGGTTTCCACTGTAGGGGTACGTCAGGGTCTCTCAATTACAAAATGGTGCCTACAAACTATTTTAGCAAAATCTGCCTCCAAAATCCATATGGCACTCCTTTCCTTCTGACCACTGCCACAAACCCATAGAAATGTTTACCACCACATATGGGGTATTTCTGTAAACTGCAGAATCAGAGTAATGTATATTGAGGTTTAGTTTGCTGTTAACCCTTGCTGTGTTGCAAGAAAAAAATTATTAACATCAATAATCTACCAAAAAAGTGAAATTTTGAAATTTCACCTCCATTTTCCTTTAATTCTTGTGGAACACCTCAAGGGTTAACAAAGTTTGTAACAGCAGTTTTTTATAATTTGAGGGGTGTAGTTTCTAAAATGGGGTCATTTATGGGGGGTTTCATTATGTAAGCCACTGAAAATCACTTTACATCTGAACTGGTGCTTAAAAAAAATGGTTTTGGGAAATTTGGTGAAAATTTGAAAAATGGCTTCTAAACTGCTAAGCCCTCTAACGTCCTAAAAAAGTAAAATGACATTTATAAAATGATGCCAACATAAAGTAGACATATGGGGAATGTAAAATAATAACTATTTTTGGAGGTATTACTATTTATTTTGAAAGTAGAGAAATTGAAATTTGTAAATTTGCTAATTTTTCCAAATTTTTTGTAAATTTGCTATTTTTTTATAAATAAAAATGAAATATTTTGCCACAAATTTACTACTGTCGTGAAGCACAATATGTGACGAGAAAACAATCTCAGAATGGCCTGGATAAGTAAAAGCGTTCCAAAGTTATTACCACATAAACTGACACATGTCAGATTAGCAAAAATCAGTCTTGTCACGAAGGTGCAAAATGGCCCGGTCATTAAGGGGTTAAAGGGAAAACATATTACTATATTGCTGTGCAAATGAGCACTGACAAATATAGGAACTATTTGGATGCTTCTCCAGCCCAGTACTCTTGGCATACTTACAGCTGAATGGCCTGACCTCACATTCACAGCACACACCCACATTACTGTTCAAAGGCCAAACTCCTACAGTGAGGAAGCTTGGCTTGGGGGCGGAAAGTACTCCATAATTTACAGCCAACACTTTGTTTTGGACAAAATGTAACTGCTTTATCCCTACAAAATGTTTTTGACCGGATGAACTTATTTTTACACAGTGACCAAAACTGAATGAACACTATGTATTACATTTACTATTTCTTACCTTCCTAGAAGCTTAGGACATACAGTCTGGAATGCAAAGTTGTGTGAACCAGTCTCTTGGTGTCCATATTCTGATGAATCCACTGTCACTCCTCTTTTAGGGTACCTGCATACATAAATTAGCCATAACATTACTACTATGTAAGGTAAAGTGAATTACATTGATTATCCTGTGACAATGGTAGCTGTCAATGGCTGGCATATATTAGGCAGCAAGTGAACAATCAGTTTTCGAAGTAAATGTTTTGGAAGCTGGAAAAATGGGCACACGTAAGGACTCTGATAAGGGCCAAATTTTGATGGATAGATAATCGAGTCTGGGCATCTCCAAAGTGGCAGGTTTTGTAAGATGTTGCTGGTAGTGGTTAAAGGACATCTGGTAGAAGATTTATAGCTATGAAGCTGGCTGACCTGTTACTTGTGTGCTTGGCAGCTGAAGGCATCCGTGTTGGTCCCATGTTCATATGTGCTCGCATTGCTGAGAAAAATGTTGTGTTGCCATTACACCTAGAGGTTCTGCTCTCTCAGCAACGGCCGCGTCCTCTCCACTTCGATTGACAAGTCTAGGTGTGATGATGTTTTCGCTGCCTGGTTCTGTCAATCAAAGTGCAGAGGATGTTTCAGTTGCAGAGAGAGCAGAGCCTCTAGGTGTAATGGTAACTCCCCATTGCTCCTAGAGGCATATTTGCATATCATAAAACAGATGATTGACAGAACCAGGCAGTTAAAACTTCATAACACCTAAACCTGTCAATCAAAGTGGAAAGGGCACGGCAATTGCAGAGAGAGCAGAACCTCTAGGTGTAATGGCAACACATCATTTTTCTCAGCAATGCGGGCACATATGAACATGGGACCAACACAGATGTCTTCAGCTGCCAAGTGCACATGCAACAGGTCAGCCAGTTTCATAGATACAAATCTGCTGACAGATGCCCTTTAACAACTACCAAAAGTAGTCCAAAGAAGAATCAACAGTGAGCCAGCAAAAGGGCAAAGTCAAGGCTGACTATTAGGATTCAGCGAATGGCGCTTCGGATGATAGATACGAAGTGGATTAGTTCAAAAACTTTGGTCTTCATGCTGTTTGAAACCTGTCTCCATGTAGGCAAAATGTGTTTCACCCGAAGTTTGGCTCCATGGAGCCAATAGATATAGCGATGTAATATACAATATTAAGCAGGTGGCTTTAATGTTATGGCTGATCAGTGTATGTGCAGGTACTGATGCAGTACACAGCTACACCACTTCTGCACAGAAAAACCTGCAGTAATGAAAATCAATACAGCAAAGCATCTAGATTATTAGTTTTGCTGCCATTGCTTCATCAACGACTAAGCAACTCACTTGACTAAAGCAATTTTCAATGCATTTCCCATGAATAGCAAGATCAACAGGATTTTTTGTAGCATGTCAAAAATCACTGCCAGCAAGTATTGAACTGTGGGAGTTGTATAATCTTATATGCAGTGAGCTCCCCCTAGTGGCAGATGCAGGTATCCTCTAAAAGCATGTCACAGCCAGCAGGGGGAGCAGTGCAACAGACTAAGGTCTCTTTCACTCCAGCCAGTGTTCAGAGGAAAACTGATAGTTTTCCACACAAGTTTAATCATTTTTTTCTGTGATCATTTCAGGCTGTGCGTTTTTTCTATCCAGATTGCATGAGTTTTTCACACATGTGAAGAAAAATGGACGAACACAAACATGATAAGTGAAAAACGCCGCTCAGTACATAGACCTATTGAAATGAATGGGTCAGGACAATCACTTTTTTAAATAACAAAAAGTCATTTTTACACAAGAGTGTGCACCAAAATGTTAATATTTTTTTTCTGCCAAGGGAGAAAAAAGGGCTCTTTCACACAAGCAAGTTATCTGTCTGAATGTGATGCATGTAGTAAATGCATAGCATTCGGACTGAATCCTGATCCATTCATCTCAATGGGTCTGTGCAGGGCTGCCATCAGGAATTTCGGGGCCCCCTACAGGCAAATTTCGTGGGCCCCCCCCTTTCGGGTAAACTTTACAGATTTGCTTAATATGCAGCAGCCTCCACATAGCACATTACATCTTTCTTTTTCACGGCATATCACAACTGCTTTTTTTGCCCAAAAGATTAGTAAGCCTGCCACCGCGACAAGGTAGACTCTTAAGGCAGGATCCTACCCTAGGCTAATGTTTTTACGCTACATGTTATATTATTATTATTATTACAAAAATAATTAAATAATTAAAAAAAAAATGGTGTGGGGTCCCCCCCTTTTTTCCTTCGCCAGCCAGATACAACCAGAAATGTCAGCCTGGCACTACCAGGGTGGGAAGGGACACGGTTATTGGCCCTTCCCAGCCTAAGGTACCAGCCTGCAGCCGCCCCAGAGCCAGACCCTCAATTCAGATGGTCCGGTCCTGCGGGTACCCGGCTCTTCCCGGCACCTCTGGTGGTGGTGGGTGCCGAGGTAATATATGTTGGGGTTAGTGCTCGCCTGCCATACAGGCAAGCACTAAGCCCAGTATTAGTAATCAGGGCCGTCTGTAGATAGCCATAATTACTAAAACTGTAGTATTGTAAAAAAAATACACACACACAAGTATAAAACATTTTATTGAAATAAACACTCCCCTAGACCCCTGTTTGACCATTTTATTAAAAAAAAAAAAAAAAAAAAAGCTGGTCCGACGTAGTCCTCTGCATTCACGACCCTGAAAAACAGAAAACAAACACACAAACACAGACCACTTACCTCTTCCTGCACTGGGATAATACACACAGCGATGTCACTGTACAGGGATAACAAACACAGCGATGTCACTGTACAGGGATAATAAACACAGCGATGTCACAGTACAGGGATAACAAACACAGTGATGTCACAGTACAGACATAATAAACCTCAGATCAACACATTGTGCCCCCATCAGACCTCAGATCAGCGTCTTGTGCCCCCATCAGACCTCAGGTCAGCGTCTTGTGCCCCCATCAGACCTCAGATCAGCGTCTTGTGCCCCCATCAGACCTCAGATCAACACAATGTGCCCCCATCAGAGCTCAGGTCAGCGTCTTGTGCCCCCATCAGACGTCAGGTCAGCGTCTTGTGCCCCCATCAGACCTCAGGTCAGCGTCTTGTGCCCCCATCAGCCCTCAGGTCAGCGTCTTGTGCCCCCATCAGACCTCAGATCAACACAATGTGCCCCCATCAGACCTCAGGTCAGCGTCTTGTGCCCCCATCAGACGTCAGGTCAGCGTCTTGTGCCCCCATCAGACCTCAGATCAACGTCTTGTGCCCCCCTCAGACCAGCGTCTTTTGCCCCCCCTCAGACCTCAGATCAACATCTTGTGCCCCCATCAGACCTCAGATCAGCGTCTTGTGCCCCCCCTCAGACCTCAGATCAGCCCACCCAGCCACTTTAAAAAAACATACTTACCTGTTCTGCGCTGCCGCTGCCATCAGGTTCCCCGTTCCACTGTCTTCCCTGCCGGCGCACACTATGACCTGACGCTGCGTCTAATAAGGGGGTAGATAGTGTAGATAGAGAGTGGGTCATAGGAAGGAAAGGTGGGGGCTTCGTGGGGGCTGGGGTTAGTAAGGAATGTAAGGAGAAGACTGTGCAAAACAACAACCAAAGTAACCCAAGAACCCCGGATATTCATTTCATAAGTAATAGTAAATTGACAAACGGGGTAAAAAATATACATAGACCTCCTAATTGTATGTACACTAATGCCAGAAGCCTAACTAATAAAATTGGTGAACTGGAATTAGTGATGTGGGAGGAGGACTATGACATAGTGGGAATAACTGAGACATGGCTGGATGATAGCTATGACTGGGCAGTTAATGTACAGGGTTACAATCTTTTTAGAAAGGATCGTCAAAACCGGCGAGGGGGAGGGGTCTGCCTTTATCTAAAGTCCTGTCTAAAGCCCACAATCCGGGAAGATATAAGTGAGGGACATGAAGATGTGGAGTCACTGTGGGTAGAAATAAATGGAGCCAAAAACAATAATAAAATACTAATAGGAGTTTATTATAAAGTTTATTATAATTATGAGGTTGTTATTTTGGGGGACTTCAACTACCCAGATATAGACTGGGAAACTGAAACCTGTATATCTCATAAAGGAAACAGGTTCTTGGCAATAACCAAAGACAATTACCTTTCCCAACTGGTTCAGGACCCGACTAGAGGGACGGCCATACTGGACTTAGTATTAACCAATAGACCTGACAGAACAACAGATGTGCAGGTTGGGGGACACCTGGGTAACAGTGACCATAAAATAATAACCTTTAAATTGTCATTAAAAAAAAGCATTTATTCAGGGAGGAACAAAAATACCAAACTTCAAAAATGCAAAATTTAGCCATCTAAGAGAGGCCATAGGTCTAACTAACTGGGACAAAATCCTCGAAAATAAAAATATAGCCACAAAATGGGATATTTTTAAAAGCATCCTAATATCTAATTGTGAGAGGTACATACCATATAGGAATAAAATGATAAGAAACAAGAAAAAACCAATGTGGATAAATAGAACTGTAAAAAAAGCAATAAATGACAAAAAGAAAGCATTTAAATCATTAAAACAGGAGGGGAGCGAGGAAGCATTGAAAAACTATAAGGAAAAAAATAGAATTTGTAAAAGACAAATAAAAGCAGCTAAACTAGAGACTGAAAGACTAATTGCTAAAGAGAGTAAAACTAACCCTAAAATGTTCTTCAATTATATAAATACTAAAAAGTATAAATCTGAAGGTGTCGGCCCCTTAAAGAGTAATGAGGGGGGAGTAGCAGAGAGCGATGAGGAGAAAGCAAAACTCTTAAATATTTTTTTCTCCACTGTATTCACTGAGGAAAATAAACTGTCAGATGAAATGCAGAATATAAAAGTGAATTTCCCTTTAAAAGTGTCCTGTCTGACCCAGGAAGAAGTACTGGGGCGTCTTAAAAAGATTAAAATAGACAAATCGCCAGGACCGGATGGCATACACCCACGTATCCTAAGAGAATTAAGTAATGTCATTGCCAGACCCTTATACTTGATATTTAAGGACTCTATACTGACAGGGAGTGTTCCAGAGGATTGGCGCATAGCAAATGTGGTGCCAATATTCAAAAAGGGTCCAAAAACAGAGCCCGGGAACTATAGGCCGGTAAGTTTAACATCTGTAGTGGGTAAACTGTTTGAAGGTTTTCTAAGAGATGCTATCTTGGAGTACCTCGATGAAAATAAGCAAATAACTCTATATCAGCATGGCTTCATGAGGGATCGGTCGTGTCAAACCAATTTAATCAGTTTCTATGAGGAGGTAAGTTCTAGACTTGACCGCGGGGAATCAATGGATGTTGTATATCTGGACTTCTCCAAAGCATTTGACACTGTACCACATAAAAGGTTAGTATATAAAATGAGAATGCTTGGCCTTGGAGAAAATGTCTGTATGTGGGTAAGTAACTGGCTCAGTGATAGAAAACAGACGGTGGTTATTAATGGTACATACTCAGATTGGGTCACTGTAACTAGTGGGGTACCACAGGGGTCAGTATTGGGCCCTATTCTCTTCAATATATTTATTAATGATCTTGTAGAAGGCTTGCATAGTAAAATATCAATTTTTGCAGATGACACTAAACTGTGTAAAGTAATTAACACAGAAGAGGACAGTACACTGCTACAGATGGATCTGGATAGACTGGAGGCTTGGGCAGAGCAGTGGCAGATGAGGTTTAACACTGACAAATGAAAGGTTATGCATATGGGAAGGAATAATGCAAGTCACCAGTACATACTAAATGGTAAAACATTGGGTAACTCTGACATGTAAAAGGACCTAGGAATTTTAGTGAACAGCAAGCTAAGCTGCAGAAACCAGTGTCAGACAGCTGCTGCCAAGGCCAATAAGATAATGGGTTGCATCAAAAGGGGCATAGATGCCCGTGATGAGAACATAGTCCTGCCACTTTACAAATCACTAGTTAGACCGCACATGGAGTACTGTGTACAGTTCTGGGCTCCTGTGAACAAGGCAGACATAGCAGAGCTGGAGAGGGTTCAGAGGAGGGCAACTAAAGTCATAGCTGGAATGGGTAGACTACAGTACCCAGAAAGATTATCAAAATTAGGGTTATTCACTTTAGAAAAAAGACGACTGAGGGGAGATCTAATAACTATGTATAAATATATCAGGGGTCAGTACAGAGATCTCTCCCATGATCTCTTTATCCCAAGGACAGTGACCATGACGAGGGGACATCCTCTGCGCCTGGAGGAAAGAAGGTTTGTTCACAAAAATAGAAGAGGATTCTTTACGGTAAGAGCAGTGAGACTATGGAACTCTCTGCCTGAGGAGGTGGTGATGGTAAGTTCACTAAAAGAGTTCAAGAGGGGCCTGGATGTATTTCTGGAGGGTAATAATATTACAGGTTATAGTTACTAGAGATGGGTTGTTGTTGATCCAGGGAGTAATTCTGATTGCCTGATTGGAGTCGGGAAGGAATTTTTTCCCCTAAAGTGAGGAAAATTGGCTTCTACCGCACAGGGGTTTTTTGCCTTCCTCTGGATCAACTTGTAGGAAAACAGGTCGAACTGGATGGACAGATGTCTTTTTTTCGGCCTTATAAACTATGTTACTATGTATTAAGGGGGTGCTCTGGCAGGGCGCCCCCTTAACTGGCCGGTAGTGAAGCGCCCTGTGCAACTGCACGGGTCGCACACCCCAAAGGCTGGCCCTGTTGTTGACAGGCGCCCAGGCCCCCCTTTCTTGACGAATCTGCCCGGGCCCCCCACAGCAGGTTCTGCTGTACCCCCCTGATGGCGGCCCTGGGTCTCTGTACATGAAAAATCGCAGCATGTTCTATATTGTGTGTTTTTTTATGCAGCCCTGGTTCCATAGAAGTGAATGGGGCTTCAGTGAAAAACAGAAGGCATTCAAATGCAATGCGTTTTTCACTAATGGTTGCTAGATGTAGTGTCATTCTTCACACATGCGTGAAAAACACATGCAATTCCGGATACAATCCACATCACACATGTGAAAGAGGCCTATTTTTATTGTTTTGCTTTCACATTTTTTTAGTTTCCCGTTCACATTGTTGTATGCAGGCTTGTTTATTGCGGGAAATATTGTCACAGTTAATTCATTATATCTTGTATTGGAAAATGGAAATAAAATTCTTTGTGGCGAGAAATAGTAAAAATGGCAATTCCAACAAGGTTTTTAGGTTTTGATTTTATAGTTTTTAATGTATACTAAAAATGACATAATGACATTATTCTGAGGGTTAGCATGATTATGGGCAAATTTCTGCAGTATTTATTGTTTCGGGGAAAAAAAACCTTTGAAAACATTTTTTTTCTTTGCATTGCCATATTCAGACACTCGTAACTGCGTGCCTGAAAATGCAGCTGAAAAGTCTGCTGTGGTTTACAGTGGAAAATTTGCTTTGGAATTCATTCTCTTATTGCACAGGGTGAAATCTGCAGTTGAGGTCCAAAGTATAAATTAGCAGATTTCACACTTGCATTACGGGTCAATGTAGTACCCTTTGAAAAAAATAAAAAACTTTTTTTTAATTTGCGATTTTCTGGCAATCATAATTTTTTAACATTTGTGTCTTGATGTTTTGTGGGGCAAGATGTTGTTTGTTTTGTAACCTTTTTGACTTTTTGTTCAATTTAAATTAATTTTTTGTGGGGGCGGGGCAAGATGACAAAAAAACTGCAAGTTGGCCAAATTTTTACTTTTTTTTCCTTTACGGCCTTTAGCGTGCACAAAACAATTTTTTATATTTTAATAGTTTGGGCATTTTTATATGCAGTGACACCAGTTATGTTTATTTTTTTTAGTTATATATGTAAAATTGGGAAAGGGGATTTGAATTTTTAATATTTTTATGTTTTTAATGTATTGTTTTTTTTGTGTTGTTTGCCTTTTTAAAAAAAACAAAACAAAAAAAACATTTTACTTTTTATTGTAATTTTTAGTCCTCTTGAAGGAACTTGAATGTGAGATCTCCTGATCGCTTGTAGCATAGACTGCAATAGTATACTATTGCAGTATACAGGATTTTCACAGGCTGCCTCTCAGGCCATGCCTCAGGCACAGCTTTGCAGGCAGTTCACTATGAAAACACTGAGAGCCTTTGTAAAGCCCCAGGCTGTCAAAGAAAATAATCAGAGCACCATGATTTCGCTGTGAGGGCTCAGACTGGAGAACAGCGGGAGCCCCTAACATAACATAACATAAACTCCTTAGTGACCAGCCTGTTTTTGACCTTACTGACCAAGCGTTTTTCTTCCTTTTTTCATTGTTGCCTTCCAAGAGCTATAACTTTTTTATTTTTCCATCTGTGTAGGGCTTGTTTTTTGCAGTTTTTAATGGTTGCAGTAAGTTGCAGTTTTTAATGGTGCCATTTGGAATACACATAACTTTCTGATTAATTTTTATTAACTCTTGGGAGGGAGATGGGAAAAAACAGCAATACTGCCACTAAGTTTTTACATTATAAATTTTGTTCATTTTTTTGCATAAATAACATGATTCGCTGTTTTTTAATCACCCCCCCCCAAAAAAAAAAACTTGAATAAGGCCCCATTCAGACGACCGTGTTTCATGGCCGTATACGGGCCATGAAAGCCCGGTCTGTGCTGCCCCAGAGGATGGGAGCGCACGGCGTCATTGGATGCTATGACGCCTTGCGCTTCCTGAGGCTGGCGCCGTACAGTGAAACACTGTACACGGCCCGTACACTGTTACCAATAAAACTACAGTTCGTCCTGCAAAAAACAACTCTTCATACAGCTCAGTGGATGGAAATATAAAAAAGTTATGGCGGTAAGAAAATGGTGATGCGAAGAAACTGTTGAATTTTTCAGATTTTTTTTAAAGTAGTAAATAGAGATGAGCGAGCAGTGCTCGTTACGAGCACTGTAGCGCTCGACTCCTCTGCGCAATGCCCGCAGGCATTGCGGATCCGTCCTCAACTGCATGTAAGTGAATGGGGACGGATCCGTTTGGTATGAGTGTCTGAGGACGGATCCGCAATGCCTGCGGGCAGTGGAGACGAGCGCTACAGTGCTCGTACCGAGCACGTTCGCTCATCTCTAGTAGTAAAACAAAACAACCATACAAATTTGGTATCACCGTATTTGTATTGAGCCACAGAATAAGGACGTCATGTCATTTTTAGCACACGGTGAACACTGTGGTATCAAAACCCCAAAAACCTTGGTAGAGTTTTTTTTTTTTAATTTAACCCCTCAAATAATTTTTTTCCCATTTTCCAAAAACAGACCTGGTAAATTAAATGGTGCCCTTAAAGGGGGTTTCCAGGATTTTAATACTGATGACTAGAGTTGATCGAACGTGCTCGTAACGAGCACTGTAGTGCTCGGATCCCCTGCGCTCGCATGTCCGCAGGCATCCGGATCCGTCCTCACCTGACTGTAAGGGCTCATGCACACGAACGTATTTTCTTTCCGTGTCCGTTCCGTTTTTTTTGCGGACCGTATGCGGAACCATTCACTTCAATGGGTCCGCAAAAAAAAACGGAAGGTACTCCGTGTGCATTCCGTTTCCGTATGTCCGTATTTCCATTCCGCAAAAACGTAGAACATGTCCTATTATTGTCCACATTACGGACAAGGATAGTACTGTTCTATTAGGGGCCAGCTGTTCCGTTCCGCAAAATACGGAATGCACACGGATGTCATCCGTTTTTTTTGCTGATCTGTTTTTGCGGACCGCAAAATACATACGGTCGTGTGCATGAGCCCTAAGTCAATGGTGGCGGATCCGTTTGGTATGACACACGAGTGTGTCATACCAAACGGATCCGTCCCCACTGACTTACAGTCGGGTGAGGAGGACGGATCCGTGCCCATTGTCTTACAGGCAGGTGAGGACGGATCCGGATGGCTGCGCAGCGAAGCGCAGGGGATCCGAGCAGTACAGTGCTCGTTACAAGCACGTTCGATCAACTCTACTGATGACCTATCGTCAGGGTAGGTCAATATCAGATTGGCGGGGGTCCAACACCTGGCACCCCCACCGTTCCGCGTGAGCGCTGCCTTCTCTTCATTGTTTACCTGCTTGCCATTGATATCGCAGCGGTACGCAGGTGTAATTACAAGAAGCTGTCCCATTCACTTCAATGGGACAGCTCATCCCATTAAAGAGAACGGAGCAGCTTGTAATTACAATAAAGGGAAGGCTGCGCTCACATGGAGCGCGACCTTCTCTTCAACCAGCTGGTTGGCAAGGTTGCTGGGTGTCAGACCCCCACCAATGTGATATTGATGACCTATCCTGAGGATAGGTCATTAATATTAAAATCCTGGAAAACCCCTTTAAAAAATACAACTTATCCCACAAAAAACCAAGCCCTCATATGGCTTTATGAATGGAAAATTAAAAAAGTTATGGCTACTAGAACATGGGGAGGAAAAATGAAAATGCAAAACCAAAAATGGGAATGGTACTTATGGGTTTAAATATACAAACTGCAACATTGTTTCTGTTAGGGCTCATGCACACGACCGGTGCCGGCCCGTGCCCGTATTGCAGCCCGCATACGCCAGGTCCGCAATACACGGGCACCCCGCCCGCATCACGGATGTGCAGCCCGCATCACGGACCCATTCACTTCAATGGTTCCGCAATCCGGGAGATGCGGAGCGGAGGCACGGTGAGCTTCCATGGTGTTTTTGGCCATGCCTCCGCACCGCAAAAAAGTAGCGCAAGCACTATTTTTTTGCGGTCCAGACCCTCGCATGAGCCCTTAGGCTGTGATTCTCCAGCTTTAGCCCTTCCACTGGAATGTTCTAGAACAGTTAGAAACTGTAGGGTTCATGTACACAAACGTATTTTCTTTCTGTATCCATTCCGTTTTTTTGCGGACCATACGGGGAATCATTCATTTCAATGGGTCCACAAAAAAATGGAAGTTACTCCATGTGCATTCCGTTTCCGTATGTCCGTTCCACAAAAAGAATGGAACATTTCCTATTATTGTCCACATTACAGACAAGGATAGTACTATTCTATTAGGGGCCAGCTGTTCCGTTCTACAAAATACTGAATGCACACGGACGTCATTCGTATTTTTTGTGGACCACAAAATACATATGGTCATGTGCATATGGTCATGAGCCCTAGGACTAGTTTCACACTTGCACCGTGGAACTGCGGCAGACTTTTTCTGTAGAGAACAGCTTAACAGATACTACTGTCTTCCTGCTGGACTCCATTGACTATAATGAGGTCCGACAGAGATCAGGCCACTACCAGTCAAATATACAGTGAATCAGTCAGACAAAAAATGCTGCACACAAAGGCTTTTTTTTTGTCCCACCGATTCCCAGCATTGTCTGCCGGAACAGCCTGCTGCAGGTGTGAAAGAAGCCTAAAATCAGAGCTTTCACAGACACTAGGTCTGCAGATAGGGACCTGTGTTTAGTAGGAGAAACTCAGCCAGACTGCACAAGTGACAAGAAGAAGATGCTGAGATGGGGACACTCTGCCACAGACTCTGGTCACAAGTAGGGTTGCCACCCGGCCGGTATTGTACCGACACAGCCGGTGTCGGTATCTTTTTTTTTTACCGGCGATTACAATTGCTGGTATATTTTGTAACATCCCCTGTCTCCAACAATATATGTGCTTAACACATAGGACTACTAGCACTACTGAATGCCATCATAAATATAACATTTATCACTACCACAGCACTGGACTCTGCAATCTCTATACCAGTCTCGACTAGGGTTACCACCCGGCCGGTATCTCACTGGCCAAGCCGCTATTTTAGTGGACCTGCCAGAGCTGGTAATTTTTTCTATCGGCAATTATTGCCGCTATTTTCCTGTATGGACACATCCAGTCAGCAGCGAGTGTTCCCGACGGAGCGATCAAATGGATGAGGTGAGTTCTTTTTTTTTTCTTTTTAATGGAAGCGCTCATTAGCATTCGCCCCGTAAGACACAGGGACATTTTTCCCCCACTTTTGGGGGAAGAAAATGCGTCTTATAGGGCGCAAAATACGGTATTTATGGTGTTTTCTGTATGACTTGGACATAGCGGTATCCACTGGTCACCACTGAAAATAAAAACAGCCTGGGGTTAAGAAGGCAATTGCAGCAGATGGGATCACCAAAGGTCTGAGACAAAATGAGGCACAGAATAAGTCATCTCCTGATCTTTACTAGTGACCCCTGCTAGAAGGTACTGGTCTTAAGAACTAAAAAGACCACTAAATAAGGTAAGATCCGTGCTACATAAAATGTAATGTGATTTATGACAGGAGCTCATAATAATAACAGACATGATGCCATGTTCTGGAGACACCAGAGTGATGACACACAATAACTTAGGGTTTAGATTCTCCACGAAGATGAGCAGAGAAGTGGCCATTAATGGAAAATCATCCAAATCGCCTGATACATGGCATATAAGAATGATAAAATTCTAACTGCCTGCAGTCACCACTAGGGGGAGCTCCCATTGACCTTGATATGTAGATCACCTTGGGCAATGGCTCCTAGAATTTTAACTATTGAAGTGTCTAAGAAAGCAGGGGTTTTGGCGATTTGTAGCAAGAAAACTGAGCTCCAAACCCTATAACAAATATAGGAAAATAAATTAGCCCACAGTTATAAGGTGTATTCTGTTTATGTCAGATACAGCAGTGGGCCCCAGAACAAGAATAACAGCTATAAGTCAATGACATTGATAAGTGTTGGTATCGCTGTTAGAAACATGGGCCCAAGTTTAACGCAGTTAAAAGGATTACAATGACCCTCAGTGACTGGGAGTAAATTGTGTGTCACTTACACATAATTTTCAGCTGCTCCATGTTCAGTCATAATTAGTTATATTTTTTTATATCTGCAGATCACTGTACTAGAGCGGGGTCTCACTGTGTCCCTGCAATGAATATGAGATACAGCTGGAGGTGATGACTCTACCACAAGTCAGCGACATGGTGGCCACCATGTCAGGATCAGATGACCTACGCTACAGCAAGAGGCAGATTCCGGGCTCGGTCTCTGCACTCACCCACTGGACTTTCTGCAGTCAGATGTATTCACTATAGAAGTGAGTTTCCTGCTGCATCAAAGGCAGATTCCAGGCTTGGTCTCTGCATTCACCACTGGACTTGACATTCACCGGACTTTCCGCAGTCAGATGAATTCACAGAAGAAGTGATTTTCCTGCTGCATCAAAAGGCAGATTCCAGGCTTGGTCTCTGCAGAACATTCACCATTGATTCAAGGAAAAATCTACCATCCTTGTCATGTGCCATCGTTTTCCTCCAGCGCCTAGGGGAAGGGCAGTCCTTCAGCCATGGTTCCCTAGAGGTTTCCTCTACTGGGGGTTTTTCCTCTCCTGAGTGCTGAAGGCCCAACTTTTCATGAGTCAAAGGCCCATCATCAACAGGGCCACATTTAAGACCAGTGCCCTGACTTCTAATGAGAACATCTACTGTATTTTTAATACCTTGCAGTTATGAATCTTCATGGTCAACTTGATGGGGGTGCAGAGTCTCAGAACCTTGCTGATAAGATGGTGATGGCCTTTCTTGATTTTTCAGCTCAGCTTATTTTTTTTTATTCCCTACCTACAGGATAGGGGATAAGTATCTGATCGGTGGGGACTGATGGGTCCCCCATGATCATGAGAATGGGGATCCTGTGTCCCCAAAGAAATGGAATGGTAGGGCAACCATGTTGCCTTCTGCTTCATTCAATGTTTATGGGACTTCTGGAAATAGCTGAGCATTGTATTCGGCTTTCTACAGCAGACTCCTAGAGAGTGAAAAGAGTAGTTATGTGCATGCTCGACCTGCCACTTCATTGATAAGGGGACACAGGATCCAATTCTTGTGATCAATGGTGGTCCCAGATATTCTGTGGATAGGGTAAAGTTTTGTATTGACAGAAACTATCTCCGGATCACTGAAGTCAACGGGTCCACAAAAAATGTGGATGTAACATGGACCACATCCATATTTTTGAGGATCCCCGATTTGTAAACCGCAAAACGGATATGGCTATCTGCATGGGGCCTTATACAGATTATACTGGAAAAAAAATTAAGAGGTACAGTCAGTGGTTTACCTCCAATGGAGGCAGACTATGTAGCTGCTATGGGGCCCCTTGGACAAAAGGCTCCGCCTCCTATTTATACTTAAGCCTCTCTTAAGTCCCTGTCCGGGGCTCAGGCTCTGCTTTCCAGCTCCCTGCTTCCTCTGTCCTGTCCTCAGGGCCCCCCTTTACTCAGCACACGACCAGTCACGTGTCAGCTTTGTAGACGAACACGATCAGTCACACAGCTTTGCAGACGAACTTGAATCTTCACCTTCTCAGTCACTGACAGTGTAACGCTGCCATGCGCTGCTCTGTGCACGCAGGTACAAAATTGCGGAATAGGTGCGGGTCCGTTCACTTGAATAATAGCGGGCAGCTGCGGCTCTGCAAATGAAAATAAAACATGTCCTATTCTTGTCCGCAATAGGCATTTAGAAAGGGGTGCCGGGCTGTGTGTTCTGCAATTTGCGGAAACACGCAGATCGGCATCCGTATTTTTGCGGTTCCGCAATACCCTCTGAACGGCCCCTAAGAGTCTCGGTGTCAGCTTCATGCACTGATGTATAGACACATTGTTTATCCTGCTTTACACTGCAGCTTATCTCCGTAAGGGCATTACTGCAACATGGCTTACCAACCCCTCCAGATAGCAGCTACATGGGGTGACATCTTGACAGTGGCAGACTGGGAACTTAAAGAAGCACTCCTGCAAAAATTTTTATTCTCTGACCTGTTAGAAAGGTGCATGATATAATCTGTAGTGAATGTAATTTTCTTATCAGAGGCTGAAATTGAGAGTTTCCACTCTCTTCTTATTGTAGCTGGGTCATGTGACCAACTCCCTGACCTCCAAGTGACCCATGACAGCAAGCCAGTCACTTCTCTATTCATTCCTATGAGACTGAAAGTGAGGCTCCCATAGGAATGGATAGAAAATTAGACTTCCTGTCCACACATAAGGTGCTGTGTGAGTTGGTGGGTCTAATTCCTAGTCACATGACACAGATAAGAAACTTCAGGATGATATAACTCAAAAATTCAGCTACTGGTAAGAAAATGACATTCACTACAGATTACATCATGTACATTTCTAGCAGGACATGGAATAAATTTTTTTGCGGGAGTTCTTCTTTAAAGTGGCCCTGAAAAAAATACTAAAAGTAGCCCCATTTTGAAGTCAGGTCCAAACTGATGGAAGGCAGGGCCATCAGTACCATATTGTGGCACATTATACCACCCCAACAAAGCCAAATACCACAGTCCATCACAAAATACTGCCAGCAGCTCAAAATACATCCCCAAAAACTTCCACTGGCCGGCCGTGAGAAGGGCCCAGGCGGCCCCCTGGGCATCAGCCCACCAGGAAATTTCCCTGTAAGGTCTATGGCCAATCCGCCCCTGCATCTTGACTGTGTCCAGAGGACCCAGAATAGCATTATGGGCCACCTCAATCCCGGCCACTGTATCAATTGACACTGCGTTTTTCTCAGTGTGGGAATGAGATTAGTTACAACTGCATCCATTTTAATTGTACTGTACAGCGCTGCAGATTTTCTGCACGATAACGCACAATAGCGAATTCACATCTTTTCAGTCATGTGCGGATATTGCTTAAAACTCCATGACGTTCATTACTGTGTAGATTTCACACAGAAAAGCTGCAAATTAGCCCCATTGAATTACAATGTGTATCTGCTGGCCAATCACTGTCAGAAATCCTAGTAAAGCCTTTGATGAAAAATACATGTTGGTTTTACTTGAAGAAAAACATGACCATGTGAACACAGCCTTAGAATTCACCCTTCTTCCATTACACTTTAGAAAATAAGGTGTCATTTCATTGCTGGCTTTTGCCTTTTATTATACAGACGGAGAGAGACTAGAAATGTAAATGACATTCTCCTCGGTTGCCCTGATGTCTACACGAAGCCCACAGAACACCTAAAGTTAGCAGCAATCTTCTCACTGAAGGCGGTCGCCGTTAGTAAGTCACGTGTTGACCAATCACCAAGCAGCTCTCGCGTTCTATCCTGCGCTGGACAAGGTAAACGATCTACGTCATTAATAGTGCGCATGCGTCTCTGAGTCTACTGCCCGGCTCCAAGATGGCGGGGACCAGTCTTGTGGCAGGAGATGTGGTTGTGGATGCGTTACCTTATTTTGACCAAGGATACGATGCTCCAGGAGTGCGGGAGGCGGTGAGTACCGTACACGGCTGTACAGAGCGCAGCGTTAGGTAGAAGCTCTAGGAAAATGGCCTACGCGTGGCGCTGTCCCGTTGTCTGTCCCGCCACAGCTCAGGCATTGGCAGTAAGGTCCCACCTGGTCATATGTCTCCTGAGAGAGATGTATGCTTATAGTAGTATATGGTCCATAAACCAGACAGTACACCTGCCGGACAGTGCGTTACCTGTGTGATAACTATCAGGTGTGAACAGATGGCGACATGAAATCTAGTGTTCTGGCAGAAACGGCAGTGATTAGGTAGTGACAGGCGCACTGCATTTTGATGCATTTTTTGCAGTTTTAGTGGCATTTTTTTTGCACAACAAATATCAGGATGGCTTTTTTTTTTTTGTTCAGGCATTTTTTCCCCATCTGAGAACTGACAGCAGCTTCTGTGGCGGAAGGAAACCCCAGCCCCCGTGTGTGTATGATGTGCTTGAGTGCTGGTCCTAGTGTTCATGGGCTGCATGGATAGCCTACCTCACCTCCTCCTAATTGACGGCTTTCCTCCTGTAAGGCCTCATGCGCACGACCGTGTTTTGTATCTGTGTCCTATCTGCTTTTTTTTCTGCGGCTTGCACACAGACTCATTTCTGTAGGTCCAGAAAAAAGGACCGCACATGGATGTCAGCAGAGCGCTGTACATTGTATAGCGGCTGCGCTTGTTATCCCAGCTCAGTCCCATTCACTTCTATGGGGTTGAGCCGCTCCTAGGTCATGTGACCGATTAATGTGACATCACTTGGCCTAGGAAAATCAGAGAGAAGGCACCTGCACTCCTGTGAGTGTCGGCACTGCCTTCTCAAACAGCTGATCTGCGGGGGTCCCGGGTGTCGGATCCCCACCAATAATATACTGATGACCTATCCAGAGGATAGGTTATCAGTACTAAAATCTTGGAAAACCCCTTTAAAGAGGACCTTTCACCGCTCCTCACATGTCTGTTTTAATAGCTTCATACATTCCCCATGTAACAACAATTCTGGAACATCTATTCTTATGTCTCTATGTTGTGCCATTCCTTTATTATTTTTACTAGAAGTTATGAATGAATTGCTAGCAGTCTGCAGTAAGGGAACAGAAGGGAGGTAACCAGTTGGGGGTGTGTACCTGCACAGTCTGAATATGGCAGCACTGATTGGCTAGAGTCAGTCTGTGCAGGTACACACCCCCAACTGGTTACCTCCCCTCTGTACCCTTACTGCAGACTGCTAGCAATTCATTCATAACTTCTAGTAAAAATAATAAAGGAATGGCACAACATAGAGACATAAGAATAGATGTTCCAGACTTGTTACATGGGGAATGCATGGAGCTATTAAAACAGGCATGTCAGGAGTGGTGAAAGGTCCTCTTTGTGTGTAACAGTGTTTTCCAGTTATTAAATACAAAGTACATTACATATTTATTTGTCAGGAATCTCAGATTGTATTCCAATAAGTATGCTTTAAGTTCCATCTAAGTAACCTGATTACTTACACCAGGTATGCTCAACCTGTGGCTCTCCAGCTGTTGTAAAACTACAATTCCCATGATGCCCTGCTGTAGGCTGATAGCAGTAGGCTGATAGCAGTAGGCTGTCTGAGCATGCTGGGAGTTGTAGTTTTGTAACAGCTGGAGGGCCGCAGGTTGGGCATTCCTGGCTTACACGATGGTGGGGGAAAAAGCCAGATGTTACCATTTTATTACAGGAAATTTTTTATTACTAAAGTATCTTGGAGTTGGACTGTGACAAAATGCGGGAGTTTGGCTTACCAGCTCCACCGCCCTGCTGACTGAAAAGGTGTGGTGGCGGAAATGAAAACACAAGAACATACGTTTTTCCGGTCCCGAATATGTCAAATACAAATTATAGAAAGGTGCCAAACTTCTTATAGCAGACTCTACTGTGCTGTCCCATATGTGGGTTTGTATACATGGAAAGTCTGGTGGTAAGGATTTTTTTAAATTGTTTTATCTGATCTTATTTTCTCCCATATTTAGGCAGCTGCACTGGTGGAAGAGGAAACCAGACGATATCGCCCAACCAAAAATTACTTGAGTTATTTACCTACTCCAGACTACACTGCGTTTGAGGTATGCATTTATGTCCGTGCTCTGTGCATGCTTTCTGATTGTGTTTTAGTAGTGTACTTCACCAATTACCATATTTTTCGCTTTATAAGACGCACTCCCCCCCCCCCCCCCAAAAAAAGTACGGGGAAAATTGCGGTGCGTCTTATAAAGCGAATACAAGTGAGCGCTTCCATTATGGGAGCGCTCACTAGTATGTATCAGGTGCCGGGACCCCCATCAGGCCTCAGATCAGCCTACCCAGCCCATAAAGATAAAATAAAAACCTCTCTTACCTCTACTGCGCCGCGGCTCCGCTCCGGCGCTCCTCTGTTTTCCCGGGTTGGCTCTGCACTGTCCTGACCGCGTACAGCATCAGGACGTAGTGTGCGCACTATGACCTGATGCTGCACGCAGTCAGGTGACAGTGCAGTGCCGGCCTTAGAAGCCAGAGGAGGAGCGGAGCCGCGGCGCAGGACAGGTAAGAGAGGTTTTTATTTTATCTTTATGGGCTGATCTGAGGTCTGATGGGGATAGAGGGGGCTGATCTGAGGTCTCATGGGGCACAGTGGGGTGACATGGAGGGCTGATATGAGGTGTGATGAAATAATTTTTTTTCATATTTTCCTACTCTAAAATCTGGGGAGCGTCTTATAAAGCGAAAAATACGGTACCATATTTTCTTAGACTGCAAACCTGATTCTCCCTTGTGCCATTACATCTCACTAGGCTATGGTAAGCCAATGCACTAGTGATGGCTGACCTCCTGCACTTCAGCTGTGGTGAAACTACAACTCCCAGCATGCTCCAATTATTTTTGGATTTCTGAGAACAGCCAAGCAAGTGTGCATCTTGGGAGACATAGTTTTATCACAGCTGGGTCGCCAGAGGTTAGCTATCACAGCACTAGGGCATGAGAAGTGCATTTATTATTGGGACGGTGTAAAAGAATAGCAGGATATGGAACCTGTTTCTATAGGACCTCAATTCATAATGCTGTTGTCACTGTACGGTGCAGAGAAGTTGTAATCTTTTCAATTAAAAGGTTATTCCCAGCTTGACCTTTAGGGCATAGCCAGAAGAGAGAGCCATCCATAGTTACCTCACCTTTCACTGTATCCATGAGATGGGGCCCAATTCTGGAACCCACATTTATAGCGTATCTTATACCATAAATGTGAAGAGTTGAATTACCCTTTAATTTAAAAGACATCTGTCAGCAGATTTGTACCTATGAAACAGAGAGAAATGAAGTTTCAATATATGCAAATGAGCCTCTAGGAGCAACGGGGGTGTTGCCGTTACACCTAGAGGCTCTTCTCTCTGCAACTGCACTTTCACTCACACGGACATTTTCAGTACCTGGGGCACGGTGCTGCAGAGAACCAGAGTAACCTCTAGGTGTAAAGGCAACGCCCCCATTCATCCTAGAGGCTCATTAGCATAAATTAAAGCATCGTTTTTCTCATCAATGTGGGCACATATGAACATGGGACCAACACAGATGCCTTCAGCTGCCACGTGCAAATGTAACAGCTTGTGTCATCGGTATAAATCTGCTGACAGTTGCCCCTTAATAGGGAAGTTTGGCTAGTTTGTGCACTGTATTGTAACATGTCTTGGTAGATTGGAAGGAGGCAAAGCATCAGAGGTACATGGGGCACAGCACCTACTTGTGGTTCTCTGTTGGTAACATCTGGATGTACCAGTTACTGCTTTGTGCTGACATGAAGTCTAGGGGGAAAAATGAGTTCCTGGATAACGTCACTCAGGGAAGAGGTGCTATTATCTGTAAGTGACATCTGCTTGATTTGACTATATATTGATATAACTACATGGGAAGTTTTTTTTATGTTAATAAATCTAGTTTAGTCTGCGTTTTTGGGGTTCTTTGACTTATTCACATTTTGTTCAGGATATAGGATTTCTAGCAGGTGGAAAGCAAGGAGAGGTTAGGTGTCTACCCTTTGATTTCAGTAATGGAGTAATGCAGCAAATCTGGTTGTTGGGTGCCATATCTGGTTGTTTAATATATTTTTATTTTCTAGACAGAAATAATGAGGAATGAGTTTGAGCGACTAGCTGCTCGCCAGCCTATTGAACTTCTCAGCATGAAGAGGTGAGTCCCAGGTGTTTTCTTTCAGGCTTTGCATAAATCATGTTTTTCTCTTAAACCTTTTTTTTTTAGAATTTTTTTTGAGACTTTTTTTTCATCTCACTGTATTTATAATCCTGCAGTTTTCACACTGGCCACTAGGTTTAATGATAAGTCCACATTTGTTGATTTGAGCAGGTAACGCAGCCGTAGAGAAAGCCCTCTTTGCAGTGGTTGGGCTCTTATCTGCGGTGGCGTATGACTTCAGTCTGAGTCAGACATTGTCCTTTTGGAAAGTATGGTACAGCGTGGTCTCGCCAGAACTCCTAGTTCTCGCTAGACCATACTGCATCAAGAGGCCGTGTGATGGGGATCGTCACCCCTAGCAAAGAAGAGAAGTAACTAGCTAATCCTCTGTGGCTAGTCACTTCAGATTGATGCATGGTGCCAGAAATCTTGAGGGGCATTACTGCAGAAAGGAGGGGGCACATGTTCATAAGTGAAAGTATGCCATGTTCGGGAAAGAATGGCCAACTAGAATATACAACAATCTTACTTTTTGGGTTGGTGACAGGTCCTCTTTAACCGTGAAACTCTGTATCTTATAAAACTAACCTGTACTTGATGAATTGTTCCAGTGCGCCGATTACAAAATGGAAGCTGAGTTTGATTGCTGTGGCAGCGAGACGCAGTAGGTCAATGGTTAGCGCCATTGCTTTGCAGTGCTGGCCGACCAAGGGCAACATCTCTATGGAGTTTGTATGTTCTTCCCGGGTGCAGTTTCCTCCTACACTTCAAAAACATACAGATAAATTAAATTTGAACTTAGATTGTGATCCTCAATGGAGACAATCTCAAATGTTAACATTATATAAAATTAATAAAATAATAAGTTTTCTTTGTGGCAGTTTTACTTTATGATTTCATTTGCTTCTTCCTTCCCATTGTTCATGGATAATTGTATTTTGGGTGGAAACTTGCACTGTAGGGTTTCTGGTGTATAGATTGAGGCTCTCTTGTTCACCAGTCATACAAGTATTGTACTACGGTTCTTATGTATAATTGTTTTCATGGAGTTTTGTTTCTCTTTCAGATATGAATTGCCTGCTCCTTCGTCTGGCCAGAGGAATGATATAACCGCATGGCAGGAGTGTGTTAACAATTCGATGGCTCAGCTGGAGCATCAGGCTGTTCGTATAGAGAATCTGGAGATCATGTCTCAGCATGGCTGTAATGCCTGGAGAGTCTATAATGAGTAAGCTGAACTTCAAATGGCAAAATGGTGACTGCGAATGTAGCAATGGAGGATGTTTTCAATTGACGCTCAATTACACCCCCACTTTTTCTCTTTTAGAAATCTGGTTCGTATGATTGAATCTGCACAAAAGGACTTACAGAAGTTAAGGTACGTATGTTATTCTCACCATCTGCTTAGGTTAAGCACTGAGATAGTCAAACGGAAAAGAAGTAGAGCACTGGCAGTCAGATCAGGGGACCTGCATGAAAACATAGTAAACTATTCGAAATAAGTGCTTAGTTAATAATACTTATTACTAGTGGCATGTATGTGCTGTTACCAGCTCATGTGCAGCTAGTAATATAAACTGGCCAAACCCTTAAACATGCAAAGAAACGTTACATATTTTAATTTATTGCTGATTTCTCCTATAACTGGGGCTGACATAGTGTCCCCATTTACAGATGAAATACAGCCCTCAGAAGTTGTACAGCCTCACTGCAGAGCTGAACTGGGTTTGCCAAGACCCTGCAGCTTGCACGGACTCCCAGCCCGTTGCAACCACATGACCACGGGGACTGGAGCTGGAAGTGGCATTGCGGCTTGCTGATCTCTATACATGGCGCTATGTATAGATGAATGGGAAAGGCAGAGATGGTCCCTGCCTTCTCTTTGGGGAACCCTGCTGTCATTGACAGTTGGCTCTGTGCTTCCACGTGATTTTAAAGTGTCAGTGCAGAGATGTATGCTGACAGCCTTGAAGTACATTCATCAAGTGGTAAAAGGCTATAGGTACCTTTGCACAATTTTGTCTTGTTCGTTTGCTTCCTAAATGCAAAATTACACAACTTTCTAAATAGTATTTTTTTTTTTTATACTGAACACAATCAATTTGCTGCTTTAGGGCTAATGCACACGACCGTATGTATTTTGCGATCTGCAAAAAAATACGGATGATGTCCGTGTGCATTCCATATTTTACGGAACAGCTGGCCACTAATAGAACAGTACTATCCTTGTCCATGATGCAGACAATAATAGGATGGGTTCTGTTATTTTGCAGAACGGACATACGGAAACAGAATGCACATGGAGTAACTTCTGTTTTTTTGGGGGGATCCATTTAAGTGAATGGTCCCGCGTACGGTCTGCAAATAAAGCGGAAAGAAAATGTGTAACAGTTAGTTGACTGTCCTGCTGCTTCTGACTTAGATGTGACAACACTGCTCCTGCCTGTCTGCTTTTTGCTTCCCACTCCCTTTTCGTAGTGCTAGTGATATTAAGAGGGAGGGAGTGTGATAGATCAGTATAGAGAGGAAGGCATACACCCAAGTCTGCAGGTAGGGCACATCACACTGTTATCAAAGTGTAAATAAGGAGAACAGCACATACAAAGCATGGGAGATCTCCATCCATTCCTCCTGCAGACTGTGTATCTGTGTACAGTGAGAGGAAAGCACCCAGGGCAGACTGCAGGGAGCGGAAGGGGGAATCAGACTCCTCTGCATCATTGTCTTTCAACACAATATTGAGGGAATAATCATGGGTTGTACAAGGGAAAATCATTTCAGTATTGACAGTGTGCTGATTGATTGGTACCTCAGAACCGAAGCCGAGTTCAGTTCTAAGTTTTAAAGTGGTTTTCCACTTTAAAAATCAACGATATTTCAGCGAGTTCGCAAATAACTTACTTTGGCTCATTGGAGCCTGTAAATTTTAATGCTGTATGGAGACGGATTTCCGTACAGTATTAATCTGAAATTTTGAACGAAGCGACTTTTGCTGCAGCCCTTATAGTCTCTTAAATCTCTTATGAAAGGCAGCCTAATCTACGTTTTGGTGCTATACAGACATCGATACTGCCAACTAACAAGAGAAGCAGGATTATATGTCAAGTGTGGTTTTGTAACACGCATCTGGAGAAATAAGAATTGGAAGTCAAAACAAGTATAGGTGAAAATGCCAGCCACTGAGATTTCAGTTTTTTGGGCAACCTTGGTCTCTTGGTATGGATGCATCATGTGCCTTCGAGAGGATGTTTTTGAATGACTGATTTTTGTCAGCAAGGAATTCTTCAGTTCTCCTTTCTATCACTACTTGCATCATTCATTTCCATCTTGTCTTGTTCAGAAAACGTATTCAGGACTTGAATTGGCAGAGGAAAAACTCGCAGCTTACATCTGGGGCCAAACTGAGAGAAATGGAGTCAACGTAAGTTATTTTTGTCCATGGATTTTTAAGTGCGTTACTGTGAAAATGATGGATGTCTTCAATATTCCAATAAATGCACTAAAGCAAATAGAATACCTTGTGGACATCACAGTGCACCATGTGGAATGTCTGATGCTGGATTTAGCATAGTGTGAACAGATGCAATACTGGAAGTGTAGTGTCCTTTTACTAAACAGCTTCTCATTTGGTGGAACTGCAAACAGATGTTTACTTGCTGCCTCTTTCAGCTAAGCGCTGCAGGCCATGTAAAGTCCTCTAATCTGATTTCATTTACTGATTGTAGGTTTTTTTAGTTTTATTTTTTTATTCTAATTTCTCATTCTATAGCTGACTTTCTAGAGGGCATACTTTTCGTAAGCAACATTATACATTTAACCAATACATTCCATATAACTGGAAGGTTTCTGACAATAGCCTCCAGAAGTAAGGGCATCTATGTTCTCTGCTGAATTAAATCCAGGTTACAATGTCTCGCTTACATATTTCTTCTTTTCTTTAGGTGGGTATCTCTTGTGAGTAAGAACTATGAGATTGAACGTGCAATCGTACAGCTGGAGAATGAGATCAATCAGCTGAAGCAAAGGGATGGAGAGAACAAAGAAAATATTGAGAATTATTAAGTCTGTGGATGACTGATACTTTTCTGCTTCACCTATTCCTCCAGTTCTCCAAAAAGATATACCCCTATTGTAGACTAATGGCTGCATCTCAGTGTGCGTATGTCTGTGCTACAGCTCTGTGTAAGTCAACCAATTTCTCCTAGTCTTTCTAGTGATGGTCAACCTTACAAACTTCTGAAAACGTCCATCTGTGGAGTTGTGATGCAAAAGTGCTGTTTGTAGCTCAGCATCAACAGGACACAATAATTGCATTTGTTTTTTTTTTTTTGTTAGAAAACTTGAATAAAATTATTTTGCTTTGTGTAATATGGTTCCCATTAAGTTCTCAAATGGCTCAATCTGCCACTGATTTTTCTGTGATTCCAGGCAAAATCTTCATGAGTTACTTGTGAATTTAAAATCCACACTGTAGGTCACTTTTCCAAGTTTGTTTTTTCTGCAGTGTGTGGATGAGATTTTTTTTTTTTTTTTTGCACACCGTTTTCAGGTGATAAGTCCAGAGCCTGGCGTATTTCAGCCTAGTAAATGACCCACCTCCTGTGAATAGCAGATAAATTGTCATGGTACAACCCCTTTAAGTGTAACACTTCTGTCTTGAGAAGCTACTCCATTTTCTACACCACCTCTTTACTAGAGTAAAATTGAGAACATTTTTCAACCCTTTTAAAGAGGACCTTTCACCACTCCTGACACGCCTGTTTTAATAGCTTCATGCATTCCCCATGTAATAACAAGTCTGGAACATCTATTCTTATAGCTCTATGTTGTGCCATTCCTTTATTATTTCTACTAGAAGTTATGAATGAATTGCTAGCAGTCTGCAGTAAGGGTACAGAGGGAAGGTAACAAGTTGGGGGGGGTATACCTGCACAGTCTGAACATGGCAGCACTGATTGGCTAGAGTCAGACTGTGCAGGTACACACCCCCCAACTGGCCACCTCCCCTCTGTTCCTTTACTGAAGGCAAATAGCAATTCATTCACAAATTCTACTGCAAATAATAAAGGAACGGCACAACATAGAGACATAAGAATAGATGTTCCAGAATTGTTAGTACGTGGGGAATGCATGACGCTATTAAAACAGGCATGTCAGAAAGGTCTTCTTTAACAATTCTCCACTGAGAAATCTGGGTGAAACTAATGTAATTAACAATGATCTCTCCCCCCAACCCCTTCCTCACAAACACACTTTTCAAAAATTGAGTGATGTAACTGAGTGGTATAAAAATGCAAAATTTCACAAATGTTTTTGTGCAAATAAGTTCAAAGTTGCAAACCCCCAATTTGACACTTTTTGAAGCCACAATTCTGGAGTGCATTTAGTGGCACTCTGACAATTCTGTGTTTTTTAATTGTACAGGAATACCCTTTTAAGCTCTGGCAGAAATGTAACTATCTGAAATATCAATGAGGTGTCTACTAAAACCAATAACCTTTTGAAAATCGTACAAACTATTATCCTCTGATTTCCTTTATAATCAGACTACCTGGGAATACTCAGAATAAAGGGCCGAGAATCTGACAGATAATCACTACCGAGCATTCATAAGAAAGCTTGTTAGCAATTATCTGGCGTGTAAAGGTGTTGCCGATTACCCAATGAACAAGCTAAATGCACTTTTGCCGGGAAACTGTATCCTTTGTATAGGCATCTAATTCGTGGTTTGTGCCGTCCAAACACGCTTTGCTGCCGGCAAAGACTGTATGGGGGAACGAGCAATGGCATTTGCTCCCATACTGTGGAGGAGATAGCTGCATGTAAATGCAGTGGTCTCCTCCACTGATGAGCAGGCGGGAAGAAACTCTTCCTTCTCGAAAATTACCTGCTGATTAGTCCCATCTAAAGGCACCTTAAGTTAGCAGATTCCTGTTTTAGGCCTTGTTCACACTTCATTGATTTGGTCAATGATTTCCATCAGTTATTGGGAGCCAAAACCAGTTGCAGGTCCAAAACACAGAACAGGTACAATTTTTTTTTTTCCCCTCTATTGGACTTGAAGAACACTAGGAATATGTACAAATTGACACTAACTAAAAAAAATGCACTAAAACAAACACATGTTACATTGAATTAAAATGCTAGTGTTTTAAAATGACAGAAGATAACTGTGGATGACCCATGTGTGAACCTGGCCTAAAACAGGAATCACACATAGTTTTTTATGTAGTGGCTCAAAAACTGTGATTCCAGCTTCAGGCCAGGCTCACGTAAGTAGTTTTGTGGCATATTTACTGTCTTTTATGCTGTTTTTATGGCATATTTTATAGAAAAACGAAAAAGATCTGGAAGCTTTGAAATGTAAACCTTTATACTGTGAACTAAACTATATAAATTGGGATATAAGGAGAGATTTATCATGGGGAGAACATAAATGTGTTCCAAATTTATCAAATGTCTCAATGTTAGATACATTTGGTGCATCTTTAAGTCGAACACGTCTGTCTTGAGATGGTCACTCCACGTTCTACACAGCTCCTTTACTGGAGTAAGATGGTGGCAATTTTTTGACTCTTTTATAAATCGCCTTTGATAAATTTGGCTTAAATGAACTTAAAGAGATCACAACTCCTGACGTGTCATTTCTGTTACATTCCCCATGTAATAATTCTGGAACATCTATTCTTAGGATTCTATGTTGTGCCATTCCTTTATTTTTTTTTCTATTATAAGTTATGAATGAATTGCTTGCAGTCTGCAGTAAGGGTACAGAGGTGGTAACCAGTTGGGAGGGTGTACCTGCACAATCTGACATTGGCAACACTGATTGGATAGAGTGAGACTGTGCTGGTACACACACCCCCAACTGGTTACCTCCCCTCTGTACCCTAACTGCAGACTGCTAGCAATTCATTCATAACTTCTAGTAGAAATAATAAAGGAATGGTACATCATAGAGCCATAAGAATAGATGCTCCAGAATTGTTATTACATGGGGAATGCATGAATCTATTAAAACAGACATGTCAGGAGTGGTGAAAGGCACCTGTGAGAGATCCTCCCCCTTCCGGACAGGAAACAGGAACTTCCCAGATCTTTTAAAGGGTCCTCCAAACACTAATCCTCAGTTTCTTCCTGTTTCCTGTCTATAGGACTGGGGTTGGATCTTTCCTGGATCTGTTAAGAGGCTGCAGGGTCCCTAGGGTGTTATATGGTGTACCGTATGGGGATTTCTGAGGGCGTAAGCCTCCTTTAGGAGCCGTCGTGTAGTCCGGCCGTCCCTCTTTTTCCATGGGGTGATTCCTGTCGGCCCCTGTTCCTCGCCAGCAAGCCAGGCGGCGTTCCAGTGGGAAGGGATCATGTTCCTTTCTGGCGCGCCGCGTGTATGCGGGCGCTGGGCACACAGGAAGTGATGTGCGTTCCACGCTGGCCCAGGGAGGGGAGGCGCCAAGACCATGGAGGCGAGCACGGCCTGTATAAACCGGGACGCCGGCCAGCCTGTCTGGAGGGAAGTTACCCAGTCAGCAGTGGCAGCAGCACCTACACCAGTGGCAGCAACAGCAGCGCCGTGGGTGGCAGCTATAACAGCATCAGCAGGGCAGACATCTGCCTTCTTTCCTCCATATTCCCCTCTGCCAGTCCTTTAGCATGCAAGAGGAAGGGGAATTGCAATAGCGCAATGAAAAGAGCCAGCCATGGTACTCCTGGGGGGTAAGAGGGGTTGTACCCCAGAAAATCTCCCTTTGTGGGGGATTGTTTTGTTCCTTTCTTAATCTGTGGGCTATGTCTTTATGCAGGTTAAGGAGGGCCCCAAAAAAGCTACGCACAAGGCAAAGGGTAGAGAATGTGGGATTTGTCGTAAGAAGTTGAGCCCACCTTATCCGAAAGCCTGTTGCCAACATTGTCTGGATCGAGTCGTGGCAGAAAAATCCCCATCCTTGTTCCAGAATATACAAAATCTGGTCAAGATGGAGGTGCGTTCCTCGGTGGAGCAATTTAAAAAATCGCTTCCTGGTTATGTTCGGTCCACCATGGAGATTGAAGATGAAAAAAAAGCAGGTCAAGGCAAGAATCTGTGTTTAAGAGACTAAGCCCCAGGAAAGTGAGGGTTTTTCCTATTCAGGACAGCATCAAGGATTTGATTAAAAGGGAATGGAATAAACCCGATAGGAAGTTTTTTTTTATCCCTAGATCTGTTAAGAGGAAGTACCCCTTTAAAGATCAGGATGTATTAGCCTGGCAAGAGGTTCCAAGAGTAGACGCACCAGTAGCTAAAATCAATAAGAAATCGGCTCTTCCATTCGAGGATCTGGGCTCCCTTAAAGATCCCATGGCTAAGAGGGCAGATACCTACCTTAGGAAGAACTGGGAGGCATCCACCTCATCTTTCAAACCAAATATCGCTACGACTTTAGTTGCTAGATCCCTTAAGGTTTGGTTAGAGGAGCTGGAGTCTCATATCGCCAACAAAACACCTAGGGAACATCTTTTAGAGGCCATCCCGACTATGATGTATGCAGTCGATTTCATATCTGACGCTTCAGCTGATGCCCTAAGGTTATCCGCTAGGGCGGCAGCTTTTTCCAATTCCGCCAGGTCTCTTTGGTTGAAGGGTTGGAAAAGGGGACGTGGCTTCCAAATCGAAATTATGTACCCTCCCTTGTCGGGGAAATTTTTTTTCTCGCTCGTATCATTGGGGGACACAGGACCGTGGGGTATAGCTGCTGCCACTAGGAGGCGACACTAAGCTGAAAAGTGTTAGCTCCTCCTGCCGGCTATACCCCCTCGAGCCAGGAGAGAGCATATCAGTTTTTAGCTTAGTGTCGTAGGAGGCAGACGTCCCTGCAACGCAGGGCTGTTCGCCATTTCTTTTCGCGTATTTTATTTTATTATTTTATTCAATTTTTTTCCTACAGGGGACCAGGGGCGCCCAGCCTCCCTGTTCCCCGGGTACACCTGACCAGGGTCGGACCCCCTCCCTGCTCAGCTCCCCCACGAAGAAAAGAGGACCAGGCGAGCAATGCTCCCCTGCTTCCCACCAGCATGGGGGTCACCTGAATTTACAAGTCCCTCTCTTCCAGACTCCTGCCACTACTGTGCCAGTGTCTGAAGAGGTGACCCTGCTGGGCTTCTCATGGAGGGTGAACGCTGGGTAAGTGACTTCTTCTTCTGCAGTGGGTGAGTATCCCCTCCCTCCCTCTCCTCTCAGCCATCCTGCCACCTACCACAGGACTCCCAGATGCTCTTTTTCGGCCCGGCGGGCCTGTTTTTCCTGGGTCTTCCACTGGGCATGGAAGACCCATTACTGTTTCACCTCCCGCCGCCGGATGCTGCGGCGGGAAACTACATCCTCCATGGCGGCGTGCGGCCGCAGGATCGGGGCGGCGCGACTCTGTTTCGGGTCCCGCTGCCCTCGTTTGCGGGACCGCCGCCATACATCTTCAGCGGCGGCCGTTCCCACTGTTCGGGGCGCAGCCGGCGACCGGAAGCGCTTCCGGCCGGCTGCGCTCCTTACTCCAGCCCCCGGCTCCATCTTTCCTAGGCCACATCCTTTCCGGCCCTCCCCCGGGGGCGGGGTTTTTGGCCTTTCCCGCCGGACAACCCCTGGGAGGAGCCCGTTTCTCCCGCGCTTCACTCCCGCGCTTCCTTCTGCGCTGTGGCCTCCACTTCCCTGTAGGCGCGCCTTGGGGGACATCAGGACCTGAGAATCGCCTGGGACTCCGTGGAACCTCCTCCTGTCGGCATATTCCTGGTAGGCCAGACCTTCCTCTCCAGCCCCCCCCTTCCCCTTCGCTGCTAACCATGTCCGAGCCAACAGCCGACCCCCGTCCGCTTTCAGCTCCTACACACTATGCCTGCGCTAAGTGTGCTCTCAAATTCTCACGTGGCCAAATGGACCCTTTCTGCGCAGCATGCCGTGCGCCCAAACCAGCTCCCTTGCCCGAGCAGCCGCAATGCCCACCTGACCGTGTGGAACCGGACTGGGCCCGAGCTCTGTCCCAGGCAGTGGCTGATTTATCAAAAGTGTCCCAAACCACCCTCACTCTCATGGGGCGTTTGGTTGACAATGCGCCACCTGCACAATCTACACCCTCCGCTAGTAGCCAGCCTAGGGGTAGACACGCCCGCAAACGACCCAGAACAGGTCATTCGTCCTCCTCTGAGGCTTCTGTCTCTCCGCCACCTCCCAGGTCGCGCTCTGAGCTGTCCTCCCTACCAAGCAAGGCACTTTCTGAAGGAGAGATCCCTTATTCAGGGTCTGACTTAGACCCAGACCAGTCGTCCAAGATGGCGTCCATGGTCGACAGCCTAGTCACAGCCGTTCGTGATACTTTCCAGATCCAGGACGAATCCACGTCCTCTGGTCAGCAGGGGGTATCGTTTCTTCGGTCCAAACACACTCCTAAGGTATTCCCACTGCATGACGATTTTTCTGCCGTCATTGCTAAATCATGGGACCATCCGGATAGGCGCTTCACTGCGTCTAAGCGACTTGATTTGCTCTACCCCTTTCCAACCACCTCGGTGGACAAATGGTCGGCACCCCCCAAGGTGGATCCTCCTGTGGCACGTCTTTCTAAACACACGGCCATTCCGGTAGCAGATGGGTCGTCCCTTCAGGACCCAGTGGATCGCCGTCTGGAATCTTTTTCCAAATCAGCCTTCGCTGCGTGCGGTTCTGCTCTCCGTCCCATTTTCGCTTCTGCTTGGGTGGCCAAGGTGATCTCTGAATGGGCGCTACGCTTACACCAGGATATTTCGTCGGATCTCCCCCTGAAAGATACTCAGGCCCTGGCACTTCAAATTTCCCAAGCAGGAAAATATCTATGTGAAGCATCCTTGGATGCGAGCGCCTTGGTCGCACACGCCTCAGCCCTTAATGTAGCCATGCGGTGAGAGGTTTGGCTGAAGGTCTGGTCAGCTGATTCTTCATCCAAGCGTTCCCTTACGGGGCTCCCCTTTTCGGGCTCGCGACTTTTCGGTACTAGACTGGATGAACTTATCTCAGAGGCCACTGGTGGTAAAAGCACCCATCTTCCTCAGAATAAACCCAGACGTTCCTTTCGTACCAAGCCTTCCAATTCGAGGTTCCAGTCCTTTCGCCGTTTCTCCGGCGCGCGCGCTGCGCCTAAGACAGGCTCGGGCGCCTCCTCGCAGGAGCAAAGGAAGAAGCCTTCCTTTAAACCTCAATCGTCATGGCGCCCCCCGTTCCCAACCCGCACGTTCCTCTGGCACTAAACAGTCCTCCACATGATGGGGCGCCCCCACCCCAGCGGGTAGGGGGACGGCTACTCCTCTTTCAGGAAGTTTGGCGGTCCCACATCTCCGACGCCTGGGCCCTAGAGATTGTAACATCAGGTTACAGAATTGAATTTGCCTCCCGCCCACCAGATCGTTTTTTTCCCGTCCCAGCCGCCCAAGGATCCTGGCCGGTCGGCCGCCTTTTTTCAGGCTCTGCAGAAACTGGCCACACAGGGGGTAATCACCCCAGTTCCCCAACGGAGCACTTCAGAGGTTTTTATTCCAATCTCTTCGTGGTGCCCAAAAAAGAGGGCTCCGTCCGCCCAATCCTGGACCTCAAGCTTCTCAATCGCTTTGTCAAACTCCGACGCTTTCGGATGGAGTCCTTACGCTCCGTAGTGGCTTCCCTGGAGCAGGGCGAATTTCTGTCTTCCGTGGATATCCAAGACGCGTACTTGCACATCCCCATCGCCCATTCGCACCAGCGGTTCCTCCGCTTCACAGTCGGAGGGAACCACTATCAATTCGTGGCTCTCCCCTTCGGACTAGCAACCGCGCCGCGCGTGTTCACCAAGGTTCTGGCTCCCCTCCTGGCACTCCTCAGGTCCAGGGGTATCATCCTGATCCCGTATCTGGACGATATTCTGGCCCACCTTCGATCAGAACGGGGAAAGCCTCAACATCACAGTGGAAACTCTGTCTCGTTTCGGCTGGTTAGTCAATTTCAGAAAGTCATCCCTCCTTCCCAGCAGGCAGATAACCTTTCTGGGGATGACTCTCGACTCGCATTCAGCGTCGGTCAGGCTTCCCCCTCAAAAGAGGAGATCTCTCCAAGGCTCTGTCCGTCTCCTCCACCGTCGTCCTCGGTCCACGATCCGTTTTTGTATGCAGATACTGGGAACTCTGGTTGCCTCCTTCGAGGCAGTCCCGTTCGCGCAGTTTCACACTCGCCCACTTCAACAGGCGATTCTGTCGGCCTGGGACAGGTCACCAGACTCCCTCAACCGCCCAATCTCACTTCCCCCCAGAGTACGGTCGTCCCTGATGTGGTGGCTGATGGCTCTGGCCTTGACTTCTGGCCGATCCTTTCTGCCGATCTCGTGGACGGTCGTTACCACCGACGCCAGTCTTCTGGGTTGGGGGGGTTTCCTCCCGCCCTGGACGGTCCAGGGGAAATGGTCTCTGTCGGAATCCAAACTGTCCATCAACGTTTTGGAACTGCGGGCCATTTATCTGTCCCTGCTTCATTGGACCTCCCGGCTGAAGGGATCTCCGATCAGGATCCAATCCGACAATGCCACGGCCGTGGCATATGTCAACTACCAAGGAGGGACCCGCAGCCGCGCGGCTATGCTGGAAGTGACCAAGATCCTTCTGTGGGCGGAGCGTCACGTCCCCTCCATTTCTGCAGTACACATCCCGGGTGTGGAGAACTGGACGGTGGATTATCTCAGTCGGCAGGCGGTGGATCCAGGGGAGTGGTCCCTGCATCCAGAGATCTTCGACGCCATTTGTCTCCGCTGGGGCCGCCCAGATGTGGACTTGATGGCTTCCCGGTTCAACCGCAAACTCCCGGTCTTTCTGTCTCGGACTCGGGATCCACAGGCCTACACAGTGGATGCGCTGGTGGCCCCTTGGGCGACCTTCTCGTTCCTGTATGTCTTTCCCCCCATTCCTCTTCTGCCCCGGATTCTTCGCAGAATCAAGCAGGAGGGCATACCGACAATTCTCTTTGCCCCGGATTGGCCCCGACGAGCGTGGTATTCAGACCTCATGCTTCTTCTAGGAGATGCTCCATGGCCCCTGCCCCTCAGAGACGACCTCCTCTCCCAGGGACCCGTCTTCCACCAGCATTTACGATCGCTGAGTTTAACGGCGTGGCTATTGAAACCTACATTCTAAAGAGACGTGGATTCTCAGAGGCTGTCATTCGGACGAGGATTAAGGCTCGGAAGCCTACGTCCTCTAGGATTTACTATAGAACTTGGAAATCCTTCCTCTGTTTCTGTAGAGATTGTTCCCTGCCCCCCCTTCGTTTTTCCCTTCCTACGGTCCTCTCTTTTTTGCAGAGAGGCTTGGACTCCGGGATAGGCCTTAGTTCACTCAAGGGTCAGGTGTCTGCGCTGTCCGTCTTCTTTCAAAAACGGCTAGCATGTATGGGTCCAATCAAGACCTTTCTCCAGGGCGTAGCTCACACCATCCCTCCCTATCGTCCTCCCTTACCATCTTGGGACCTGAACCTGGTTCTCGGTTCCCTTCAATCCGCTCCCTTCGAGCCACTCGATAGGGTTTCCCTGCATTTCCTCTCGTGGAAAGTAGCCTTCTTGGTAGCGATTACCTCTATCAGGCGAGTCTCGGAACTGATGGCTCTGTCTTGCAGGGAACCTTTTCTTGTCATGCACCAGGACAAGGCTGTTCTCCGTCCGGTACCCTCCTTCCTACCGAAGGTAGTTTCAGCCTTCCATGTCAACGAGGACATCGTTCTTCCGTCCTTTTGCCCCTCGCCAGTTCACCCCAAGGAACGTGCTCTTCACAGCCTAGACGTGGTCCGGGCTCTTCGGATCTATTTATCCGCCTCAGACTCCTTTCGCCGCATGGACTCCCTGTTTGTTCTTCCTGAGGGTCCTCGCAAGGGCTTGGCGGCTTCCAAGGTGACGATTGCCCGGTGGATTAGTCTCGCCATTGCTGAGGCTTATCGCTGCCGTGGCAGGACGCCTCCTGCTCGGATCACGGCCCACTCGACCAGGGCGGTGGGCGCTTCTTGGGCTCGTTTCCATCAGGCCTCGGCCTTACAACTCTGTAAGGCGGCGACCTGGTCCTCTTTGCATACGTTCACAAAGTTTTACTAGGTGAACACATTTGCATCTGCGGACGCTGCTCTGGGTCGCAAGGTCTTGCGCGCAGCGGTACCTTAGGGCCTCGTGTCCGAGTTCTGATTTGTGGTTTTTTTCTTCCCACCTCGTGGACTGCTTTAGGACGTCCCACGGTCCTGTGTCCCCCAATGATACGAGCGAGAAAACGAGATTTTTGTGGACTCACCTGTAAAATCTCTTTCTCGCTGAGTTCATTGGGGGACACAGCTCCCACCCATGGATTGACTCTTACCGCGAGGGATAGTATTCTGGAGCGGGCGGGGCTGTGGGCCCCTAGCTCGGTCCTGGTTGGTTGGTTTCTCCTTTTATTCCAGTTTTCCTTCCTTGTGTTTTCCTGCTCCTACTGCTTGGGCACAAACTGATATGCTCTCTCCTGGCTAGAGGGGGTATAGCCGGCAGGAGGAGCTAACACTTTTCAGCTTAGTGTCGCCTCCTAGTGGCAGCAGCTATACCCCACGGTCCTGTGTCCCCCAATGAACTCAGCGAGAAAGAGATTTTACAGGTGAGTCCACAAAAATCTCGTTATTTGGTCCAGCTCTCGATGATATCTTAGATAAAGCATCGGATAAGAAAAAGGGGTTTGCCGCTCCTTCTTTTCCAAAACAGAGAAAGCCCTTTCGTTCCAGAGATAAAAAAAGATCAGCCTAGATTTCGTAAAAGAAGCAGTGATTGGAGAAAAGAAAAGTCTAAAGGTCTCTTGTTTAAGTCTAAGTCCCAGCCGCCCAGCGTTACTCATCAATGACGCCAGATCCAAGGTGGGGGGTCATCTCTTTCTTTTTTTAAGCTTGGCAAAATATAACATCAAGTGCCTGGGTAAAAAAATATAATAAAAGAAGGATATCCACTAGATTTCAAAAAGTCTCCACCTCAAAGATGAAAAATTACATCCCTAAATCAGGGTTCTTCAAAGCAGGTTGCCCTGTTACAAGAGGTAAAAATTCTTATGGACAAAGCTGTACTGGTGCCGGTTCCCACAGAAGAAATAGGGGAAGGGTTTTACTCAACCCTATTTTTAGTCCCCAAGCCAAACGGGTCTTACCGGACCATAATAAATTTGAAAGAACTGAATCTGTATCTGACCTATCAAAAATTCCAAATTGAATCAATCTCCTCAACAATTCTTCATCTGTTCCCCAGTTGTGTGATGGCATCGGCAGACATCAGAGACGCTTACTACCATGTACCCATCCATCTTCACAAAAGTTCCTCAGGGTAGCAGTACAAATGGGGGATTCGGTCCTCCACTTGCAGTTCAGAGCTCTCCCCTTTGGAATCTCTCAGGCACCAAGGGTCTTTACGAAGCTGATGGCAGAAGTCATGGCCCATGTAAGGAGATCAGACATCTTGGTGATTCCATATCTAGACGATCTGCTGGTGGTGGGACAATCTCCGAGTTCCTTAGCGTCCCAGATCCAGGAAGTATTAAAAATATTCAGAGACCTGGGGTGGATTATAAAATGGATTACCGGTAAGAGTAATCAAAGTATTTCCTACCCACTTTCTAAAACTGAGTGATAAAAAAATGCAAAATTATGTGACTAACCCCCCAAAAATTATAAATTCCGATTTTGCAATTTTTTTTTATGATAGAATTCTGGAGTGCAGGATGTGATAAATGTCTGTATTATAATGTATGTGTCCCAGGACTGCACTGTACTCTATAGATTGTAAAATTACAAATATGCAAGTACTCTTAGAAAAATGTAAGATATTCTATTTGAAGTCTCATTTAATGTTTCCTTCTAACCCAAGAACTATGACACTGACAGTAAAGTGCTGTATTCTTGTTTTAACATGGTGTACTCCAACTCCCAGTAGAGGTTATTTCCAGAGCACCAAGGCTATGATAAGTGGGATAAAATTATAGATCTTGTCAAAAATAATATAGCATTATGTGTCCCCAACAAGCAAGGGGCAGAGGGAGAGATGAAGCTTCCTTCTAGCCAGATGTCAGCGATTAGTAAATCTTGAACTGTGCAAACACCTGCAGAATGAATATGGTTCATTCAAAATCCCATTTGTATTGGAAAAGAGTTCTTTCTCTAGACCATAGACATACTATAAAAGAGAATATTTATATGAGGCGTTATTATTATTTTTAGACAAGTGGCAAAAAAGCACAAATTAAAACACTTTTTTAATATATATATATAATATATATATATAATTTTTTATTTTTTTCCCATAAGCCTCCCCAATGGCACAAGCTGCGGTTATCCTGTCGCAGGACGGATGATGACCTTCGCTGGGGGGGGGGGCTCTGAGGGGCTCCCTATGGTAAATACGCTCAGCCTTTTTGGTATGTATGCCCTAGTTATTTAGGTGGGCTGGAGCAGGACGCAGGAGCAAGGGATGGAGTGTCCACCTACCTGCTTTTTTGGCGTAAGCCCTGTGTGTATGGGCGGCCCCGGGCTTTGCCTATGCCGGTGGTTCGGCAGGCAGGAGGTTCAGCCCCACATCTTCTGTGGTCCGGGTCTGCTGGGATCCGGGAATGGAGAGATCGGCGTTCCACTGCCAGCAGGAAGCGCGCGTGAGTCCGGCAATTCCGGTCAGCTGACGCGTCAAGTGATGCGGTCACGTGACCCGGAAGTGAGGAAGGCGGGAGTTTTAAAAAAGTGAAGTGCGAATCTATCTTAAAAAAATCATGGAAATCTAACACGGCCATCTTAAGACCTGGTATCGCAGCCACTTACACAGCTAGAACCCTGTCTATGTGGTTGTCTCAATTAGAAGAACATCTGACATCTGGTACCCCCAGAGAAGATATTCTGGCCTCTATACCGACTCTGAAACAAGCCTCAAACTTTCTAGCAGATGCGTCTGCGGCTGTGGTTAAATTGGCGGCTAGATCTGCTGCGCTTTCAAACGTGGCCAGAAGAGCAGTCTGGCTTAGATCATGGTCGGGAGATACTACCTCTAAATCGAGACTCTGTAACATACCATGTGAAGGAGATAGATTATTTGGACCAGTTTTAGACGATATATTAGAAAAAGCTTCAGATAAGAAAAAAGGATTCCCAATGGAGTTTAGGCATTTCTTTCAGCACCGTTCCTTTCGGCCCCAAAGGAAGTCGAAGACAGAGCAAACTAAGAAAATTCTTCAAGATGGCAATCCTCCAGAGGCAGAGGCACTGAACAAATTTGTGTCATACAAGAGATTTACAATGGAAACCATAAAATCAGTGATCAGTCTCCTATCAAAGGATTGTTTTATGTCGACGATAGATTTAGCAGACGCTTACTACCAAGTTCCCATCCATACAAAGTACCAAAAATTCCTGCGACTAGCAATTTATATTCAGGGGTATCTGCATCACCTTCAATTTCAATCTCTCCCGTTCGGCCTATCATCAGCCCAGAGAATATTGACAAAAATTGTAACAGAGTTGTCGAGTTACTTTCATCAACAAGGCATAAGTTTCATCACATATCTCGACGACTTTCTCCTGACAGCAGATTCAGAGGACTCTCTACAGAGCAGATTGTGGAAGTCAAACAAGTCCTAATATCATTAGGTTGGATGATAAATGCAGAAAAATCACATTTTTTTCTCTGCAAAATAATGACATTTTTGGGAATTCAGCTGGATTCTCCCCCTCAAAAGATTACAGTTCTAAAAGAAAATATAAGAACCTTTTTGCTGAAGCCTTCCGTCACAATCAGGAACGTGATGAGATCATTGGGTCTTATGACTTCAACCATACCGGCGATCAGATGGGCCCAAGCTCATGTAAGAACACTGCAATCATTCCTCCTGACGGTATGGGACAAGAGTCAACTGTCTCTGGACAAGAACATCAGAGTTCCTCGTTATGTAAAACACTCCCTCTATTGGTGGCTCATTCAAATAAACCTGGTTCAGGGAGTCCCTTGGAGTCAACACAATCCAGTGATAATCACAACGGAAGCGAGCAGCCAGGGCTGGGGAGCTCATTGCAATCAGCAAATGATACAGGGCTCCTGGAACGAGGACATGGTCAGTTCCTCTTCAAATCAAAAGGAACTATCTGCAATTCTTTATGCCTTAACCACTTCCCGTCCGTCTGTTGACTATAAACGTCCGGGAAGTGGTTATCTATCTCTGAATGGACGTTTCTGAACAGTGGGATACCTGCTGACAGTGACAGCAGGGTACCCCAAAGAGAAGGCAGGGACCGTTCCCAGGGGTCCCTGCCTTCTAGATCGCTGTATACACAGCGCTCAACGAGCGCTGTGTATACAGATCAGGAAGCGCTATTGCGCTTCCTGTTTCGGCCCGGCGGTCACCTGATCGCTGGGGCCGGGAGAGTGCAGGAGCTGCCGGGTCTCTCACAGACCTGATCAGCCCTGCACTGAGGCTTTACAGCATAGTATTATGCTGTACAGCCTCTCTGGGGATGTATTTCCCCTGTAACTGGGGCTACTATGTCAGCCCCAGTTACAGGAGAAATCAAGTGTAAAATAAATAAATAAATAAAAAAGTGAAGTTAAATGTCCCCCTGAGGTCTTGTATGACCTTATGGGGGACACAAAGTGTAAAAAAAAAAAAAAAAAATCACATATATATATATATAAAAAAAAATGATTTCCCCCCAAATATTTCATTAAAAAAGTTACAAATAATAAATAAATAAGGGGTTGTTCACATATCAGTTATTTGATCAGTTATTTCCATCAGTTATTCTGAGCCAAAACCGGGTGTGGGTCAAAAACACCAAACAGGTCCTGATCTTTTCATTATACCTGATCTCTGTTTAGCGTCCACTCCTGGTTTTGGCTGACAACTGATATGTGAACAACCCCTAAGATAGACATATTTGGTATCACCGTGTCCGAAACGACCGGCTCTATAAAAATATCACATGATCTACCCCATCACGTGAACTGCGTAAAAAAAAAATCTAATAAAAATTATGCCAAAACAGCTTTTTTTGTCGCATCACCTACCAAAAAACATAATATCAAACAATCAAAAAGTCGTATGCATCCCAAAATGATAGCAATAAAAACGTCACCTCATACCGCAAAAAATGAGCCCCCACACAAGATTATAGCCCAAAAAATGGCTCTTAAAAATTGCAACACAAAAACATGATTTTTCTTCTAAAAATGCTCTTATTGTGTAAAACGTAAAAAAAAAATAAAAAATAGACATATTTGGTATCGTTGCGTCCATAACAACTGGCTCTACAAAAATATCACATGATCTACCCCATCAAGTGAATGGTGTAAAAAAAAAATATATAGAAAAATGCCCCTAAACTGCTTTTTTTTTTAGTTAACCTCCCAAAAATTAGATTAAAAAGTGATCAGAAAGCCGGATGTACCCTAAAATGGTGCCAATAAAAAGCATAGCTTGTCCCGCAAAAAATAAGACCTCACGCAGCTCAGTCCACAAAAAATTAAAAAGTTATCACTCTTACAAACCATGACAAAAAATTCCATGTTAGAAAATGCAGATGCTGCTCCTCCCCTTCTGAGCCCTGGCGTATCCCCAAATAACAGTTTACGACCACATGTGGGGTGTTTCTGCAAACTGCAGAATCGGGGTAATAAATATTGAGTTTTGTTTTGTTGTTAACCCTTGATGTGTTACAGGAAAAAAATGATTAAAATGGAAAATCTGCAAAAAAAATGACATTTTGAAATTTCACATCTATTTTGCTTTAATTCCTGTGGAATACTTAAAGGGTTAACAACATTTCTAAAACCAGTTTTGAATAGTTTGAGGGGTGTAGTTTCTAAAATGGGGTCATTTATGGGTGGTTTCTATTATTATTATGTAAACCCACAAACTAACTTCAGAACTGAACTGGTCCTTAAAAAAGTTGATTTTGCAAAAATTGCGTCCAAAATTCTAAACCTTCTACTGTCCTAAAAAAATAAAATGACACTACCAAAATTATGCCAACATAAAGTAGAGGTATGGGGCAGTAGTATGGGGAATGTAAATTAAAAAGGATTTTATGGGGCATCACTATCTGTCTTAAAAGCAGAGAGATTAAAATTTAGAAAACAGTGAATTTTTTCAAATTTTCATTAACTTTTGGATTTTTTTTATAAATAAAATTAAAACTTATCGACTCAAATTTACCATTAACTTGAAGTACAATGTGTCACAAGAAAACAATCTCAGAATCGCTTGGATAAGTAAAAGCGTTCCAAAGTTATTACCACATGTGACACATGTCAGATTTGCAAAATTAGGATGTGGTCAGGAAGGGGGGAAATGGCCCAGATCTGAAGTGGTTAAGGGGATTTCTTCTGCAAATCCGGTATCAGAATGTGAGAATTCTATCGGACAATGTAACAGGGGTAGCTTATGTCAACAAGCAAGGGGGCACGAGAAGCAGATCTTTGGAAGCCATAGCAGCCAGGATATTAACACTGGGAGAGAAACATCTGCTGTTATTATCTGCGACCCACCTGAAAGGAGATCAAAATCTCCTAGCGGACTTCCTAAGCCAAAACATCTTCAAGGAAGGGGAGTGGTCATTGAACCAAAAAGTATTCAACCATATCTGTCACAGATGGGGACGTCCCATAATAGACCTCTTTTCTACAAAACGCAACAGGAAAGTGTCTCTTTTCTGCTCCCTGACCTACCAGGCCAAACCATTCCTAGTAGATGCCTTCTCAGCCCCATGGCCAAAGGGGCTCCTTTATGCCTTTCCTCCGTTTCCACTGATTGCGAAGTGCCTTGCAAAAATTCTAGAGGAGAGATGTCAAGTCATCCTAATTGCTCCAAGATGGCCGAGGAGATCTTGGTTCCCTCTACTTCTACGCCTATCAAAAGGAGAAGGTTGGCGTTTTCCCCAGATACAAGATCTTCTGCTACAAGGACCAGCAGTTCATCCTCATTCTCCTCAACTCAATCTGTGGGCCTGGAGGCTGAACGCTCAGTCCTAAGGAAAAAAGGGCTTTCGGATCCTGTTATAGATACATTGCTCAGAAGCAGAAAGCCCATTATGTCAAAAATTTACAACCATACCTGGAAGGCTTTTTTTGGACTTCTCTGTGGGTTCTTGGGATCCTTCCATGTCTCCAAATATTAAGACCATCCTAGCCTTCCTCTAGAGGGGTCTTGATCTGGGACTTTCCGTAAGTACCTTGAAGGTACAGATTAAGGCATTATCGGCCTTCCTAGATGTTAGGCTGGCTGAAACAGACCTGGTAAAAAGATTCATAAATCAGACCTACCTTTCATTCCTCTGTTCCCACTTGGGATCTTAATCTAGTGCTAACCGGCCTGTTAGACCCTTCGTTTAAACCCATTAATGAAATCTCTTTGAGATTGCTCTCTCTTAAAGCTACCTTTCTAGTGGCCATTACTACAGCTTGCAGATTGGGAGAAATACAAGCCTTCTCTTGTAGATACCCTTATTTAACTATTCTTCCAGACAGGATTATTCTAAAACACTCCCCGGCCTTTCTTCCAAAGGTAGTTTCCAGGTTCCACTGCCAGCAGGAAGTCTCTCTTCCTTCTTTTTGTTCTAATGAAGGCTCAGACAGTCAGAATAAATTTCATAATCTGGATGTTAGAAGATGTATTTTACAATATCTTCAGGCCACTGAATATTTCAGAAAAACTGACCATCTGTTTGTCCAGTTTCAGGGTCCAAACAAAGGAAAAGCAGCAAGCAAAGTCACCATTGCCCATTGATTTATTCTTCCAAAGGGCTGGAGGTTCCAGAGGGACTAAAGGCCCATTCAACTAGAGCAGTAGCTGCCTCATGGGCTGAAGGGGCTTCCGCTAGCCTGGACCAGATCTGCAGGGCTGCTACCTAGACGAATGCTTCTACCTTCTTCAAGCATTATAAATTGGACGTTTTGTTTAATAGAGACTTGTCCTTTGGCCGAAAGGTTCTTTAGACTGTGGTCCCGCCCTGAGTTAGGTTTCCTCTGTGATATCCTCAGCTGGTGACTTTGGGGAGGCTTTTGGGAAAGATGAAAATTACTCTTACCGGTAATTGGATTTTCCATATAGTCTCCACAACGGCACCACTTTTTTCCCACCCTTCTAATTATAATGTTGTATGCATTTGCTTCCTGTTGGATGTAACTGTATGTTCAAATTGTGTGTGTATATATATATATATATATATATATATATATATATATATATATATAGTTGTGTTTTGGATCTATTAAGTGTCCTAGGTTACTAACTGGAGAAGATAGAGGGGAGGGGACTTTCAAAGTGTTGGTCTCCATGTTTCCTGTCCCTGGAGGCGGGATAACCTCAGCTGGTGCCGTTGTGGAGACTATATGGAAAATCCAATTACCGGTAACAGTAATTTTAATCTTTTTTTTGTGGAAGAACCAAAGAGGGAATTACTGTATATTTGCTAATGAATATCTGTAAACACATGTATTAATTCATTAACTAAAATCAGATCTGTTTAACCCTTAGAAAACCCTTATAATTTGCGTTTTCATTTTTCTTCTCTGGAGCCATAACTTTTTTTTATTTTTCTGTTGAAATACCCATATGAGGGCTTATTTTTTGTGGGACAAGTTGTACTTTCTAATGTCACCATTTAGTATGGCATACAATGTAGTTGGAAGCGGGAAAAAATTCCAAATGGGGTGGAATTGGAAAAACGCAATTCCTCCACAGTTTAACGGGTTTTGTCCCTACGGCATTCCCTATGCAGCAAAACAGACCTGAGTCCGTCATTCTCTGGGTCAGTACAATTACAACGATACCACATATGTATAGGTTATATATGTTTAAAGGGAACCTGTCATCTCTGAAACACCCCCTGAACTAGAGTTAGAGATGTATAGTGTAAATGATGCTGAATCCGAATATGTAATTTTTATCTTCATACTCACTTCCATTCCGACGCTGTGCTCCCACAAACCTGCAGTAAAATACATTGAGAGGACTCTTCTTTGAGTCCTCTCCATTATATGAGTGAGCACTGGAGTCCACTGAGTGCATTTTACTGCTGGTTTGTGGGAGCACAGCGTTGGAATGGAAGTGAGTATGAAGATAAAACTTACATATTCGGATTCAGCATCATTTACACTATACATGCTTGCCAATGTGCCTGAGAACCTAATTCTTTTTCTGTTCGCCACCCACTGCGATGATTGGCAATCAAAGTCACTGTCAACAACATCATCAGCAGACTTGTCTTCCTGCACCACAGACTACTCCTCCGCTATTGGACTTGTACGTTTGGGTCCCCAACTACAGGTCGGCCACTATCCCTTGGATTAATGTGAGCATTTGCTCAAATATAAATACCGGGTGATGACATTATTGATGCCACAGTTGCCCCTACTAAGAAAGGCCTCATCAAATGGCCTGAGTACATGAAATGCAGCTTTGATGAGCTACCACTGCCTAACCTGAAAATAACTCCCTGCTGTGGTTGTCTTATGCATGATGTAATCATTCACCACATTACGCTGCTCATACAGATACATCAGCATATCAAGCAGTGAATGGGCTGATTGTTCTGTCACTGCAAGTCCAGGAGGGCATGTTTGGCTACATAAGAACAGCTGAAATGTGCAGATACTTTCCTAGACACGGCCACCACCTTCTGCAAGCCACCATACTTTTTCAAAAAGTGTTGCAGCACTAAATGTATCATGTGAACCATGCTGATAGCATGTGTTATTTCACCCCCCCCCCCCCAAATGCAGCACAGCCACGATATTCCTGCCATTGTCTATGACCTTCTTGCTCAGTTGGAATTGGCGGAAAGACATCCAGCACGGTATTTGCTGCTTGATGCAGATTAGCAACTGATCCCCATCATGGTTTCACTCACAGAGGCTCATGAGTTCTAAGACAGCATGGCAACACTTCACCTACACATATGATAGGAAGTAAGGGGAGTGGAAGGAATTCTGTGCCATGGTTTTGTTGGGGATGGGTGGATGTTAATTGAGGAGAGTGTGGAGTAGGCAGTTAAGGGTCTGGTGAGGGAACCAGACGGACACAAACATGGAGGTGTCAATAGGACCTGACCTCGTTGTTGTGGTAATGCCGTGCACAAGATTGACCCAGTGGGCTTTGAAAGACATGCACTGTCCTTGCATGTAATAGCTGCTCCAGGTGTCCATGATGGCGAGCAACTCGCAGCACACAGTGTTGCAAGAAGCAGCCCACAATCTCTGGCACCTCAGAGTACAAGACAAAGATGGCTTTTTTTATTTTTTTTAAGGAAAGAAATAAATAATGGTGGCTTGGTATAACTGAGGCTGAATGCATCAGTTTCCAAAAGGCAGCAAAAAAAACAGTAAGGCTAACCTTTCACACTAGCATGTCGTAGTTTTATTTCGGCCGCATCTCGGCATGTTTGCCGTGCTGCAGCTGGAACGCTGGCCTGCCCCCATTATAGTAAATGGGGCTGGAGTGGAGTGCACTAGCGGCAGCACGGATCCAGCAGTCTGTTCAGCCGCCAGAACAGCCTGCCGGAGAACTATACCGCTAGTGTGAAACTAGCCTAAGTCAATGGAGACTGGGAGAACTGATGGATCTGGTGATGCCGCATCATGTGCTGCAATAGCGCCATGGTGCCTATGTTTGTGTCTGAACACCCACGGCTTACTTTTCTCCATCAGATCTTGCACACAGCAGTGCTTTTGTTTGCCAGCTCTGAGGAGAAGTGCCATATGGGGGATATTTGCACAGAGCTAGTGGCAGACAAGCTTGGTCTAGGTCTAGCATGTTTTGAGCCTGCACCCGCAGCATCATCAGTTCCTGAGCTAACCACAATAGAAGATCTGGCCCTTGCAGTCGTTTTGGCTGTATGAGGTCTCAGCTCTATATAGCATTGGCATCCACCATCCTCCTCTGATGTCACCTCCTCCTTAGCACCACTATCCAGCTCCCTTGTCCAAACACACAATCATCATAGTTCTCACTGTCCCTGCCACTTTAATTAGACTATACGTCATTGTGGGCTTCTTGGCTCCATTCACGATTCCTTCCTTTATATTTGTTCCAAGTCACCACGGCTACCACTGCCCCTATCACTATCAACGTGGCTATAAGTTCTATTACTACTAGGCACCACAACATCTAGGGGGTTAACAGGGCAGTACAGTTGATGGTATAATCATGGTATAATTCACTCCTCTCCTTATCCTATGCATTTGGCACAGTACTAAAATTTCACTGGCACAATGCCATCTGTTGGAATTCTAAACTTGATCCAATCAGCAGCTTTTGGAAATGTGTACAAGCAGAGCGCCCTCTAGTAGACAGAGTCACTGTCTGTTCAATCAAGAATTAAATAACAGCATTTTACATGCTGCACCACGCCCACTACTGGTCATTTAAATGAATTTGAATGTTAGGACAATGTTAAAATGAAATTTCAAATGGGCTTTCTCTTTCATGTGACTTTTGGCAGGGAAAATGCCCACAAGAGATGAAATTGAAATCTCAACCTACCTTTTTCAGCTTCTACTTGGTGTTTTCAGGAAGAGGATATTGGACGGATCTGTTATGCAGGCCATAGACTTCTGTTATGACTAAATAAATAACTGAATGCCTCTAAAGGCTTTCCGTCATGCATTCCATCATAGAATTGCGTTATGGTCCATGGTAACGGAATAAATAACGCTATTCACCTTTTACCACCAAACAAAGCCTGAACGAATTTCAGAACATGAAACTCACTCATCTCTATTGGCAAGCATTTTGCGGACATGAGTTCAAAATTAAATGTTAAATCAGGATTTTCATTTGATTAATGATATTGACATGATTATTCCACAGAGTGGAGATGATAATTAATTGACAAAGTGAAAATTTAAAAGGAAAAAAAAAATCTATTTGGCACATGTGACCCACGCTGGAGTTGGAAAAGAAAATTCAAATGGAGGAATTGAATTTTCTTTTTAAAGGGGTATTCTCATCTTAGACAATGGGGGCATATCGCTAGGATATGCCCCCATTGTCTTATAGGTGCGGGTCCCACCGCTGGGACCAGCACCTATATCCAGAACGGAGCAGGGAGCGATGCGCCTGGAGGACCCCGTGTTTCCGGGGGTCCGGCCACCACCAGGCGCAGCTCCCCTCTGCGCTCATAGAAATGAATGGGAGAGCAGCGTGCAAGCGCGGCCACTGCTCCCATTCATTTCTATGGAGCCGACGGAAGTAGCCGAGCCAGCGCTCGGCTGTTTTCAGCGGCCCCATAGAAATGAATGGAGGGTGGCTGCGCGATATCCTAGCGATATACCCCTATTGTCTAAAATGAGAATAACCCTTTAATTTTGGCATGCATTTTGCAGACTTTAAGTTAAAATGTTAAAACGTTATTTTAATTATAATTTTACTTTTTTCAATGTCATTTTAATTTTGGCAGGTTTCACCTCCCATAGATATTGACATCATACTGCTGTGACTGAGAGGATGAGTGAGCCATCCAGTCCACAAGGTCATCCTCTTTGCCCTTGATAATCATCTGAAGCATACCAGAAGCGAGAGAGAACTGTGGCCTGCTGCTGCAACTACTAATTGCCGGATTTGTGTTTCCTACTGTGCTGTTACAACATTGCAACTGGTTTTTACAAAGAAAAATGCGCAATTCTGCTATGTAGTCAAATACATGCTGCTGGACATGCTGGAAACACGCCTATAAAAAATTATGAACTGTAAAAGTTTGAGGTTTTTGAAAATAAAAAAGGCTACTCATGCACAGAAAAAAAAAAAGATCTTTGTGCAGGACAGTGCATTACATGAACAGCTTTTAATATTGATGACCTATTGCGGAGGATAGGTCATCAATATTAAAAGCCACGAGAACCCCTTTAATAGGTCATCAATATCAGGCTGGCACCCAGCACCCCCATCGATCAGCTTATGAGGAGACAGTGCCGTCTCTCTTCCTGCTGCTATGTCTATAGAAAAGCAGCAGCGAGCAGGAAGAGAGAAGGGGGATGGCAAGTGCACACTGGACACGCTGTCTGATCAGCAGGGGTGCCGGGTGTTGGACGCACGCCAATCTGATATTGATGGCCTGTCCTGAGGGCAGCCAATCAGGGCGGCTGTGGGAAACCCCCCCTTCCCACCCCGGGGTCATTTGATTCTCATTCTTCATCTTCTCTGCCCTGTTTCCCTCACATTTTATAGTAAAATGAAGGGCACAGTTTTGTGAAGAAAGTAGAAAGCATAGGGTACATTGGTAGATCCACACTGATTAACCCCTTCGCAACTAGCGCCATACATGTACGGTGCTAGTAGAGTCTTTGAACATGGGAGGTTCAGTGGGCGCCATAGCAGGCAGGGCCCACAGCTAATGTCTGCGACTAACAATAATGCCGATCGAGGTCATTACAGGTTCAATATGCCGTGGTCACGAAATCTAAATACCGTAAAACCTGGAAGCGTGCACTTACAGGTTAAGACTGGCATTCCCGTGCAGTCATTGGGGATACCGGTCATTAATTCTAATATGCTGAGTCTCTCTGAACAGACCCAGCATATTAGAGCTGCAGTTCCTATGTTGGCCAAAAAATTTTTTTTTTCAAAGTTCCAATTTATTTTTTCAGTATTTAAAGGGAACCTGTCATCTCTGAAACACCCCCTGAACTAGAGTACTGACTGTACTGACAGGCTTATCATTAGCATCAAACAAAACTGGATGTGCTTTTAGACCCTTACTATCAAAATGGGGGAATGTTTTCCTGTTGCCAAAAGGGAGGCACAATTGCTGTACTACCAGGATAAACTGTGTACACGGCTTTCTGCAGCTTTCGGCGAGCAGATGCCTGCCACCTGCTTGTCTGACCAGGAGGCTGCTCTCCACTCGCCGCAGAGTCAATCACCTCCTGTTATTTCTCTGACCACACATAACAGAAGCCACAGAAGCGGCAGCCGACTCAGTTTCAGGAACATGATTGAACAGTTTTTTATTTCATGTACTGAGTCAGGCCAACTCAAATCAGCAAATGGAGACATATTGCCTGAACAACCAGGCTCAGTACTAACCCTTTTTCTGGCACATACCCTGTTCTCTGACCCCCATGGACTTCTGGGTAGACAGGTTGGAACAGTTACTGTAACTACACAGTGAACTTCAGGGTACAAAATATCACATTTGTGACATGGATCCATGAGGCTGTCTGCCTGCCATCATGTTCCATACTGCTACTACCATTACCCCTACACAGCTGCACATCTACCGCCTTGTCATTACTACTACCCCTACGCAGCCACACATCTACTGTCTTGTCTGTTCCATGTTGGGGTGCTACTGCTGCCGATATTATTGTGGCCACATGCCATTATTCCCCTACCTTTTCCACATCCACACTGTACTGCTGCTATACACTAATGTCCCTTTTCCCATCAGGCATTCAGGATACATGTGATTAAACCTGTGAGAAAGTAAACCTCTTAAAATCTCAGTACAACGTACATGAGATAACTGTTACCGTCCATCCTTTGCAGCAGGAAAGAGCAAAGAATTCTTTGATCTTTTGTGTATTGTTCCTGGAAGCAGGGCCAGCATTGGGGAAGGGGGGGGGGGGAGGTTAAACTGGGCAATTGTTCAGGGAATCCTCTAAGGGGCCCCCTGTTTCAGTCCGGGCAGATCACAGATGGTCAGGACTCCAGAGTGGGGAATTTCTCAGCTTAGGAGCCCCTGCTCTGTGTTATAAACATGAAGGGGGTATCCCCAAGCATGGTTACTATGCTTAAATACACCCTGTGTATATAAGTCTAATTTAGACTCTATTTTTGAAATGTGTTTATGGGGATTTAAACTCACAACCATCTACATTAAAGGTAAGAACCTTAACCCCTTCGCGCCCAGCGCCGTACATGTACGGCGCTGGGGCGATGCGGGCACATGGCGCCCGCTCGCGGGTGCGGCGGGCGTCATGGCCGGCAAGTCTCTGCTGTTTCTAACAGCAGAGACTTGCCGCTACTTACCGCCATCAGCGGCGTCTTCCTCGGAGATTAGATGCCGTGATCACACGTGATCACGGCATCTAGTTGCGTTTCAACCCGGAAGCATTCACTTCCGGGTGGTGTACAGACACCCCGTGTGGCCAATCGGGGTGTCTGTACACCATATGAAAACTGTAATCCTCGCTGGTGAGGATTACAGTTTTCAAAGTGCAATTCTTATTCTGGCCACTAGATGGCAGGCCAGGATAAGAAATGAGCAATTCATGGATTTCTGAGTCTCTAAAATCCATAATTGCTCATAAAGAAAAAAAAAAAGCCACAATATATAAGCCCATATTTGAGCTTTCTAATAGTAAAAAAAAAATTTAAAAAAAATGTTAAAAAATATATAAAAATAAAAAAGATGTAAAAGTTCAAATCACCCCCCTTTCCGTATAAGTAAAAAATAAATACCTAAATAACAATAAATATAGACATCATGGGTATCACCGTGACCGAAAACGCCCGTACTTTTAAAATATAAAAAAAAAATTCCAATTCGGCGAATTGTGTGGCGGAAAAAAGCGTCCAAATGGCGATTTGCCATTTTTTGTCGCTTTTTTTTTCTAAAAAAAATTAAATAAAAAGTGATCAAAAAGTCATACACACCCCAGAATGGTATCAATAAAAACTTCACATCGTCCCGCAAAAAATGAGCCCCCATACAGCTCTGTACACATAAATACCAAAAAGTTATAGGGGTCAAGATTTGACAAGGAAAAAAAAAAAAAAAAAAAGGGCAACTTTCTAATTATTTTATCACTATGAAAACGCAGGAAAAACTATACATATTAGGTATTGCCGGATTCGTACTGACCAGTAGAATGAAAGTAACGGATCAGTTTTAATGCATATCAAACGCTGTAAATAAGAAACCCATAGAACTGTAGCGGAATAGCGCGAAAGGGTTAAAGGGGTTCTGTAGTTCTGTAAAACTGATGATCTATCCCCTGGATAGATTATCAGCATCTGATCGGCGGCGGTCCGACACCCGGGACCCCCGCCAATCAGCTGTTTGAGAAGGCAGCGGCGCTGCAGGAGTGCCGCGGCCTTCTCTGTGTATACCGCAGGCCCAGTGACGTCACGACTAGTATCACTGGCCTGGGCGGGGCTAAGCTCCATTCAAGTGAACAGAGCTTAGCCCCGCCCAGACCAGTGATACTAGTCGTGACGTCACTGGGCCTGAGGAAAACACAGAGAAGGCCGCAGCGCTCCTGCAGCACCGCTGCCTTCTCAAACAGCTGAACGGCGGGGGTCCCGGGTGTCGGACCGCCGCCGATCAGATGCTGATGATCTATCCAGGGGATAGATCTAATGGGAAATGTTTAGTAATAACAATTTTGATGAGGTATTACTATCAGTCTTAAAAGCAGAGAATTTGACATTTTTCCTAAATTTTGGTAAATTTAGCATTTTTAATAAATGAAGGAAAAACTTATCGACTTAATATGAAGTATGACATGTTGTGAGAAAACGATCTCAGAATAGTTGGATAAGTAAAAGTGTTCCGAAGTTATTACCACATAAAGTTACACATGTCAGATTTTCAAAATTTGGCCTGGTCCTGGTCTCCTGAAGGGGTTAACATTGTGTCATAACTTAGTGCGCACACAAATAATGAAAGGTAATAGAGAGAGCTGTATAAAGAAAAAAGGAAGGAAAAGCGGTAACCACTGATAAAGAGTATAACCGTTTTACAGGAAAGATATACCCCTTGATACACCCCCACAAACTGTTTACAGTGTATAAATACCGGCAGGCAAGACATAATTCTTGGACTCTTGTTGAGAACACTGGGTGTTTTTAAACACCATCTGCCCCTGATAAGTGACAATTTTTGGAGGGTTTTTAATTTTAAAATGCATATAAAAAGCGACAGAACATTGTGTTTTTAAACATTCTGTTAATATTGTCAACCATGTGTTTACCCATAGTTCACATCACACTGACATTAACCCCTTAAGGACCCTGCCATTTTTCACCTTAAGGACCAGGCCATTTTTAGCAAATCTGACATGTCTCACTTTATGTGATGATAACTTTAGAACGCTTTTACTTATCCAGGCCATTCTGAGACTGTTTTCTCGTCACATATTGTACTTCATGACAGTGGTAAATTTGAGTCAAAATATTTCATTCTTATTTACCAAAAATTTTTATTTACCAAAAATTTAGAAAAATTTGCAAATTTCCAAATGTCAATTTCTCTACTTTTAAAATACATAGTAATGCCTCCAAAAATAGTTATGACTTTACATTCCCCATGTGTCTACTTCAGGTTTGGATCACTTTGAAAATTACATTTTATTTTTTTGGGACGTTAGAAGGCTTAGAAATTTAGAAGCAAATCTAGAAATTTTTCACAAAATTTCCAAAACCCACTTTTTAAGGACCAGTTCAGGTTTGAAGTCACTTTGTGAGGCTTCCATCATAGAAACCACCCAAAAATGACCCCATTTTAGAAACTACACCCCTCAAGGTATTCAAAACTGATTTTACAAACGTTATTAACCCTTTAGGTGTTCCACAAGAATTAAAGGAAAATGTAGCCAAAATTTCCGAATTTCACTTTTTTGACAGATTTTCCATATGAATCATTTTATTCTGAGAATAAAGCAAGGGTTAACTGCCAAACAAAACTCAGTAATTATTACCCTGATTCTGTAGTTTACAGAAATGCCCCATTTGTCATCGTAAACTGCTGTACAGGCACACGGCAGGGCGCAGAAGGAAAGGAACGCCAGGGCTGATTTCACTGGAAAAAGTTTAAGTTGCCATGTCACATTTGATGCACCCCTAGAGTAGGAAACTCCAAAAAACTGACCCCATTTTGGAAACTACGGGATAAGTTGGCAGTTTTGTTAGTGCTATTTTAGGGTACATATGATTTTTGGTAGCTCTATATTACACTTTTTGTGAGGCAAGGTAACAAAAACTAGCAGTTTTGGCATTGTTTTTATTTTTTGTTATTTACAACATTCATCTGACAGGTTAGATCGTGTGATATTTTTATAGAGCAGGTAGTTCCGGACGCGGCAATATCTAATATGTATACTTTTTTTTATTTATTTAAGTTTTACACAATATTTTTGAAGCACAAAAAAAAAAAAATCACATTTTAGTGTCTCCATAGTCAGAGAGCTGTAATTTTTTTATTTTTTGGGCGATTGTCTCAGATAGGGGCTCATTTTTTGCGGGATGAGATGAAGATTAGATTGGTACTATTTTTGGGGGCATACGCTTTTTTGATCGCTTGGTATTACATTTTTTGTGATGAAATGTGAAAAAAGTTTTTATTTTTTACAGTGGTTTTTACGGACGTGGCGATACCTAATATGTATATTTTTTATTTTTTTTCTATTTTTATGTGTTTCTTTATAGGGAAGGGGCTTTTTTTTATTGAAACTTTATTATTTTTTTTTTTTATTTTTTTTTGTTAAAACACTTTTATTTAACTTTTTTTTTAACATTTCACTTATGTTCCAGTAAGGGACTTTAACATTTCAGGGTCTGATCCCTGATTGAATGCAGCACAATACGCTGTGGCTAGGTCTCCTGGGCTTCCGTAGATGGGAGTCCCGATGCCTCTGGGCAAGGCATCGGGGCTTCCATCTCAGCCATCGGGCCCCCCCCCACCGCCTCATGGGGACCCGATGGCTTTAACAGCTGCCGCAATTACCTTGACCGCGGCATACAAGGGGTTAATCCGCCGGCATCGGTGTAATCACCGGTGCTGGCGGATACAGCAGAGGCCCGGCTGTTAGTATCAGCCGGGCCCCTGCTGCAGATTGCGGCAGCGGGCAGCAGCAGCACCTTAACCCTAGGACAAGAATGCTCGTCCTAGGGCGTTAAGTAATGCCATTCTCGTCCTAGGTCGTTAAGGTGTTAAATGAGAAACATTATTAGTCCTAGGAGACTTGGTCATCTCCCACATGTCAGGCCAGCTGGAGCACTTATTATTAGGGTAGAATCAATTCGGACCTGAATTAAATCTTTTGACTGATTTGTTAGAATCGGATTCAAACGAAAATTCAAGAAATTCGCTAATTTCTACTTGGGACTGTATTTATACTGTATTATATACTGTATTTATCACTTATCCTGTGAACAACATTTTAGCACAAAGCTTAGAAAACCAGTTTTTCGTTCACTCCTTATGCATTGGGGTTTTTTCCATAAGGACATGTGCAATTCATAAACTGTCCAATGTCAATGTTACATGCACAAAACTCACTAGTCATTGCATACTGTAAAATTTAAGGGGTTGTTCGATTTGTTTTATTGTAGCTGTAACCTGCAGACAGCCTGTTAAAATAATGTACAAACTTACTTTATCTTCATGAGGTCTCTCAGATCCAGCACTGCCGTTCCATTCACTTCCCTGGGCTTCAGCCATGACATATTGTTTTGACAGTAGCACTTACATCCTGCATATGGCCTAAAACTGCTATGTCCAATGATTGGCGGCAGTGGTATACAAGATGACCCTACTGTCGCCAAAACAATATATCACCTAGAGCAGGGTTCCTCAACTCCACTCCTCAGGGCCCACCTACTGTTAATGTTTTCAGGATTTCCTTAGTTTTGAGCTGGTGATATAATTAGTGTCAGTGCATCAGGATTTACCACAGGTATTCATTTGTGGGATATTCTCAAATCATGACCGGTAGGTGGGCTCTGAGGACTGGAGTTGAGGAACACTGACCTAGAGGACAGAGCAGCAGCACTATATTGGAGGCTCAAAATGAATGTTTTTTTTTTCATTATTTTTACAGTCTGCCTGCTAGTTACAGCTATAAGAAAACAACTGGGACAGGCTTTTTTTATTGATTGATTTTTTTTTCAAATATTTCTAACCCAGATTAACCCTTTCCCAACCAGCGCCGTACATGTACAGCGTTGGTGCAGTGCGGGGACATCACGCCCGCTCGCGGGTGCGGCGGGCGTCATGACCGGCAAGTCTCTGCTGTTTCTAACAGCAGAGACTTGCCGCTACTTACCTCCATCGGCGGCGTGATCACGGCATCAGGATGCGTCTGAACCTGGAGGCCTACGCTTCCGGGTGGTGTACAGATGCCCCGAGTGGCCAATCGAGGTGTTTGTACACCATATGAAAACTGTAATCCTCGCTGGTGAGGATTACAGTTTTCAAACTGCAATTCTTATTCTGGCCACTAGATGGCAGGCCAGGATAAGAAATGAGCAATTTTGGGATTTAACTCCATCTAGTAAATCCCTGATTGCTCATAAAGAAAAAAAAAACACAATATATCAGCTCATATTTGAGCTTTAAAATAATCACAAAAAAATTTAAAAAAAATGTTAAAAAATATATAAAAAATATCTAAAAGTTCAAATCATCCCCCTTTCCGTATAATGAAAAAATAAATACCTAAATAACAATAAATATAGACATCATGGGTATCACCGTGACCGAAAACTCCCGTACTTTTCAAATCTACAAAAAAAAATTCCAATACGGCGAATTGTGTGGCGGAAAAAAGCGTCCAAGTGGCAATTTGCCGTTTTTTGTCGCTTTTTTTTTCTAAAAAAAATTAAATAAAAAGTGATCAAAAAGTCATACTGTTGGGGTGTGGGAGTCGTTGCCGTTAGAAACAGTCCTCACTCAGGTCCTGGCAAAATAAGCTCAGGTTTATTTTTGAGCAAAAATAAAACAAATTAACAAAAACAAAGTTCAGGAGAATAAGGAGTTAAGTTGCAGCTACCTTAGGATCAAGTAGCACCCCAGCTCTCAGATCATCCAGTCTTATATACAATTTACCAGTTCCCAGAATCCATCAGTCTTAAAGGAACATGCATTTGGTTTAAAACAGAAATATTGCACATAAATCATACATTAAACTACATAAAACACAAAGCATTCTAGCTGTCTCCTTTTAAAATAAAAAAGGAGCTCACAATCTATATACCTTTTGCCAAATTATACCAAACATAACATAAGAACATAAACCCACTAGTTTTGGCTGCAGCTTTGCCTCACCTGGCAGTAATTAGCAGCACCCTATATAAACCCAGCACACCCTCTCCTGCAGGTAAGTAGCTGGTAATGCTGTGTGTTTGGTGGTGTGGAATACTGAGCTAGTTTGTCTGTGGAAATGATAGTGGGCAGAGACAAAGATTTGCTGGCCAGCATGTGGAAAAGAGAGAGAAAGATACATACATACAGATAGACAGACTTGCTCACTATTAACCCCTCAACACATATACACCCCAGAATGGTATCAATAAAAACTTCAGATCACCCCGCAAAAAATGAGCCCCCATACAGCTCCATACACATAAATACCAAAAAGTTATAGGGGTCAAGATATGACAAGGAAAAAAAAAAAAAGGCCAACTTTATAATTATTTTATCACCATCTAAACGCAGGAAAAACTATACATATTAGGTATTGCCGGATTCGTACTGACCAGTAGAATGAAAGTAACTGGTCAGTTTTAATGAACATCGAACGCTGTAAATAAGAAACCCGTAGAACTATAGCGGAATAGCGTTTTTTTTTTTGCAATTTCACCCGATTTGGAATTTTTTTCCCCGCTTCCCACTACACCATTTGCAATATTAAATGGTGGCGTTGGAAAGTACAACTTGTCCCGCAAAAAACAAGCCCTCATACAGCTATGTGAACAGAAAAATAAAACAGTTATGGCTGTTTCACGGCAGGGAGCGCAAAATGAAAATGCATAACCGAAAAAACCTCCGGGGGTTAAAAAAATTGCGAGATCTATAGTTGACAACATATTAATGTATCACAAAGTAATAAAAATATGTTTTATCATTACTACAATCCACCCTCCCAAATATATTTATTGTTGCGATATTGGTAGACACAGCTGGAATCTGGTAGCCAGATGGAATAAGCCAGGTGTAGTTATGAACTGTAGAGATGTCCGTAGTACAGCCTGAAGTGAAGATCAAGAGGTGGTGTTACAGCAAGGAGTAGGAACAGTCTGGGTAAGACGGTTCTGAGGAGCAGCAGACTGGAACAAGTCACAATAATCGAGCAATGTTTGAATTGCCACATGGGTATAAGTACGCCCAAACAGGAAACAAGATGGCTTCCAATGAGCACACAACTTTGTTAAGGGCAAATCCTGGAACAAACACACCAGCCTCCAGTGATGAAGAGTAGAAGTGCAACACAATAGTTCAGAGTGAGTGAAACTGTGGCCACTAGTGGTAAATTAGAAAAATACATCAGGTGTCTGACACCTATATTGAAAATATCCTTATTTACATTCTGTCTCCAGGTTGTGAAAATAGGCCTTAAAGGGGTATTCCCATCTCAGAAATGTAGTTTGTATAGTTAGATATAGCCATACCAATATTATTACTAATAGAATGTATTTATATAAAATGTACTGTTTAGAAGATTCGCCTATTTGTATTTCCATTGTCCCACACACATCAGTCAGGCTGTTGCCCCTAGTTATGGCCACCATAGCCATGTAGTAGTAGAGGCCGGCTTGCTCTTGTTCAAACCCACTCTGAGGTAACTGCTGTATTGTGAACGCACATTGCATGAGCATGCAGAGACACATCTTAGGGTTGTAGCATTTTTGTCTCTGCTTCCAAAATGCAGAGAAACGGATCCTGTTCCAAGATCAATTCATCTCTATGGAGCAGGATCTGTTTATAAAGTCTTAGATGGATCCTGACCATTGCGTTTTGGACTGGTAGCGTCCAAAACGCAGATGTGAAAGTACCCTAAGATGTGTCTCCGCATGCTCATGCAATGTGCGTACACAATACAGCAGTTACCTCACAGCGGATTTGAACAAGAATAAGCCGGCCACCACTACTACATGGCCGCGGTGGCCGTAACTAGGGGCAACGGCCTGACTGATGTTTGTGGGACAATGGATATATAAATAGGCAAATCTTCTAAACAGTACTTTTTATATAAATACATTCTATTAGTAAAAATATTGGTATAGCTATATCTAACTATACAAACTACATTTATGAGATGGAACCTTTAATCCTTGGTTCCTTAATACGTAAATATAACTTTTTTAAAATTAAAAGGAATGTAATGTGTGGATAGTCGGCAAGATCTAAAGATGTAATTATTATCTCTGAAGTCACAATACACACTACTGAACACTCTACTAAAAATTCTGCCCCTTTGGACAACCTGTTCAAATGGCATAAGCCAGCTTGTGGTCACCAATGATAAGCACCAGTAATAAGCAGCTCAACTTACCACTCTTTGTTCTGCCAGAGAATCTGCTCCGTAGCATGATGGCGTGGTGCATAACCCAGTCCAGAGCCTCCACAGTCATACCACTTCCCAGTGTTTTTGGCTCTACAGCTGCCCAATTTTTGTTCTTCCCTTTTCTCCACCACTGTGACAAAGGTGAGGTGTCACATCCAGTAAGCTGCACCCGGGACATCAAGACCCAAGTATGACCATTGATGTGTCCATACACCTTTAATAACCACTATCAATCTTGACTCCCCCATATCTCCCAGGAGAACAATAGGAGCAGGTGTAGACATTAATGGACACCCTTAGTGTATGTCTCCTGACATGCTTCTCAGTAAGGGCTCATGCACATGGCCGGTGCCGTCCCGTCGCTGCATTGCGGCCCGCATATGCCGGGTACCGGCCGTGTGCAGCCCGCATCATGGATCGCGGACCCATTCACTTCACGGAGATGCGGAGCGGAGGCACGGTTCGGAACACCACGGAAGCTCTACGGTTTGCTTCCATGGTGTTTCTGGCCGTGCCTCCGCACCGCAAAAAAGTATCGCATGCACTACTTTTTGTCGGTGCAGACCATCGGATGCGGATCACGGACCCCATTCAAATGAATGGGTCCGCGATCCGAATGCAGCGGCCCCACTGTTAGTGCCCATGCGTTGTGGACTGCAAATTAAGGTCCACAGCACGGGCACTGAACGCACACGTTCGTGTGCATGAGCCCTAACTCTTAGCATTAACATTTCTAGTCACTAAATCTTGACTCAAATCAAGAAGAAACAGGAGAAAATGCTAGCTTGTTATTTAAATCCTTACTTTAATATTATATTTGTTTAACAGGAGGCTCACCTTTGATCAAAATGGGCACTAAGGACCCTCATGCAGCAGTAATGCCATGGGTAGTAGTAATGCAATTTAACCCTTACATGTACCACAACATGCTGTTACATTGTGGTGCAGGGCAATGTGCCTCAGTAACAGGGATGATGCAGTTCCTTGTCTTTTAAACTCTCAGATGCCCCAGTCAGTTGTGACCATGACATCTGAGAAAGCTTTTCCTGAGAGCACTGCACTCCAGGGGCCCGGACAGACCCCTTGCATTAAGATTGAGGGAGTCGTTTGCATATTTAAATCCTCTAGAGGGACTTAAACACGTGAAAAAAAAGTTTTGAAAAATATAATAAAATTAAAAATATAACAATTCAAATCACCCTCTTTCCCTAGTTTTCATATAAAAATAAAGAAACAAAAAAAATAAATAAACACAATTGGTATTGATGCATCCCAAAATGCACAAACTATTAAAATATTAAAATACTTTTCTTGCACAGTGAACGTTGTAATTGAAAAAAAAATACAAATTCTAGAGTGCATTTTTTTTGGTCACAAAGAACAAGCACTCATATAGCTCTATAGACACAAATATTTAAAAAGTTATGGCTGTCAAAATGGCGATCCAAATAAAAAAAATTTTAAGGTGTTTTATTTTTTTAAAAGTAGGAAAACAAAATAAAAACTATATACATTTAGTATTGCCATAACTGACACCCAGAATAATGTCTCTAAAATAAAACACAAAATACCTCGGCGGAATTGCCATTCTTTTCCACTTTCACCCCATTTTTTTTTCAATTCCCTGTTTTACAATATAAGCCGTAGTAGTATAGTTTAGAGTCCCACTAAAAGCAAGCCGTTATGTGGCTATGTGAACAGCAAAAATTATGGCTTTTGAAGGGTGGGAAAGGAAAAACAAAAATGAAAAAATAAAATTAAGCTGTGTCCCAAAAGGGTTAAAATATTAAATTTATGTGCATATGTGTCTGCATCTTTGTGTTAGTGTGTTTTTTTGCTTTTACCATGCCGTCACATTTATTTCACATTGGGCAGAGGTGATGACTACGTTTGTTTTTGTTTTTTTGCTTTAAACATATTGTTATTCATGGCCCACAAATGCTTTTCCATTACCAGAGACTTCTTATTAGTTCTGTGAACATGCTGCCAACACATGTTGAACATGTGAATAAAAGTTATTGAAAGGAAATTAATATTTTCATTGACTGAGAACTGTGTAAAACAATAACACTATTTTCCACTGATATTTTTAATGACAGGATGGATTTTTAAATTCATTTTGAGTGTTGCTGAACTATACGTTTACATTCCAAAACATTGCGGTTCTATGATTCTTCCTTGTGGCAATCTCCATTGCCCAGGAAACATTACTACAAAACATTATAACTAATAAGAATTATTGTAATGGGAATTCTTTCTCATTTTTTTGTTGTTATAAACTAACAACATGGCAAAGTTGTGATAAAGTGTGTCCATCTGACCCAGGCTTAAAATCTTATGTCTGGGCAAGCATGTTATTAATTTTATCTTTTTTCTCTGGACCTTCTACTTATTTGTCTTATTTTTACCATGTGAGTGACGGCATATAAGGAGTGTTCTTAGCAAAGGTTTGTTCTTGGTGTGTTAAATTTAAAACATTGTTGGTTTTGGTCTAAAACTGCATGTTTGAGGATGGTAATTTGCTGTAGGATGCAATCAATGTCCTATGGAGATTCTAGAATTATGTAATATTGCCAGCTTGCTGTGAACACTGGGAATATACATTCCTTCATGACCACTTTGCAAGACTTTTCTTCTGACCTGGTAAAGCAACATTTTCTACTATGACTGTCTTAGCCCACAAGCACATAGATCATGCATGCATACAAATATACTTGAAAAGGCTATACAGTAATTAAATACTTAAATACCCAAAAGAATGATCCATCACAAATATAAACAACACAGTTTAACTCAGTAGTAGAACCATCACTGGGATAAAGCTAGGTTTAGCATGAGTGAACAAGTACCTGGCCATTTTATCTAGGTTCTAGAGGAGAGTAGGGAAGGTAATAAGGTAAGAGTGTATGACAGGTATATTGTATATGGCAATTCAAAATCAAGAATACACAACAATGGAATAAGGAGTCCTCAGGTGGGATCTCATTCATGGTGGGGCTGAATACTCCATCTGGCGACATGCCAGATCAAGATGTGTTCTTCCTCTTCTGTCGGACAAGTTTTCAGATCCAGGGCAAAGGTGGGAGGGGGTCTCCACCTGCAAGTCGGTAAAGATGGGACAGGGACATCCAGGATGTCACAGAAATTTTGCAAATCAGCATATGTGCGAAGGGACAAAGAATGCCCATCCTTCTTGGCTGTCAAAGCAAAAGTGAAGCTCCATCTGTTGATGATATAATGGTCTCGGAGCAGAGTAAAAATGGGTTGCAAGTGTCTCTGTTTCTGCAGAGTTACCTAGGAGAGGTCAAGTTATAGCTGGATTGGGGAGCCGTCTAGCTCACTGTTGTGCAGTGATCTGGCTTTCATCATTAATTCCTTAAGCGCAAAATCATGTGCACAACAGTTCATTACACGTGGCTATGTAGTAGATACCTTAAGCCTCAGAGCTCTGTGGTCCCTGTCTAATTTAATCTTGTGGAAGGTAGATTTATCTAAAGTTAGGTTGAATAGCTTCCAAAGTCACAAACAAGTTCTCATCTTCTATAGCTTCAGAGAGACCTCTTACTCTTATATTGTTTCTTAGATTGTCCAAATCTTCCAGGTGCTGGTTTACGTCATAAAGGCTGTAACATGGGCTGCAATAGTAAAATGTAGCTGGGTTATATATTGTCTGGTGTCTTCACAGGCACCCTCTAGGGAGCCCACACGCTCCTCAAGGTGTTTGATGTCATTACAGACAGCAGAGAACTCAGATCTACAGGACAGTTAGACTTCACATCCTCCTTAGTTTGGATCTGATGGAGTAATGAATATAATTTTTGTAAATCTGACTGAGCAGCGTGGTGAAGTGTAGGCATCCCGGCAGGGAAGCAGGGTGTGTTACTCCAAGAGTATGACCACCCTCTCTTTTTCTATCACTGAGCCATTTACACATACAGACATTTTTTCCCAGTCCAAGCATTCTCATTTTATACACTAACTTTTTATGTGGTACAGTATCAAATGCTTTGGAGAAGTCAAAATATATGACATCAATTGAATCAACCCGGTCAAGTCTAGCACTTACCTCCTCATAGAAGCTGATTAAATTTGTTTGACATGACCGATCACTCATGAAACCAGGTTGATATGGCGTTATTTGCTTATTTCCATTGAGGTACTCCAAAACAGCATCTCTTAGGAAACCTTCAAATAGTTTACCCACAACAAATGTTAAACTTACCAGCCTATAGTTTCTGGACTCTGTTCTTGACCCCCTTTATAAATATTGGCACCACATTTGCTCAGCACCAATACTGTGGAATGCTCCCAGTCAATATTAGGGTGCTTAAATATCAGAAATAAGGGTCTATCTGTGACATTTCTTAATTCTTTTAGAGTATGGGGCTGTATGCCATCTGGACCCAGTGAGTTGCCTACTTTAATCTTTTTGAGACGCAGCTGCACTACAGGCCACTTTAAATGGGAAATTTACTATTATACTTTGTATATCATCCGACAGTTTGTTTACCTAAGTGAATACAGCTGAGAAAAAGATATTTAATAGATTAGCTTTCTCCTTATTGCTTTCTCCAGCTCCTCCCTCATCACTCTGTAAAGAGCCAAGAGCCAACACTTTTAGGTTTAAACTTTTTACAATTTATATAAATTAAGAACATTTTAGGGTTAGTTTTAGTCTCTTTCGCAATAAGTCTATCTGTCTCCAGCTTGTCTGCTTTCATTGGTCTCTTACATATTCTATTTTTTCCTTATAAACACTAAAATCCAACACTCCGTAAACACTATTAAATTCAGTAAAGCAAAATGGAAATATAGCACAATTACAAACTTGACACAAAAAAAGCCGCTCACCAAAATTCATAGACCAGTAAGGAGGGCATTAATAAGAGAATCAACATAGGGACACCAATGATAACACTGAAGGAGCTCCAAAAATCTACAGTGCAAATGGAAGTATCTGTCAATAAGACCACTATAAGCCATATACTCCACAGAGTGGGGCTTTATGGAACAGTGGCCAGAAAAAGAAAGGACATTTGGAGTTAATCAAACAGCATGTGGTAGACTACCCAAACACATGGAAGAAGGTTCTGTGGTCACAGAAGAGTAAAATTGAATCTTTTGGCCATAGTGGGAAACACTATGTGTGGTGCAAACCCAACACTTTCTATCACACTGAGAACACCATTCATACAATGACGTATGGTTTAGTGATGGGTACATTTTTATCACTGTAATATATATTATTTGGTGCTCACTCTATCCTTGAATGGAATGGTGCTCTGTTCCAGGACCGGCCTACCAGGTCCAAAAAAGTCAAAGTGAATCAGGTAGAAAATGGATCAGGCACTCAATATCTGAAAAAACTAGTGGTGGATTAGACAGGTTTATTGCAACAATATGTTAAAATACAAACACTAAAATGTGTATCTGTGTATATGCCCTTTATAGGTGATAAACATATAGAGTATATAATAATATCACATATCCTAGGTACTAAAGAGATGGTACTTAAAGATTAGTGTTGCTAGATAAAATAGGTGCTTAAAATTGATATACATAAAATTCATGAGTAACATAAAAATACATGGTAATATCAAACAATCTTCAACATAAATCCAGTGACGTATCCTTTATAGCGTGGACCTCCGGACTTGGAATATGATCCTTATATTGAAAGGCTCAAATCCTTTATTATTAAGTATAGGCCTTGTCTATAGGCTATAAAAGAGGTAGTGTATACCAACGCGTCCCACGGTGATGTATACACACTACAGTGTCTTATCCGTGATTCACTCACTGTTAACCTCCGGTATAAAGTGTCGCCATGCACTGTGAGGTAGTATGCGCTGCTGCTCTGTATCCCGCCGCTCACGTAGATCCTCTGGCCGTATGCGCCGGCACCACGATATTCCTCAGAGTATGCAGTCTATGGCGTCCCATGTGATCTTCAAGTCACGTGACCGGGTACCTTCAGCGGTCCTGCCGGCAGTGTTTCGCTGAGAATCGTGGTAAATAACAAATCCTTTCACTGGAAAATAGATACATGAATAATTGCGGTGGAAGAGTTTGCCAATGTATGCCCCCTTATGCCAAGAATCTGATCTCTGTAAGGGCTCATGCACACGACTGTTGCCTGTTTTGCAGTCCACAAATTGCGGATCCACAAAACACGGATCCCACCTCCCGTAATGTGGACAAGAATAGGACATGTTCTATATTTTTGCAGATGCAATGGAACAGACAAATGGTTGCAGACAGCACACAGTGTGCTGTCCTTATGTTTTGTGGCCCTATTAAAATGAAAGGGTCCGCATCTGACCTGCAAAAACGCAGATCGGATGCACACAAAAAATACAGTCCTAAAACTGTTTATAAAATAAAGAGGCAAACCTTAGCATTGTTTAGAGCCCTCAAAGATTTCACCCTGTTATATGTATACCGCAGTAATTCAAGCTGTGTCTTTATGGTGTACTATACTCGCATTATCCTCATTCTATGGTTTATGTGCGCAGCACAGTGGATAATCACAGCCTTGGGGGTACTTTGGGGTAGTAGGAACTTACAACTACCGAGTTAGAGAATCTGCACATTAAATTATGCATATTTCATAGAGAATTATTGACAAGTTGTCTTTTGGATTAGAGCAATTTAAAAAGTCTATTCACATTAAACCCTATTAGGATCTTTCACATTGGGCAAAAATTTAGAAGCAATTTATTTAGTGCTAGCAACATATAATGACAACAAAGCTGTCAGTTCATTTTTGTGTAAAATATATATTTTGTATATTGTTAATACATGTTCCTTTTTTCATTGGAGTAATACTAAATTGATTTAGTAGCCCTTTAATTCCAGGCATAGTGTACAATGTAGCTTGTGTATGTAGCCTAGCAGTCTAATAAAATATAAAAAGCAGTGGTCCAGGCGTATTTTATGCATCTGTAGCTCAATGTAAGATTAAAGGATTTGCTGCATGAAACTTCAAAGAGTTTGGAGAACATGAGATATAATATCTAAAATATGAATGCTCTCAGAAAGGAGGTGAATTTTCTTTTAAATCCCCAGTGATATTCAGTATGACTCACTATGGAATATGGTATTTTTGAACAATCCAAAATCTGCACATTGGGCATCTTTGTTGTTGCTCTACATAAAATCCTTCCCTTGTCTATTTAGTCTATTTATCTATTAGGCATTGTAAGCCGTGGATGGAAAATAAAAGGAATGCTCAGCATGCTCTCTTTTGACTACTATGGGAGTGAGGTTTTTATATTTTTTATGTTATCTAGTAAAAGTTATGTTTTAAAACAATAGAATTTATACGTTACTGTGATTTGGTTGTTTATTACCCTCTGCAAGTATATATCAGATTGCAGTGATTTTTTTTCCAGGAGTAATCAAACAGAAGGACCAACCGAGAAGGAGCAGCAGGCAACACCGGTGCCCACCTCCAGATACTTTCCATAATGTAAGTTTTTATCATTCATTAGCTAAATATATCTATATTTATATACTGTATAGTTATATACATGTCACTGTATTCCTACTTTAGTAATAGGGAATGTGAGTTACTGTTAGTCATTAGCATTTCTACCCCTCTTTGACTCCTCTCTAAGGGGTCATTCAGAGGGCCGTGTTTTTGTGGATCCGCAAAATTGCGGATCTGCAAAAACACAGATGCCGGACAGTGTGTGTTCCGCAATTTGCGGAACACACATGGCCGCCACCCCATTCAAAATGCCTATTCTTGTCCGCAAATGCGGACAAGAATAGGACATGTTCTATCTTTTTTCGTGGAGCCGCGGTCCACGATCTAATGCTGCCCATTGAAATGATTGGGGCCGCATCTATTCCGCAAAATTGCGGAATAGATGCAGACCCATTCACACGGTCATGTGAATGGGTCCTAAAGAGTGTATAAGCATTCGTACGAACGCTCGTTAGTGATCATCTTACAGTGTAATACTGCTGCCAATTGCACATTGAATGAGCAATACAGATCTTTCAGCACACCACTGTACAGCATGAGGGTGAGCAGAAGATTGCAGGAGAGAACACTTCCCTCTTGACAATCATCTGCTTTAAGGCCTCTTTCACATGCCAGTAAATTGCACGGATCACCCACGTATCCATTGACCATGGATCTGTGTTGACACCAAAGAATCATGCCCTATTTTTGTCTGTGATTATGGAACCCTCATGCATGTTCATGAAAACCACAGACCCAGCAACGATGCCATCTGTATTTGGTCTGATGCTCTGGAAACTAATTTTTATTCTAGCAGTGTACTGAGAATATAAATGACACATGGAGGGCAAGAATCCTTCACAGACATCGTTACTAGAGATGAGCGAATCTATTCGCCTATTCGTTGATTCGTATTGAATCTTGGAAATTTTTAGCTGCGAAGCGAATCCGAATATTAGGCGATTCGCTTCGGCTTTGTACGCATTCACTACGTAGTTTGTCCTATAAATTGTACACTGTTGCTACATATAAGTTACTGTTGCGTACAAATTAAATTCATTAGCGAAATTTTACTGTTAGTTCGTTTATCGTGTGCAAAAGCCAGGGAAGAAAGCGGTCAACTGACCTAGTGGGCAGGGCTTGCTCTGATTGGCTTAGGCTCGGTAAGCCAGTGATGCATCACTTCTGCTGCGACTGCTGAGACGAGCAGAAGAACTGTATGTGAAGTTCTGAGACTCTGAGACCTGTTTTGTGAAAATTGGGGTGTAATTGTTCTGGGAATCCATATTACACATATCAGGGATACTGCAGGGCAAGTGCAGGGCCAGCTCAGGCTTAGTAATTAATCAGGCAGGTAGAGAGAGACAGGGAGAGAGATAGGGAGAGACAGGGAGATACAGGGACAAAGACCAGCTGCAGGGCCCCAGAGTGAATTGAAAAATGTCTGGAATGGATAAGCAAAAGGGGTCCAGTTCCAGCCAGACCTCGAGCTCTAAAAAAAAGGAGAAGGTGGCACAGGGCAGAAGTGCCAAAGGACCTGTAGCCGGAGCATCTACTAGTAGTATTCGCAATACTTGGCCGTTGTTCCACCAGGCTAACCCACCAAGGCGCAAAATAGTAGTGGAGGAGAAAGTGGATGAGGTAGTGGAATGGATGGCACGCTCATTTCAGTCTCAGCCGGATGATCTGCTGTCATCTGCTGATATAGTATCCATATGAAGCCAGGGGTCAGACTCAGTGCATTCCTCCTACTCCACCATTCCTCTCCAGCAAAGCCTGTCATTTTCATACGCACTTTGTACGTGTTCAAAGAGGTTGCGTACCTTTTTACCTGAACGTTCGTTATTAGTGCGCGAATGTTCGCTAAAAGCCATATAAATACGTATATTTTGTACGCAAATTCAATGAATCTATTTGTCGAATATACAAATCTTAGGAAAAGTGTGGTGAATGTTCGGCGAATAAAATTTTGCATGATTCGTTCATCTCTAATCGTCACAGATAAACCACAGACCACCTTGTCACAGATGTCATGGACATGGTGTAAAAAAAAAAAAAAAAAAGCCTCATTTACAAAGGCAGAGCAGGAGTAATGTAACAAATCACCAAGAAAGCATAGCCTGATAAATTCCACGGTGGTTTGCTGTGAAAATAATTGCTGTCCAAGCAATACGATTGCTTGCCTCATTTTTATCTATTCACCAGACTTCTGGGTGTATTGCTGTAATTTATGTATATACTTAAAGCTTTTACAACACAAAGCTGTGTAGCATCTTCAGTCAAAATTTATCTGTTGTAAAATAGTAAAGTGAACAAGAAAGAGGGCAGAAGGGGGATGCAGCTGCAGCATCTCTCGCTCAGTTTTGCAGTGAAACGGTAATAGATGGGTAAACAGATGGGTCATCTGATTGGTTAGAAGACAGAAAAAAACAGGAGCGTGTGTACAATGACAGAAGTCAGTAGAAGGAAGAATAAAACCCTTAAAATATACAGTGTTTGTGTGATTTTTTTTCGGTGGTAGGGTACAAATAGAAACTTTTTACCATTCCTTTTTAGGATGTTAACCTGCAGGCATTAAAAATATCTTAGAGCAAGTGGATAGGATAAAATGTGAAATGCACATGGGGTTTCAACTGCAGGAAGGAGGGGAAGAGACTGCAGGACATGTTTCATTCATAGGTCAAAATCCTGAGTCCCCTATGGCATAGACCTCTCCTATCTCGCAGCTGTTTGAAGATGAATGACAGTTTTCTCTAGCCATCTGAATACAAGTTAAACATTCTGTATTGACTGATTTATCCCCTTTGTATTCTTATGAATGCAAAATTCTTATATTCATTTTCTCCTCTATGTTGTCCAATAAGTAATAAAAAATAATAATAATAAAAAATAAATATATATATATATCAAATATTTTCCTGGCAAATTTAATGAATGCATGTAAAGAATACTTGTTTGTAGGAATTATGACTATTTCTTTTTTATTATTCTCAGTGGGACGAGGACAGTGGGAATAGGATTGGTCTGGGGTTAAAAGACTGTGTGGGGAGGGTGTGGGACATGCATATATACCCCTTTTTTCTCTAATTAGGATTGTGAAAATATATTCTTTAAAAAAAAAGAAAGAAGGTTTGATTTTTTAAAAACAAAATATTACCAATAATAAAAAATAATTTTACAAATATAAACTGGTTGGTAAAATATTATTAAAATCAACTCATAAAGCCATAATGATACATATTATAACATTACATATACACACAATCACCAAGCATCTGGTGTCAAGAAGTATGGACAAGGTCATATAGCCCAAGATTTATATGTTTCATCTTAAAGCTTTCTCTTGGGAAATCAAAGCATCTACAATCTGGGCAGTGGGGAATTGCCTGGCAATCTTCCATGTCTATGAAGCGATCTACCGCCTTAAAAATGAAAGGTGAAGGGACTTGACCAGACTACAGCCAAAAGCAGAGATCAGAAAGATGTACACAAGAGACTCTAGGAATGAGAAATGAAATGAAATCTGCAGGGACTTTGGTGGGCTGACAGGTGACAGACAATATGAAAAGCGAGGAAGTATTTTATGAAACGTGAAAAACCTTCTGAGGATGTTCCGCATTTAAAAGTCTATGTAATTGACAAGCTGAAAAACAGTATACACTTTTGACATCAGAGGTCTTGCCTGATATTCCGAGGAGGAAATGTTCACAGAGGCTTGCGTGTTTAAGGCAATGCAGAGATGAAAAGTAAAAGGAAAACAAGGTTTTATTTATTAGTGGAAACCATTTATAATGCATTGGGATTTATGGATGGCAAGCAAAGCTGATAAATCATCAGATCATCACAAGTCACCTCTGCTTCTTAGCATGCTATTGTTATATTTTCCATTTATAATAATTAACATCTGAAAAAGCAGCTAAACTTATTTTAATATGACATTGTGTAAAGGAAAACTGACTTAGTTGCCCATATCAAGCAATCAGATTCCAGCTTTCATTTTCAGCGCTCCTTTGGAAAATGAAAAGTGGAAGCCAGTTTTCCTTTACACCAGTTTTGATAATTCTCCCCCAATCTGCTTATGAATGTGGCCTGTTGGCTTACTTTTACAATTCAGGGCTGAAAATAAGCTGGCATGAAATGAAAACAGAAATGATCTTTTGGTTACCCTTCACGTGGTCAAGGCCTTTGAGAGCATCGAGTGGAAGTACATATGGGCAGTCTTGGAAAAATCTGAGATGGGGGACAAATTTATTTCCTGGGTGAAATTGTTGTATAAAAGTGCATGCACAAGAGTAAGCATTAATGACAAGTCATCGCCATTATTTATTCTACAGCGAGGCACTCAGTGGAGGTGGCTTTTATTGCCCCTGCTACGGTATGTGCTGTAGGCTTAGGTTATTAGGGAAAGAAGAGATGGAAATAGGACAGAAGGACATTTGGTTTCAGCAAGTAGTCCATGTTGAAAACCTAAACTTTTAATATGCTTTATTAAAACCTATTGTAGTCATAAAATCAGTAGTCATTTGTAATATCCTTTTTTTTCTTAAGTTACAAAATAGACACTTGAAATTCAGGTGCCTATAGCTCTTTGGAATCTGTACACTCATAGAGCCCTGACAGTGTACAGTTGTACTGATTTCACTGTACTTCAGACATAGGCGCCACAGTGAGTGATGTACATGAAGGAGCACTCATCACTGCTGCCTGCCTGCGCTCGCTCCACAGTGCTGGAAGCGTTGCATACCACATTGGTGGTGTGCTATGCCAGGCTTTAGCAGGTGACGAGGGGTCACAAGCAGGAGCAGTGATGTGTGCTCCTGCCTGTACATCTCCCACAGTGGAATCTGTGCCCTCATACACAAGCTGACATGTCAGCGGTGTACAAAAAATGTATGGATTCCAAAGTCCTATATTTTGTAAAGAAAACTTAAAAAAAAATAAAGTATATTATAAATATTCATTTTAAAACATTTAAAATATTCAATAGGCTTTAATAAAGTACATTTCAATGTTTAGGTACACTTTAAATGCTCATGAAGTCTGCATCCTACCTTGTTCACATACATAGGACATTTTCTGTGTTGGTTATCACTGGTGGTTTATCACTTATTTTAGGTGGAAAAAGCAAATGTTAGGACCATTGCATGACAATGTAGTGAATCATTGTGTCCATTCACAGTAGTACATACTGCAAGTCCACAAATACTTTGCAGAAAGGTTCAGCCTCGGATTTGTACTGTGGAAAATATACATAGGATTAATATCCATCATGTGAACATAGCCTAAATGTTACTACTCTGATCAATAAGGACAATTTCAACCAAAACAAATTATTTAACAACAAATTATCATTTTAGCCTGTTGATGATAGACTATTATCTTTGGAAAGAAGTCAGACATGTCGAATATTGTCATGATAGTCATGTTTGACATGTTTGGCCAGTTTGAACATTGTAAATGCCAATATTCTGTCTTCATACACGTTCACACAGTGTGAAGTCTGACATACAGCATAAACCTTTCCTGTCTTCCAAATAAGAGGATTGTTCTCTGTAGTCTAACTTGTTTATTGGTCAACAGGTTGTACTCTCTGCACGGTGAGCATGAGTGAGAGATTGTATATGTGGTAAAACTACAAAAATACAAATAGCATGCATAAGTATTAAGTACAGAATAGCATATACTATAACATTTGCATTAACAGTGAAGACACATGGTAAAATGACTGCCTATACATAGAATTGCATGCCTATCTAACAGCTAAAACTTCCTGAGTAGCAATTACAAACTGACTGAACAGCTCTACATTACACAATATCCCTAAAATAGAGGTAGATCTCTTACCAGATATGCTTTTGCAGGGATAGTGGAGTTTGAGGAGACATGCATAAGGCAGCTCTGAGATCCTGGAGACTGGAGACTTCTCTTTCCCAGGATGCCTTGCAATAACCCATACCTCCCAACTTTTGAAAATTGCAAAGAGGGACAATGTCTGCGGCACGCATCATGGCAGTTTTTTCATACTAGGCCACGCCTCTAGCTCCACCCAAAACATAGTTACTGGAGCCTCTGCGACAATTTTTTTCTTGTGCTTCAATGTCCATATAAATATTAACACATAAATCATCAGATTATAGATATTTTAAAGTCAAAATTGCACCAAATAATGAAATTTTGGTCTAATATGTAGGTAGAAACCATGCAGACACTTTAGTAAGGAGCAAATTTAGTAAATTTATTAATTCACATTTATGCATTAATTCCCCAAGTCAAAAAGAGGGACATTTAAGGATCAAAGAGGGACAGAGGGACTTGGGTCAAAAAGAGGGACTGTCCCTCCAAAAGACGGACACTTGGGAGGTATGATAACCCACAATGCAATGTACCACCCACAGTGCAGTAGTCTTTGTAACAGGAAAACAAAGTGTAATACAATTTAATACCGCTAGATGGTGCTATAACCACACTAAACACTTCTGAGTTACCCTGACTGTGGCAAAGTGAACTATAATAATTTTCTAACCCTGCTAGGCAGAACACTCCCTGCCTGGCGTCAACAGACGCAACTACTGGATCCTTCATTCTTAGCAACCCATTTTGGTCCTTGATGGGATCAAGCTTTTTCAAAATGCTATACTTGGAGACTGTTTGGCCTTTGCTGTAGTAGTCTATTTCCTTAGCATAACATTCACGTTGTATCATTTGAATTATTATGTTCTTGGACTTTTTCCAGATTAGGAGTGGTAAAGGTGTGTTTGCAGTGATGCCAACCTTTGCAGTGCTTCTGTCTTGCAGGTAATGTCAACTTGCAAGACTGAGCTATATGAACTACAAAGGCTATAGCACAAATGAGCAATATCCAGGTGGAGAACCTGTTGAAACGATGGGATTTGAGTTGGTGGTCCAAAGTCAACGTACGTAGAACAGATACTTCAGGTCGGATTTCTTCATCGGCATCTGGGTCTACCAATTCAAACGCGTTGGATCTGGTGCTGCATATTGTGTCCTTAAGGAGGCTCAGTGCGATGGATCTAGTTGCGTGGTCCGCAGGATTATGGTGTCTGGGCACATAGTGTTTAAGACAAGTGGATCTCCTGATCCTTAGCACCCAATTGCTAACATAGACTTAAAAGGGTCCTCCGAGTTATATATATTGATGATCTATCCTCAGGATAGGTCATCAATATCAGATCGGCAGGGGTCCGACACCCGGCACCCCCGCCGATCAGCTGTTTGAAGAGGAGGCATGCGCCGTATCAGCGCTGCCTCCTCTTCATTGTTTACATGCTGGCCGACACGGGGGTAGTGGTGAGTATGTGTAATTACACCTCACTGCCCCATTCATTTCTATGGGAAGAATCGCTCCCATACAAGTCTATGGAAGCGATTCTATCCATAGAAATGAATTGGGCAGTTAGGTGTAATTACACCTACTCACCACTACCCCCGTGTTGGCCAGCATGTAAACAATGAAGAGGAGGCAGCGCTGATACGGAGCGCGCCTCCTCTTCAAACAGCTGATCGGCGGGGTGCCGGGTGTCAGACCCCTGCCGATCTGATATTGATGACCTATCCTGAGGATAGGTCATCAATATTTATAACTCGGAGAACCCATTTAAAAGTGTCTGGTTTCATTGCAAATATATCCTAGGACTACCTTGCTGCCCATGTAAAACTCGACTTCCTCGATTTCCAGGTTAATTCCTGTCGTTATAAGTTCAGCCAACTCCACAGCGAGCACAGCAACGCAGAGTTCCAATCTGGGTATGATGTGTTCACGGAGTGGTGCCAGTTTGGTCTGGCTGATAAGAAACCCTATATGGCATTGTTCCTTGACATCTATGGTCTTTAGGTATGCTATGGCTGCAAATGCCTTGACTGAAGCATCGCAGAAGATATACAGTCTTTGCCTCTTGAGTTCAGTTGATGGCATGGAAGCATACGGTCATGCCACATGAAGGCTGGACAAGGCTTTGAGAGACTTCCTCCAACCTGTCCACAGGTCTTTTTTCTCCATGGGAAGTGTATCATCCCATTCAGATGTCTTTGTGGTGAAGTCTCTTAACATCATTTTACCTTGGATGGTAACTGGCGCTTTGAATCCCAAAGGATCATATAAGCTGTTTATGGTGGACAGGACTCCTCTACGCGTGAAAGGCTTTTCTTCCTTGCTGATTTGGAAGGTGAATGTATCTACCTTTAAATCCCAGAGCCAACCGAGGCTCCACTGCATGGGAAGGGAGTCGGTGCTAATATCCAAGTTCTTTAGATCATTTGAATGGTCTTGGGGTGAGAAGGCCTCCATTAACTCACAGCTGTTGGAGGCAATTTTGTGCAACCTCAAATTAGATAGAGCGAGCATTTCTTGAGCTCTTTTAGGAGACTGATTGCAGTCTCATTCATGGGTGTGGATTTCAAGCAGTCGCCCACATAGAAATCTTTTTACACAAAGGACCTGACATCTGACCTATATTTGGCATCACCCTCTTGCGCTGAATGTCTGAGACCATAGATAGTGACTGCAAGGGAAGGACTGTTGAAAGATGTGCACTCTCATTCAGTACTCCACAGTGTCTTCATTGGGGTCGTTATTGCAGTACCAGAAGAACCTAAAGTAGTTTCTGTGTTCTTCCTTGATGAATCAGTAGAACATCTGTTGTATTTCAGCAGTAAATGCTATGGAATCTCTGCGGATTGAGGTCTCTGTTGTTGAGGTCTGGACCAGACACTATGACATCGTTTAGCAAGACGCCTTTGCACCTGCCACTCGAGTCAAACACTACTGTTATCTGCCCTGGTTTTTTAGGATGATACACGCCAAATATGGGTAAGTACCAACACTCCTTGAAGTCTTGGAGCAAGGGTGCAATTTCTGCATGATTGTTCTGGAATATTCCTTCCATGAAGGTAAAGAAATGTTCTTGAATCCCAGGTGTCCTCTGAAGTTTGTGTTTGAGGGAGATAAATCGACTATAAACAAGTTCTTTGTTAGGTAAGCGTCATTTTTGGGGTTTAAACGGTAAAGGTGCAACGCAGCTTTTTGACTTGTCTTTTACTATTCCTTGATCCATGATATCCAAGAACAGCTTGTCTTCTATGGACATTGCGACTCTGTTGTCTTCTCTTGTCCTGTGGAAGACTGTGCACCCTAAGTGATCTTGCTCACCATCGCAGGCGATGAGGCAGAAGGTGTTTGCCATAGGACAAGGCATAGGAGCACTGTGTGGCAATTCTTTTAGCAGAAAACTGTTCTGACATGGCTGGAATAGGGAAGGACATCTATTTTCAAGTGTGTTGGTGAGCATACTGTTGACGGGGGTCGGCTTGTCAAGATTTCTTGGCCAGGAAGCTAGAGTTCCACATCAGAGTTCTCCATTATTGAATCAATTTCCTGAATCAGACATGCAGGATGAGAGCAGCCACCAATCAACATAGGACCGACGTCTATGAATCCTCATGATCGCGTCCAATCTTCTTTCTAAAGTTGTGTGCATCCAACATGGAGTCACACCTTCACAAATTCATCATTTTGATGTCATTCAGTGACATCACAGCTGTAGGCCCAGTTCTAGAACATTCTATGCAAATGTGGTGACATCACAATACTCTGGCCAGGATGAAGGCCAGATTATTTTAACCACTTAGTGGCCAGAGCATCTAATATGTTAATGAATTAGGATAAATGGATAGTGTTTATTTAATGGATGCAGATTTTCAGTTTTCGAGGATACGTTGATTTTTACCTTTACAGTACATTTTCTGCTTCACATTTTTACTTTGATTTAATTGCTGATTTTTTTAAATCTGTATAGTTCTAAAACCTAGGGGTAAGAATTTGAGATGCAGATCCTGCAGAACCTCTTTTCTGAAAATTAAGGAAGAGATTCCTTTGAGATTCCTGCAGTTGATTGCTTGGATAAGGCCTTTTCCTCGTATTTTTGTGTTGTGCGTTGCCATAATACAGCCCCCAAAGTCATCTATGGGGCCTTACTATAGCCAAGGGCGTAACTAGGCACAACATTTGGAAACACCCCAAGCAACTTCCCCAAAATCTCTCCTCCTGCAGCGAGTCCTGCACCGTTCAGGAGGAGGAGTGAAGCGTTTATTAATTGATGGCTGATGAAAGCACCTCCCTAGGCCCTTCCCCCTTATTAATGCCCCTCCTCTCCATCTACATGCAGCTGCTTCCTGATAGTCCTCTTCTCTCTGAGGGCTTGGGTCCCTGTAGTTTATAATCTTCTGTCCTTACTGTAATCTAATTATCTCTCCGCGTACTGACCTTCCACAAAGCAGCAAAATTGAACAGGCAGTGCTGCAGTGTACAGCATAAGGGAGATACAGAACAGTGGACCAAGTTTATATGGAGACAGGACCTTCTATACACAATGCAGCTAAGCTGGGGGGCAGGGGATGGGTAGTGGGAGGGCATAAATATTGGGAGGAACAAGGGATGGGTAGTGAGAGGGAATGGGGCATAGGGGCCTAATTTTGATTCTTGCTGTGGGGCCTAGTGATTTGTATATATCTTCCTATTTCAAATGCATTGTATATACTGTGAGTGGAGGAGCTGTGTATATACCGTGACGGGAGAATATGTGTATATACTGTAAATTTAGGAGCGGTGTATATACTGTGAGCATAGGAGCTGTATATATACTGTGACTTCTCAGATGTGTATATACTCTAAATTAAGGAGCTGTGTATATATTGTGAGCATAGGAGCTGTGTATATACTGTGAGTGGAAAAGATGTGTATATATTGTAACTTAAGGAGCTATGTATATACTGTGAGTAGAGAAGATGTATATTTATTGTAACTTAACCCTTTCAGTACCGAGCCACTTTTCACCTTAAATCCCAGGCCGATTTTTGCAAATCTGACATGTCACTTTTTGTGGTAATAACTTTGGAACTCTTTTACTTATCCAGTCCATTCTAAGATTGTTTTCTCGTCACATAGTGTGTTTCACGATAGTAGTAAATTTGTGGCAAAATATTTCATTTTTATTTATAAAAAATACCAAATTTAGCAAAAATTTAGAAAAATTGGCAAATTTCAAAATTTCAATTTCTCTACTTTCAAAATACATAGTAATACCTCCAAAAATAGTTATTATTTTACATTCCCCATATGTATACTTTATGTTGGCATCATTTTATAAATGTAATTTTACTTTTTTTGGACGTGAGAAACCTTAGAAGTTTAGAAGCCATTTTTCAAATTTTCATCAAAATTTCCAAAACCATTTTTTTGAGAACCAATTCAGTTATAAAGTGATTTTGGGAGGCTTACCTAATGGAAAACACTAATAAATGACCCCATTTTAGAAACTACACCCCTCAAATTATAAAAAACTGATGTTACAAACTTTATTAACCCTTGAGGTGTTCCACAAGAATTAAAGGAAAATGGAAGTGAAATTTCAAAATTTCAATTTTTTGGTAGATTATTCATGTTAATAATTTTTTTCTTGCAACACAGCAAGGGTTAACAGCAAACTAAACTTCAATATACAGTGCTCTGATTTTACCGTTTGCAGAAACACCCCATATGTGGTGGTAAACGTCTCTATGGGTTTGTGGCAGTGGTCAGAAGGAAAGGAGCGCCATACGGATTTTGGAGGCAGATTTTGCTAGAATAGTTTTTAGGCACCATTTTGTAATTAAGAGACCCTGACGTACCCCTACAGTGGAAACCCTCAAAGAGTGACCCCATTTTGGAAACTACACCCTTCAACGAATATATTAAGGGGGGTACTGGCCACTTTGACCCCCTAAGCGTTTTAAGGAATTTGGAAACACTTGGCTGTGAAAATGAAAAGTTTCATTTCTTCCAATAAAATGTTGCTTTAGCCCCAAATTTTTCATTTTCACAAGGGGTAACAGGAGAAAAGCACCCCATAATTTGTTACCCATTTTCTCCTGAATACGGCAACACCCCATATGTGGTGGTAAACTGCTGTGGGGGCACATGGCAGGACTCAGAACAGAAGGAGCGCCATATGGATTTTACAACACAGATTTTGATGGATTGGTTTGCGGGAGCCATTGATTTTTATTTTTTTGAGTTATTGTCTTATGTGGGAGCTCATTTTTTGCAGGACAAGATGACGGTTTGATTGGTACCATTTTGGGGTAAATACGCCATTTTGATCGTGTGGTATTACACTTTTTGTGAGGCAAGGTGAAAAAAAATGGCTGTTATGGCATAGTTTAAAAAAAAAAAATTTTTTTACAGCATTCGCCTGGGGGGCCATCTCATGTAATATTTTTATAGAGCAGGTTGTTACGGACGCGGCAATACCCAATATGTCTAACTTTTTTATTTTTGGAAAGTTTTACACATTAGATTTATTTTTGAACAGAATAAAATCTTTTTTTTGTGTTGCCATTTTCAGAGAGCCATATTTTTTTATTTTTCGGGCAATTGTCTCAGATAGGGTATCATTTTTGTGGGACAAGATGACGGTTTGATTGGTACCATTTTGGGATAAACACGCCTTTTTGATCGCCTACTATTACACTTTTTGTAAGGGAAGGTGACCAAAAAATGTCTGTTTTGGCACTTTTTTTTGTTTTTTTATTGCGTTCACCTGGCGGGGTGGATGACATGATATTTTTATAGAGACGGTCGATACGGACGCGGTGATACCTAATATGTTTATCTTTCTTTTTTTACCTTTTTTTTACAATTTTTTTTTGCTTTTTTTGGGAAAATGTCATGTTTTTTTTTAATTGAAACTTTTATTATTTTTTTTTAGGAAACTTTATTTAACTTTTGGGGGTCTGATCCCCTTTACAATGCAGTACAATACTTCTGTATTGTAATGCATTGGCTGTAAGTGTATTACTCAATGTAATTCACTTACAGCCTGCTTCCTGTGCGATCCAGGGGGTTAGCAGGTACGCAGGGATAGCAGCCACGATGCCTAAGGAAGGCATCGGGCTGCTATCCGAGCCATCGGGTCCCCGTCACAGCAGCGCGGGGACCCGATGGCCCCCCCGCTCTCCATCTTGAACTCCCGCACACCACATGTGCCGCGGTCAGCATTAATGCGCATTCAGCAGGGGTCCGGCACCTCAGCAAAGCCGGACCCCCGCCGCTGATCGGGCGGGCGCAGCTCCTGCGCCCGCCCGATCAGAGCGCCGTACGTGTACGGCGCTGGGACTTGTGTCCCGGCTTTTTGTGCCGTACATGTACGGCGCTGGGAGTCTAAGGGTTAAGGAGCTGTGTATATACTGTGAGTGGAGAAGATGTATATATATTGTAACTTAAGGAGCTGTGTATATACTGTGAGTGGAGAAGATGTGTGTATTCTGTAAATTAAGGAGCTGTGTATATACTGTGAATGGATGAGCTGCATATGCATACAGTATATACTGTGAGTAGAGTTGCAGTGGATATACTCTGGGTGTACTAATTATTATATGGAAAAAATGTAATACACTTTGTATGTTACAGGGGGAAATTTGTTTGTCTAGACTATGTATTGTAGAGGGAACTGCACTATTCACAATATGGTTTTAACTGAGAGGGGCAATGTGATCTGTGTAATATATCAGAAAATCTGCAGCACTTCAGAGAAATAATGTGAAAAAAAGACTTTTTTTTACCCATGTCATCATCATGTTTCAATCCTGTCACAGAGAAAGGTTTCTGGTATATTTATTTTACTTACATACAGCCAATATATTCCTCAGCGCTTTACAGAAATTATCATCATTTTAAGGATGTTTGGAAATTTTAAGGAATATGGAAACACTTGGCTGTGAAAATGAAAAGTTTCATTTCTTCCAATAAAATGTTGCTTTAGCCCCAAATTTTTCATTTTCACAAGGGGTAAAAGGAGAAAAGCACCACATAATTTGTTACCCATTTTCTCCTGAATACGGCAACACCCCATATGTGGTGGTAAACTGCTGTGGGGGCACATGGCAGGACTCAGAACAGAAGGAGCGCCATATTATCATCACTCTATTTACCCAGTGGAGCTCACAATCTAAACTCCCTATCAGTATGTCTTTGGAGCATGGGAGAAAACCCATGCAAACATGGGGAGAACATACAAACTCGATGCATCTATCAATACATACATACATACAGTTATGTGCAAAATAATAGCAGTGTGTTTCAAACAACTGAGAAAAAGCTCATTCCCCATAATAGCCTCTATTTCCATATATAGTGCCTTGCGAAAGTATTCGGCCCCCTGGAACTTTTCAACCTTTTGCCACATTTCAGGCTTCAAACAAAAAGATATAACATTTTAAATTTTTGGTGAAGAATCAAGTGGGTCACAATTGTGAAGTGGAATGAAATTTATTGGATCATTTAAACTTTTTTTGTAATAATAAAACTTAAAAGTGGGGCGTGCAAAATTATCTGGCCCCCTTGCATTAATATTTTGTTGCACCACCTTTTGCTGCGATTACAGCTACAAGTCACTTGGGGTATGTCTCTATCAGTTTTGTACATCTAGAGACTGAAATTCTTGCCCTTTCTTCCTTGCAAAACAGCTCGAGCTCTTTGAGGTTGGATGGAGAGCGTTTGTGAACAGCAGTTTTCAGCTCTTTCCACATATTCTCAATTGGATTCAGGTCTGGACTTTTACTTGGCCATTCTAAGACCTGGATACCTTTATTTTTGAACCATTCCATTGTAGATTTTGCTTTATGTTTGGGATCATTGTCTTGTTGGAAGATAAATCTCCGTCCTAGTCTCAGGTCTTTTGCAGACTCCAACAGGTTTTCATCCAGAATGGTCCTGTATTTGGCTCCATCCATCTTCCCATGAATTTTAACCATCTTCCCTGTCCCTGCTGATGAAAAGCAGGCCCAAACCATGATGCTGCCACCACCATGTTTGACAGTGGGGATGGTGTGTTCAGGGTGATGAGCTGTGTTGCTTTTATGCCAAACATATCGTTTTGCATTGTTTCCAAAAAGTTTGATTTTGGTTTCATCTGACCAGAGCACCTTCTTCCACATGTTTGGTGTGTCTCCCAGGTGGCTTGTGGCAAACTGTAAACAAGACTTTTTATGGATATCTTTGAGAAATGGCTTTCTTCTTGCCACTCTTCCATAAAGGCCAGATTTGTGAAGTGTTGGACTCATTGTTGTCCTATGGACAGACTCTCCGACCTCAGCTGTAGATCTCTGCAGTTCATCCAGAGTGATCATGGGCCTCTTGGCTGCATCTCTGATCAGTCTTCTTGTTTGAGATGAAAGTTTAGAGGAATGGCCGGGTATTGGTAGATTTGAAGTGGTCTGATACTCCTTCCATTTCAATATGATCTCTTGCACAGTGCTCCTTGGGATGTTTAAAGCTTGGGAAATATTTTGGTATCCAAATCCGGCTTTAAACTTCTCCACAGCAGTATCACGGACCTGCCTGGTGTGTTCCTTGGACTTCATGATGCTCTCTGTGCTTTAAACAGAACCCTGAGACTATCACAGAACAGGTGCATTTATACGGAGACTTGATTACACACAGGTGGATTCTATTTATCTTCATCAGTCATTTAGGACAACATTGGATCATTCAGAGATCATCAATGAACTTCTGGAGTGAGTTTTCTGAACTGAAAGTAAATGGGCCGAATAATTTTGCACGCCCAACTTTTCAGTTTTATTATTACAAAAGAAGTTTAAATGATCCAATAAATTTCGTTCCACTTCACAATTGTGACCCACTTGTTGTTGATTCTTCACCAAAAATGTAAAATGTTATATCTTTTTGTTTGAAGCCTGAAATGTGGCAAAAGGTTGAAAAGTTCCAGGGGGCTGAATACTTTCGCAAGGCACTGTACACAAAGGCACTGGGAGTACTGCACATTCAATTCCAAATGAAACCATGAACAAAATATCAATTTGAATACTAAAAAAGAAAAAGTAATAATAGGCTATTCAAAAAATAGCAGTGTTTGCATTTTCAGTTACAAACTCAAATATTTTTACTGTAAACTGAAATTTATTTACAGATTTAGCTTTTCTGTTAATCTCTGAATGAATATTTAGTTGTATAACCTTTATTTCCATGCTTTACATCTGTGTGGCATGGAGGCAACTAACATCTGACACCAGCGAACAGATATTCCAGCCCAAACTGACTGGACTTCATTCCACAGTTCTGTATTCTTGGGTTTGGAATCAAAAACAGCATTTTTTATGTCACCCCAAAAATTCTCATTTGGATTGAGGTCTGGGGATTGGGCTGGTCACTCCATAACATCAATCTTGCTTGTCTGGAACCCAGATGTTACCTGCTTGCTGGTGTGTTTGGGGTCGTTGTTCTGCTAAAACACCCATTTCAAGGGCATTTTTTCTTCAGCATAAGGCAACATGACCATGGGCGGATTGGCCATAGACCTTATAGGGAATTTTCCAGGTGGGCCTATGCCCAGCGGGCCGCCTGAGCCCTCCTCACAGCCGACCAGTATAGTTTTTGGGGATGTATTTGTTTCTGCTGGCAGTATTTTGTGTTGGACTGTGGTATTTGGCTCTGTTGGGGGAGTATAATGTGCCACAATATGGTATTGCTGGCCCTGCCTTCCATCAATTTGGACCCGACTACAAAATGGGGCCACTTTTAGTATTTTTTCCAGGGCCACTTTAAGTTCCCAGTCCGCCCCTGAACATGACCTCTTCCACGATTTTGATAAATTCAAAATGCTTCATGTTGCCTGCCTGAGAAACATCCCCAAACCATTATGCCTGCACCTCCATGTTTTATGGTCTTCATAGTGTACTGTGGCTTTTATGGGTAATTTCACAAACTGTCTGCGACCTTTCGAGGATAATCTTGCTTTCATCTGTCCATAGAAGGTTGCGGCACTTCTCTTTAGGCGATGTGTTCTTTGGCAAACTGTAACCTTTTTGACACGTCTTTTTCTCAGCAGGGTTTGAGGGTTTCTTGCAGATAGTAGATAGTTTGGCTTCACGTAGGCGTCTTCTCATTGTTGGAGTATTCACAGGTAACTAAAGATATCTTTGATTTCCCTGGAGCTGATCATTAGATGTTTCTTTGCCACTCTTGTTATTCTGTGATCTACGCGGATGGTAGTATTTCTTTCCTATATCGAACCACTTAAACGTCACGTTGGACAATAAAGTGTTACAAGGCTAAATGGAATAAATCACAAAAAGTAATTGCCTATTTGGGTCTAGATATATTAAAACATAACTTTTAATAATAATATAAAATAATGATAAATTCCCATAAATAAATCAGAAAAATACAACACAAGAGGCCCTGCAAGGGAGTGCTATAACGGCCCTGATAAGCCTAACCATGGAGCACTCACCCTGACAAGGGCGACCCCATCCGGAACCTGTCCCTACAATAGATTACCCTAGAATGCCCTAAGCTATATGCCCTACATGCATGTTTCGCAGTAAATAACTGTTCATCAGGGGAAAATATGGCTTAAAGCTTAATATCAAAAATGCAGCAGCCCAGGGAAATTTAAATACTGAGAGAAGGCTACATAGATGGACCGTTTCTCAATTAAAAATAATACACTAAACTGATATCGTAGTATCTATATTAGAGCAAGCCCCTGTCAGTTCAGATAACGTCTGATAAGGGGCTCAGGGCCAAAATAGGGTATATGGGCTATGGTCAGCAGCAACCACTCACCTAGACCGCAAGCCTAATAAAGCCTGCGCCATTCAGGTGCTCCTCCCACGTTGTTTGCGTCAAATGACGTCACAATACCAGATATCGCGGGATTTGGAGCGCAACCTGGAGGGCGTTGCTATGAGACCGGGAAGCGTCTCATAGCCAGTGCTCGTGGCATCCTGATAACCAATACCTTGCAATTCAATGATAATATGGGCATTTCGGCAGCAAATGTTAAGTTCACCCACATTAAGATGCAGATACAATTGTGAGCAATAAATCACAATAATAGTGATGTAAATGAAGTGTTAATAGAGAATGCAGACTAATCGGATTCCTCATACAAGGTATTGTTCTCAACACAATGAATTGTAATAGCAATGTAAACTAAGTATACATAGAGAACACAAACTAATCGGATTCCTCATATAGTGTATAGTTCTCAACACAATGGTGTTCCTCATCCAATGTATTGTTACTATAAGGAGGAAGTCAACCATGGATAACATATTGATATATAAGCTCATATGTAGGAAACCATGTGTAGGTATATGGCCTTACTAAGTGAGCAAAAAGACATATCTAGGGGGAGAGGGATCAAATGAAGCAACTGAAGTTCAATTGGTCATTAAGACCTAACGGAGTGGTTGTCTTCAGGAGGGAAATCCACCTTGCTTCTCTCTGTAGGATACCTATAACACCCGTAGTAATCTATTGTAGGGACAGGTTCCGGCTGGGGTCGCCCTTGTCAGGGCGAGTGCTCCATGGTTAGGCTTATCAGGGCCATTATAGCACTCCCTTGCAGGGCGACCTAGGGTCAGGATAGCGCTGTCCTGACGTCCTGTTTACCCGTTCCGGAATACCTGAAGTACTACAAGACCACACCAAGGGATCATCATACAATACCAACCGATCCTGCTGGATTGTGGTAGAACAACTGGGTATCTTCTCTTGTGGTCTGTAGTGTGCCGCTGTGCACCACTGTGTATCTTTTGTATTATCATAACCCAAGCTGATTATATATTTATAAGGAGGGCAACTGCATTCAGGCCCTCTTTATTGGTCTTGGTTTATTGGTGGCACAGCCGTGCACTCTTGTGTTGTATTTTTGTGATTTATTTATGGGAATTTATCATTATTTTATATTATTTTTAAAAGTTATGTTTTAATATATCTAGACCCAAATAGGCAATTACTTTTTGTGATTTATAGTATTTCTTTCCTACCACGTCCTTTGGGTTTTGTTTGCCATGTTAAAGCATTGGAGATCATTTTATGTGAGCAGCCAATTATTTTCTGCACTTCTTTATATGTTTTCCCCCCTCCAGTCAACTTCTTGATCAAAGTTCTTACTTCTTTGGTACACTGTCTGGAACGACCCATTTTACTCACTGAGAAAGGGCTAAAAACCTGCAGGTACAGCATTTGCTGCCCTCCTTCTTTAACCCCTTCACCAATTTTCATGTACATGTACGTGAGTGAATGCGGCTCCTTGCCGCATCCTCACGTGCATGTACATAATAGGATCGGACGGGTACAGGAGCTGCACCTGCCCGATCAGCAGCACGGGCCCGGCTGTTGCTGATAGCCAGGCCCCTGCTGCATCCCCCGGCATCACTGTCCACGGTGATGCCAGCGGATTAACCCCTCACACGCCGCGATCACCGCTGACCGTGGCATGTGAGGGGTCTGAGGGGGGGCTCCCTCTGACCCCATCGGCCCCCCGCACTGCGCTGGCAGGGGGCCGATGGTTGCCATGGCAACTTCAACGCCTCACACACGCAGGCATTGGAGCTGCCATGTACGGAAGCCTAGGGGATCCAGCCTGAGGGCTGGGTCTCCTAGGCAACCTGTCAGCGTCTCACACAGTGAGACGCTGACAGTTCAATTCGGCGTCTGTACTGAATTGAAACAGGGATCAAACCCTGAAAATGTGAAGTCCCATAGTGGAACAAATGTAAAAAGTAAATAAAAGTGAAAAAAGTGTTTTTTTAATAATAAAAAAATAACGTTTCAAGTAAAAAAAAGAAAAAACGCCCCCTCACCATAAAATAATGTTTTAAAAAAAAAAATAAAACACACACAAATTGGGTATCGCCGCGTCCGTCACAAAGTACTCTATAAAAATATCACATGATCTACCACCTCAGGTGAATGCCGTAAAAAAAAAAAACTGAGCAAAAATGCCATTTTTTGGTCACCTTACATCACAAAAAGTGTAATTACAAGCGATCAAAAAGACGTATGTACCCCAAAATAGTGCCAATCAAACCGTCATCTCTTCCCGCAAAAAATGACACCCTACCTAAGACAATCACCCAAAAGATTAAAAAAATATGGCTTTCAGAAAAAGGAGACACTAAGGCCTCTTTCACACGAATGTTGTGTTTTGCGGTCCGCAAATTGCGGAGCCGCAAAAACAATGGATGGCATCCGTGTGCATTCCATATTTTGCGGAACGGAACAGCTGGCCCCTAATAGAACAGTACTAACAGTACAGTACTTGTCCGTAATACGGACAAGAATAGGACATGCTCTATTTTTTTTTGCGGGCTACGGAACAGAGCAATGGATGTGGACAGCACACGGTGTGCTGTCCGCATTTTTTGCGGACCCATAGAAATGAATGGGTCCGCATTTTTCATGTGAAACATGCGGATCGGAGTCCGCAAAAAATACAGTCGTGTGAAAGAGGCCGTAAAACAAGATTTTTTTTTTTTCAAAAATGCTTTTATTGTGTAAAACTGAAATAAATAAAAAAAAAAGTATACATGCTAGGTATCACCACGTCCGTAATAACCTGCTCTATAAAAATATCATATGATTTATGCCCTCAGGTGAACGCCGTAAAAAAAAAAAAACTGTGCCAAAAATGCAATTTTGTCACCTTCATCACAAAAAGTGTTCAAAAAGTGTTCCAAGTGATCAAAAAGTCATACACACCCCAAAATAGTACCAATCAAACCGTCATCTCTTTCCGCAAAAAATGATACCCTACCTAAGACAATCGGCCAAAAGATATATGGCTTTCAAAAAATGGAGACACTAAAACATGATTTATTTTTCTTCAAAAAAAAGCTTTTATTCTGTAAAACTGAAATAAATGTAAAAAAGTAGACATATTAGGTATCTCCACATCCATAATTACTTCCTCTATAAAAATATTATATGACTTACCCCCTAAGGTAAACACCATAAAAAATAAAAAGTGTGCAAAAAATGCCATTTTTTGTCACCTTTCATCACAAAAACTGTTATAACAAGCGATCAAAAAGTCATACACACCCCAAAATGGTACCAATCAAACCGTTATCTCTTCCCGCAAATAATGAGATAATCGGCAAAAAAAAAAATATATATATAGCTTTAGTAAAATAGAGATGCTAAAACATGATTTTTTTTAAAAAATACTTTTATTGTGTAAAACTAAAATGATAAAAAAAGTAGACATATTAGGTATCGCCACGTCCATAAAAACATGCTCTATAAAAATATCACATGATCTAACCCCTAAGGTGAATTTCTTAAAAAAACTAAAATAAAAACTCTGCCTAAACGACCATTTTTTTGGTCACTTTGCCACATAAAGTGTAATATTGAGTGATCAAAAATCATATGTACCCAAAAATGCTACCTATAAAAACGTCAACTCATTCCGCAAAAAATGAGCCCCTACACAAGATGATCGGCAGAAAAATAAAAGAAATGTAGCTTTTAGAAAAAGAAGACACAAAAACATAATTTTTGTTTTGAAAAATGCTTTATTATGTAGAACTGAAACAACAACAAAAAAATACACATATTTGAAATTGTTGCATCTGTATCAACCTGCTCTATAAAAGCAAAACATGATCTACCCTGTCAGGAGAACTCTGTAAAAAACAAAAAATAAAAACTGTGCCACAACAGCCATTTTTTTGTTACCTTGCCTCACAAAAAGCGTAATACTGAGCAATCAAAAATCATACCCCAAAATAATACCAACAAAACTGTCACCTCATCTTGTAGTTTCCAAAATGGGGTCACTTTTTGTGAGTTTCTACTCTAGGAGTGCATCAGGGGGTGTTCAATGTGACATGGCAACTTAAGTTAAGTCCCAATCCAATCCAAGTTAAGTTAAATCCCAGCGACATCTGCCCTCCAAAATCCATATGGCGTTCCTTTCCCTCTGCGCCCTGCCATGTTCCCCTACAGCAGTTTACCACCACATGTGGAGTGTTTTTGTAAACTGCAGAATCAGGGTAATAAATATTGAGTTTTCTTTGGCTGTTAACCCTTGCTGTGTTAGGGGTTGTTCACATATCAGTTATTTGATCAGTTATTGCCATCAGTTATTGTCAGCCAAAACCAGGTGCGGGTCAAAAACACAAACAGGTGCAGATCTTTTCATTATACCTGATCTCTGTTTAGTGACCAGTCCTGGTTTTGGCTCACAAAAACTGATGGAAATAACTGATCAAAAAACTGATATGTGAACAACCCCTTACAGGGACAATAAATTCAAATGGAAAATGTGCAAAAAAATTTAGAATTTTTGAAATTTCACCTCCATTTTCCTTTCATTCTTGTGGGACACCTAAAGGGTTAACAAAGTTTGTAAAATCAGTTTTGATTAACTTGATGAGTGTAGTTTCTAAAATTGGGTCATTTATGGGTGGTTTCTATTATGTAAGCGCCACAAAGTGACTTGATAACTAAACTGGTCCCTGAAAAGTGGGTTTTGGAAATTTTCTTAAAAAATTTTAAGAATTGCTTCTAAAATTCTAAACCTTCTAACTTCCTGAAAAATAAAATGATGCCAACATGAAGTAGACATCTGGGAAATGTACAGTAGCAACTATTTTATGAGGTATCACAATCTGCTTTAAAAGCAGAGACATTCAAATTTCAAAAATTATGAATTTTTCCAAATTTTCTGTAAATTTTGGAATTTTTTATAAAAAAGTCATACACGCCCCAAAATGGTACCAATCGGCAAAAAAAAAAATATATATATAGCTTTAGTAAAATAGAGATTCTGACGCTGTGCTCCCACAAACCAGCAGTAAAATACATTGAGAGGACTCTTCTTTGAGTCCTCTCCATTGTGTGAGTGAGCACCGGAGTCCACTGAGTGCATTTTACTGCATGTTTGTGGGAGCACAGCGTTGGAACGGAATGAAGATAAAACTTACATATTCGGATTCAGCATCACTTACACTATACACCGCTTACTCTAGTTCAGGGGGTGTTTCGGAGATGACAGGTTCCCTTTAAATGAGTCATTTACATCCCATGAGCAGTGTGCATGTCATGACTATTGATTCTGTTGGTTGCCCATTATTTGGCTACACCTAGTCATGAATTATTTTCCATGCTGTATTATCTTTTCTGCCAAAAATAGTAATGAAACACATTAGTGATGTTAGACTATTATTTTGCATATAACTTGTACATACACAGTATATTATCATTTTTTTTCAGGGATAGGCATATACCTTGTGGCTTGTGCCCCTTATCTTTTAAGACCCTAGCAACATCCCTGCATGCCAATATACATCTAATGTCATTGTTACTACCCTGATGCTTTCCTGCTCAGTGTTTGCTGCTTGGCTCCTCCTCCATGGATCCGTGATTCCAGCTTAGCTGCATTATGAATTTAGACTCATCCTATCTTGCCAGTGGCTAATGCCGCTGTTCTAGCACAAGCCAAGAAGTGAGATGCACAGAGTAAGTAACTAAATCCCCAGTGATGATCAGCTAACTGCTGTGGATATACTGAACCAAATTAGCTTTAGGACTCATCCACACAACCACAATTAACTGAACAGAACGTGTCGCCCATAATAGAAATGCCTATTCTTGTCCACAAAACTGAAAGAGTATAGGACATGTTCTATTTTTTTTTGTGGCACCACAGAACTCAGTGTGCTGTCCACATCTTTTGCGGCCTCACTGAAGTGAATGGGTCCGCATCACAAAAAATGACGACCCAAACAACATTTGTGTGTATGAGCCCTTAACATGGGGGAAGTCTGGAGTTCTGCTTTAATGTTCTGCAATCTCTTATCACCAGTATATATTGGGACAACCCATGCCCATATAACTTACTATGGTATACTGACATCATAGAGGGGTCCACCATTATAAGCCAGCACTGTGATCCACTAAGCAAGAATGGCCTGCTATGGCTAATTCAGCCCAAACAAGTATTACATGGTCATTGGTTTACTGAGGGCTAGCCTTAGGTTACATAGAGCACTGTGGGAAAAGTCTTTTTTACCCACCCACACCCATCCCATTTGCTGTAGAACCTCATAATGCACACCTCAGCTGCTGCAGAACCTCATAATAATGTGCAAAAACAGCTGTAGTATAAAAATATTTTCCCCATATGGCAAACGACAAAACAGAAAAAAGCGTCAAAATGGCCAATTCGCCGTTTTTGGTAGTTTCATTTTCTACAATAAAATTAAATAAAAAGTGATCAAAAAGTTATATACACACCCCAGAATGGTATCAATGAAAAGTACAGATCGCCCCACAAAAAACGAGCCCCACACGGTTCCGTACACATAATAACAAAAAAGTTATAGGGGTCAAAATATGGCGACAAAAAAATAAAACAGATTTTTTTTCCCAAAACTTTTTGTTATTTTATCACTATGAAAATGCAAGTAAAACTATACATATTAGGTATCACCAGATTCATACTGAAATAACAATGAAGAGAAAAAGGTTCCAAATAAGGGTCCAAAATTCTGAGACAAAGATGAATCACAGGTGCTGAATAACCATTAGTGTTGGATGAGCATGCTTGGCCGAACACTGTATTCGCTCGAGCATGGCTATGCTCGGCACATCGCGGTGTTTGGCCAAACACCGCATGTGCTTGCGCGCCATGCTCGAGTCCCCTACCCGCACGTTTCTTGGCTGCTACGCAGCCAATCAGCATGCGGGGCAGTACTGGCATTACAGTGATTGGCTGTTGGTTGATTACACGTTTGTGTAACAAAATCACCAATTAACTTAATCACTGATGATAGTGAGCAACAAAATAAGCCACCAGGCTATTCACCACAATCTCCAAAACGGTAACAGCCAAAGAAATCTGGTAATACTAAAACATAACTTTTAATACAATCATTAAAATATAAAGATATTCCCTTAAAGATAATCAAAATGATAATAGTGATAAATGCACATATTACATTACTCCATATGTGCACGGCGGCACAATATAACAAAGAATAACCCGACAGTCCTACCACTCCACGGAAGACAGAAGGTTGATGTTCTCTGCGTGCATCACTTGATGAATATAATGGGTATCCGGAATTGGGTCACACGGGATAGGCCTTGATAAGCCCTAGTTCATCCCTATATTGCCCTGTAAGGGGGTACTACCATAGCCCTAGTAAGCCTAACCATGGAGCACTCGCCCTGACAAGGGTGACCCCATCCGGAACCTGTCCCTTCAATAGGAAACTCTGTTTTGCCTTAGTTATATTTCCCTACATGCACGTTTCACAGAAAAACTGCTCCTCAGGGGAAATAGAATAATATTGTAGCACTAAGTCACTAATGCCGCCATTTATCGACTTACCCATGGTCTGCCCATTATTGGAGTGGTTTCAGTTATCTTGAACCACCCCAATCTATTTTAGCTCAGCACTACTTCATCTGTTTGGTGCTGAGCATTTGATGGACACTTAAACATTAACTTAGTGTCTAGAGAGGAGCGAACATGCTCGTCCGAGCTTGGTGCTCGTTCGAGCATTAGGGTATTCGCATATGCTCGCTACTCGGACAAGCATATCGCGATCCTTGAGGAAATGGCAACTTCCTCTTCCTGCACGTTAGCCGCCTTTTTTCAGCCAATCAACATGCAGAAAAGTCTTTGGTACCTCCTAGCATCACGTGGGGTCCCTACAAGTCGATAGCAGGGATTGGCTGGCCAGATCAGATGACCTGGGAATATAAGAATCTGGTCCCACGCTGCTCGCGTCATACGCCGTCTGCATGAGATTAGGGATAGAGCTGCTGTCTGTCAGGGAGAGTGTTAGGGCCTGAATTTAGTTGTTGGTTAGGCAGGAATCACCCACAAAGAACCCAACAGCCCTTCTAAGGGCTACAAGCACGTTTTTTTTTGGTCTTCTCCTGGCTGCTGGCTGGGACTTGTAGTGCAGCGACCGCCATCTTGGCTGCACACTGTTAGGGCGTGAAATTAGAATCTGGTTAGGCAAGAATCATCCACAAAGAACCCAATGCTCCTTGTAAGGGCTACAACAACATTTTTTTTTGTCCTCCTCTCGGCTGCTGGCTGGGACTTGTAGTGCAGCTACCGCCATCTTGTCTACACACTGTGCACTGATGGCAGAAAGGGGACAGCACATGGTCCACACAGACCCCAATGAAATTGCCCAAAGTCCTCTCAGTACTCATTTTTGCTGCTGCTGTACCTTGGCTTGCTGGGATCTGTGGTGCAGTCTAGGGAATATGGCAGTAGTTGATATTTTTAAATGTTCAGACTGTTAATGGTTGATGTATATAGACCATAGATAGATGTTCAGACTCTTAGTAGTTAATGTATGTACCATATAATAATAAATACATATACTAAAATTATATAGTAAAATATTCCTATATTATTTATTACATTAATCCTAATATAAAAGGTAAAAATGAACTGGGCCCAGTTTTACAAGTGTAGATACATATATATATATTCTTAGAAAAGTATATTCTCAGAAAAATATAATTATGGAGCAAAAAGATATCAAATAATAAAATTGTCCATAATAATATAAATTATCCAATGAGATATATTTATACCAGATAGTGATGTCAATCTCAATGTTCCTTATTAATGAATTGCGTCCTCTATTCAGGATGAAAATATTCAGAATAAAATGTTGCCAGTCTGATAGGTATTAAAGTATTGCCAGTCTGATGGGTTTTTAAAAAATATAGATCTGTATTGTGTATGACCTTATAGTGCCGGTCAGGCTTGGTACTTTACCCACTCCTCTGGAGTGTGCCCCGTTTGTTCCGGTATGTCCTCTCTCCGTCCCCTCCGCTCTGTAATGCTCTGTGTTGTGGCGCGCGCGCGCTTGCCGGCGTTTGTAGTTGACCTCGTGGCGTCCCACGTGGATGCTGGCTGGGTGTTGTGATGCCTGCTGTTTTCCAAGCAGCGTTGCAATGTTGAGGCACGTTCTCTGGTATCAAGGGGACTTATACTTGCGCTAAGTAGTAATTGCTTATAAGTGCGCTATTTTCACTTGTTCTCATGGAGTCTCTTTATCCCAAACGCGTTTCGGGGGTCCTAACTGCCCCCTTTCTCAATGGTAAAGAGATCCATATTACTCCACCTATTTACAAGGGCTCTCAAGTTGATTAATTGTTTAATCATGTGGCAGGTCTATTCAATTAGGTTTTTAACCCTTTCACATATCTTGAGTAGATACTGTTTATGGGTGTATATGAAAAAATTTACCAAACGATCCAAATGCAGCAATAAATATATAACAAAAATTGTAAATAACAAATTTAAATATGATAAGTATAAAATAGACTTAATTTTGCAACATTGGCATAGGATAGCTGATGGAAAATGTGAAAATCAATTAGAAATGAACTGGCATATAGATCTTTTATAGACAATTCTTATTGTAATATTCCATTGTCTTGTCATAGTTATGTTTCTTGTGATGAGGTGCCATATAAAGTGTTCATCTTATAATATAGTGACTAATAAAATATTATGGCAGAGAACGTGTTCATAGATGACCCTTATATGTTGATCACTTGTTCTGTTGTTTTATTATCCTATTCTTATTATATTCTTATGTACATATGTTTTTTGTTGTGTCTTAATTCTTAATTCTTTGTTTTTTATTTTATATTTTTTATTATTTATTTTCTCTCCCGATTCTCTATTTTATATTCCAGGTGGTGGTGGTGTTCTACGAGTGTGTCATATTTTCTATTCAAGGATGTATAGGTAAGTGTTTATAATCTTTCTTTATTTTTTATTTTTTTGTTTTTCATTCAATTAATTTCTTTCAATTAATTTTTTCTTTCAGTTGATTTTTTTCATTATTCATTTTTCAGATATCTGCTAGTGGTTGAGTTAAGGGGGCGGGGGCCTCTCAGGGAGAGCCATCGCTGTGCTGGATAACAGCCTGACAGTGATGGTTGTCCCCAAAGGGCACCCGTCCCAATCGTCTAGAAAACCGAAGATCTCCATCTCTGCATTTAAGCCCTTTGGCACTAGAGTATTGAATTCGAAGATCCTTCTAGATTCTAGACGCGACATATTTTTTATATGGCATCCGCCCCTCCAGTGTCTGGTAACTTTATCAAGTGCTGTATATATTAATTTTGAGGGGTCCTGGTTGTGAAAGTCTTTAAAGTGCTTGGATACTGTGTGAAGTAGATAACCTTTTTTGATGTTATTAATGTGCTCTGAAATGCGTTTTTTGAGAGTTCTTTTGGTCCTTCCTACATATTGTTTATTGCACGGACATTGTAGAAGGTATATGATGTCTGTGGAATCGCATGTGATGCAGTCGTCTATTTTATGTATATGAATATTAGTGGTGGAATGAACTTCTGTAGTTTTCTTTGGGAATCTAGTGATTTGGCAATTTGTGCATCTTCCACATCTAAAAAAACCTTTCGTTTGTAGCCAATTGTGTGTTTTAGTGATATTCTTTTTATTAAATTGGGGGCCTTAGTAAATGTGATTAGTGGTGAGGTGGGTAGATTAGCACCAATAACTTTATCTGTGGTTAATATGTGCCAATGATTTTTGATAATCCGTTGTATATGTTTAAATTGTGCGTTAAATGGGAGTATTATCCTTGGTTGGTCCTCTTTATTCGGTTGTGTGGGTTTTTGTATGAAAAAGTCTTCCCTAGTTAATTTCCTAACTTCATTGAGAGATGTTTCTAATATTTCTTTAGGGTATTTTCTTTGTAGAAAGTGATTCGTCAATACTGATGCCTCCTCTTCAAATTTGTCGATCAAGGAACAGTTACGTTTCAATCTCCTGTATTCGCTCTTTGGAATATTCAAAAGCCACCTAGGTAGGTGGCAACTGGTGTATAGAATAAAACTATTCCTCATTACCGGCTTTTGAAACGTACTGCATATTATGTGATTGTCTATGGTTGTGATGTTTAGATCAAGGAATTCTATTTTCGTGTTGACTGTGGAGGTAAATGTTAAATTATAATTGTTCTTGTTCAAATTAATTAGGAATT
>ONZH01028756.1:0-23721 GCA_900303285.1 Rhinella marina
TTATACAGTGCAGTGAAAATTTTCTGTTGGTGCTGCCACACTAGCCGGAGTGTAAAAATATACGTTTTTCCTCTCAGTCATATATACTACAGTGCAGTGCAAAATTCTATCGTGTGCTGCACACTAGCCGGAGTGTAGAAAATATACGTTTTTACTCTCAGTTATATATTATACAGTGCAGTGAAAATTTCTGTTGTGTGTTACACACTAGCCGGAGTGTAGAAAATATATGTTTTTCCTCTCAGTCATATATTATACAGTGCCATGCAAAATTCTGTCATGTGCTGCACACTAGCCGGAGTGTAGAAAATATACGTTTTTCCACTCAGTTATATATCCTACAGTGCAGTAAAAAATTGAGTGGTTTGCGGTGCAATAGCCGCCGTCTAAAAACTATGTTTTTCCTCTCAGTCATATATACTACAGTGCAGTGTAAAATTCTGCCGTGTGCTGCACACTAGCCGGAGTGTAGAAAATATATACGTTTTTTCTCTCAGTTATATATTATACAGTGCAGTGAAAAATTCTGTCGTGTGCTGCACACTAGCCGAAGTATAGAAAATATATGTTTTTTTCTCTCAGTTATATATCATACAGTGCAGTGAAAAATTGAGTGGTTTGCGGTACAATAGCCGCCGTCTAAAGACTACGTTTTTTTCTCTCAGTTATATATCATACAGTGCAGTGAACATACAAAATGTTGAACCCAAGGGCTAAGGGTCGAGGGCGTGGGCGTTCAAGTAGTGAAGGGGGCAGAGGCCGTGGTCCTGGGCAGGGTGACACAGTACATGTTGATGAGAGAGCAGTGGAACGCCGCAGAGTTTCGCTCCCTAGCTTCATCTCGCAACTTGCTGGTTCACGTGGTACACCACTATTGAAACCACAACAGTGCGAACAGGTGATGACGTGGATAGCGGACAATGCGTCCAGTAATTTATCCACCACCCAGTCTTCCACGCAGTCCACCCACGCTAGCCAAGGGAGTAGACCTCTGGCTCCTCCAGCTCAACCTCCTTCCCCCCAGCTTGCCCCCCCCACGGAAAGTATGGATTCAGATCTGGCATACTCACAGGAACTCTTTTCAGGACCCTACCCAGAGACACAAACCACTGCTCAACAGCAACCTGAGCAGTTGCTCTGTCCCGATGCCCAAAATTTAGAACTTTCACAGTCTGTGGGTGATGAGAGTGTGGACTTAGTGCAAGTAGTGCCCTAAGGTGTTGGATGATGATGATGATGATGATGATGAGACACGGTTGTCAGACAGTGATGTTGTTGTCAGGGCAGTAAGACCGAGGGGGGAGCAGAGTGAGGAATTGGAAGAAGAGCTGGTGGATGATGAGGTGACTGAACCGAGCTGGGTTGGTAATCCAACTCAAGACAGTGCTTCTGAGGGGGAGGCAAGTGCAGCACCAGAACAGGTTGGAAGAGGCAGTGGGGTGGCCAGAGGGAGAAGCAGGGCCAGAGCAGGTAGATCAGCAACTGTTTCACGGAGTCAAGCTCCCGTGCCGAGGCCTAGATGTTTGCAAGTCTGGAGGTTTTTTAAAGAAAGTGAGGATGACCAACGGACTGTGGTGTGCAACCTGTGCCACACCAGGATCAGCAGGGGAGCCACCACTACCAGCCTAACCACTACCAGCATGCGCAGGCATATGAGTGCTAAACACCCGACTCAGTGGAACCAAGGCCGTTCACCTCCTGCGGGTCACACCACTGCCCCTCCCCCTGTATCACATGCTGGCTCGGCGAGTCAACCCCCCGCTCAGGACCCCAGAACCAGCGCCTCCCACCCTACAACCACCCCTTCACCTCCACAATCCTCCACAACCTCCACCATTGTGTCCCAGCACAGCGTTCAGCTGTCTTTGCAGCAGACATTTGAGCGCAAGCGCAAATACAATTCCAGCCACCCACATGCACAAGCCCTAAACGTCCACATCTCCAAATTGTTGAGCCTGGAGATGCTGCCCTATAGACTGGTAGAGACTGAGGCTTTCCGCAACCTGATGGCGGTGGCTTTCCCTCGGTACTTGGTCCCCAGCCGTCACTATTTTTCCCGATGTGCTGTCCCAGCCCTACACCAGCACGTGTCAGAGAACATCATCCGTGCCCTGACGGACATGTGGACAAGTGCTAGCGGGCAGGGACACTATATCTCACTGACGGCACATTGGGTTAACTTGGTGGAGGCTGCGACCGAGTCTGACCCTGGGGCCGCTCATGTGCTGCCCACACCGAGGATTGCGGGGCCTGCCTCGGTCACAGTTTCTCAGGCTTATTATGCCTCTTCCTCCAACCCCTCCTCCTACTCTCAATTACCATCCGTGAGCATGGCGCCTTCAGTCAGTAGCTCCAGGCGCAGGTGCACTGCCGTGGGTAAGCGCCAACAGGCAGCGCTGAAACTGCTGAGCTTAGGTGACAAGAGGCACACCGCCCAAGAGCTGTTACAGGGCATCACGGCATAGACCGATCTTTGGCTGGCGCCGCTGAACCTCAAACCAGGCATGGTTGTGTGTGACAATGGGCGTAACCTGGTGGCGGCTCTGCAACTCGGCAGACTCACACATGTGCCATGCCTGGCCCACGTGTTCAATCTTGTGGTTTAGCGGTTCCTCAAGACATACCCCAATTTGTCTGAATTGCTCACCAAGGTGTGACGCATCTGTGCGCATTTCCGTAAGTCAACCACAGATGCTGCCACCCTCAGGGCAGTGCAACAGTGCATACAACTGCCAGCTCACCGACTGTTGTGCGACGTGCCCACGCAATGGAATTCCACATTACACGATAGCCAGGGTTTACTAGCACCGCAGAGCCATTGTAGACTGCCAGATGACAACTTCCACGAGAACTGGTAGTCAGGTTAGTCAGCTTCCTCAAGTCTACAATGAGGAGTGGACGTGGATGTCTGATATCTGTCAGGTGTTAAGCCACTTTGATGAGTCAACACAGATGGTTAGCGGCGATGCCGCCATTATCAGCGTCACCATCCCGCTGCTTTGTCTGCTGAAAAAGTCACTGCTCAGCATGAAGCCAGAAGCTTTGCGCTTGTCACAGGAGATGGGGGAAGAAGATACGTTGCTTGATAGCCAGAGCACCCTCAGGTCTGTTTCTCAGCACGTTTTGGAGGAGGAAGAGGAGGAGACTGTTGGCGAGACTGAAGAGGGTACCAATGCTCATTCCTTCTTATCTGTTGAGCGTGTATGGGCTGAAGAGGAGGAAGAAATGGAGAGTCAGCCTACTGAGGAAAGGGAATTCTTGCGTGTTGCACACATGGCTGACTTCATGTTAGGCTGCCTTTCCCGTGACCCTCGCGTTAAAAACATTTTTGCCAACACCGATTACTGGGTGTTCACCCTCCTGGACCCCCGGTACAAGCAGAACTTTTCCACTCTCATTCCTGTAGAGGAAAGGAGTACGAGAGTGAATCAATATAAAAAGGCCCTGGTGCACAAGCTGAAACTATCCTTCCCATCTAACACTGCTAGCGGCAGAGGACATGGTTCTGTGGGCCAACTAGCGGGGGAGAGGAGGCGAGAAGGCAGCTTGTCAAGCGCTGGCAGGGGAACACTCTCCAAGGCCTTTGCCAGTTTTATGTCACCCCAGCAAGACTATGTCACCCGTCCCCAGTCTAGGCAGAGTAGGGGGGAGCTGTTCAGAAAGATGGTGAGGAAGTACCTAGCTGACCATACCAACGTCCTGCGTGATCACTCTGTTCCATACAACTACTGGGTTGCAAAGCTGGACAAGTGGCCCAAACTGGCGCTGTACGCCTTGGAGGTGCTGGCCTGCCCTGCCGCTAGCGTGTTGTCAGAGCGGGTCTTCAGTGCAGCTGGTGGCATCATCACTGATAAGCGTACACGCCTGTCAACTGACAACGCTGACAGGCTGACGCTTATTAAAATGAATAAAGCCTGGATTTCACCGGAATTCAAATCTCCACCGGGGGAAAGCAGCTCAACATGAAGATTCTTCATGTATCCTCCCCTCTCCTCTTCCTCCTTCTCTTCTTACACAAACGCTGAGCCAACAGGCAATTTTTCAGAGGGCCAACTGGCTCTCTTTTCAAACAATGTTTAGGGAGGGCCACCTACAGGCCCTCTCTCCAATCAATTTTTTAGGAGTGTCAACTACAGACACTCAAAAACAATTTTTCAGGAGGGTCAACTACAGACACTCAAAAAATTTTTTTTAGGAGAGTCAACTTCAAACAGCCATTTGACTGCAATCTCAGTCTGCCAAAGGCATTGGTGGTGTCACCGCCATGCTGTGTCAGGCTACATTTTTGGGTGGTTCACCTGCTACCTCAGTCTAACTTGGTCACTCTGGGTTCACCGCCATGCTGTGTCAGGGTAAAATTTTATGTGGTTCACCTGCTACCTCAGTCTCACATGGCCCCTCTGTTGTCACCGCCATGCTGTGTCAGGGTAAAATTTTATGTGCTTCACCTGCTAACTCAGTCTCACTTGGTCACTCTGGGTTCATCGCCATGCTGTGTCAGGGTAAAATTTTATGTGCTTCACCTGCTAACTCAGTCTTACTTGGTCACTCTGTTGTCACCGCCATGCTGTGTCAGGGTAAAATTTTATGTGCTTCACCTGCTAACTCAGTCTCACTTGGTCACTTTGGGTTCACCGCCATGCTTTGTCAGGGTAAAATTTTATGTGCTCCACCTGCTAACTCAGTCTAACTTGGTCACTCTGTTGTCACCGCAATGTTGTGTCAGGGTAAATGTTTGGGTGGCTCACCTGCTAACTCATCTAACTTGGTCACTTGGTGGTGTCACCGCCATGCTGTGTCAGGCTACATGTTTGGGTGGCTCTCTTACTACCTCATCTAACTTGGTCACTTGGTGGTGTCACCGCCATGCTGTGTCAGGCTAAGTTTTTGGGTGGCTCACCTGCCACCTCATCTAACTTGGTCACTTGGTGGTGTCACCGCCATGCTGTGTCAGGCTACATGTTTGGGTGGCTCACCTGCTACCTCAGTCTAACTTGGTCACTTGGTGGTGTTACCGCCATGCTGTGTCAGGGTAAATTTTTGGGTGGCTCACCTGCTACCTCATCTAACTTGGTCACTTGTTGGTGTCACCGCCATGCTGTGTCAGGCTAAATTTTTGGGTGGCTCTCCTGCTACCTCATCTAACTTGGTCACTCTGTTGTCACCGCCATGCTGTGTCAGGCTAAATTTTCACGTGGCTCACCTGCTACCTCATTTAACTTCGTCACTCTGTTGTCACCGCCATGCTGTGTCAGGCTAAATTTTTGGTGGTTTAGCTGCTATCTTAGTCTAACCAAGCCACTCTGGGGTTCACCGCCATGCTGTAAACTGCAATCTCAGTCAAACTATGTAATTTAGGGGTTCACCACCAAGGTGTGCCAGACTACAATTTTAGCGGGTTCACCTGCAATCTCAGTCACAGACCATCATTCAGGGGTGCACCACCATGCTTTTTCAAACCAATTGTTTCTGAGGGTCACCTCCAGGCTCTCACCTACGATTTTTTTGGAGGCTCGCCACTACACTGTCGCCCAAAATAGTCTTGAGGGACCGGAGGCCTCTTCCCTACAACTTCAAGGAGGGTTACTACACGGCCCTGGCACACAAACATTGTCTTGAGGGGCACTAAAAGGCTCTGCACCCACCCACTTGTGGAGAATAATGGGTGGGTGCAGTGTGTGTCTTAGCCCGTCTGGAATTAGGAAAGCTGGGCACTGTGCTTGGAGGTCTTTGTGTCTGCTGTGGACAGGGTGGGTGTGGGGTGCATGTTTGCCCGTCTGGGATGGGGAGAGCTGGGCACTTTGCTGGGAGAACTTTGTGTACGCTGTGGACTACTGGGTGGGTGCGGAGACGTAGACGTTTATGGCTGCGTCCTGGGGCGGGGGATAGGACAGCAGTGCCAGCATGGGCAGTGGTGTCACCCGCAGGCAGTGATGGACTTTCGTTGCACCTAGTTGGGTTCTTTCCTAACATGTGCCAGCGCAGGTGCCTTGCCCATCTTGGTCTGGGTCAGCACAATTGTCTTGAGGGTCACCACCAGGCTGTTGCCCAGAATTTGGCATAATGGTGCGATTAGGCAGCCTCAGAGGCATCCATGCATTCTGTCCCTGCTGTTTCCTGTCCATTTCCGTGGTGTTTCCATCATTTTCTGAGGTTTCCAGGTTTTCACGCAACCTTCCCTGTGCAGAGCTTTGGTCCCCTGCAAAAAATGCTCAAGTCTCCCATTGACTTCATTGGGGTTCGTTATTCGATAATGAGCACCCGAGCATTGGGGAAAATTCGACTTGAATAACGAGCACCCGAGCATTTTAGTGCTCGCTCATCTCTAATAGGAAGACCTTTTTCACCACCACAGACCAAAATATAAACAATGATGGTCCTGAGAAACAGGAGATAATTAGGATTATTCTTCCATTCAACGAACAATATAGAAAAATAGAAAGAATTATAAGAAGAAACTGGCACTACTTACTACAAGATAAATTAGTGGGACCTTTGTTGACGGACACACCAAGGATATCGTACAGCAAAGCTGCTAATCTAGGCTTAAAAGTTGCCCCTACGGTAAAACACATGCAAAATAAAACCCCTTCACTCACAAATTCGTCTAATTTAAAAGGCTTTTACAAATTTGGTAGATGTTGTAACTGTAAAGCTACCAACCCCCCAATAAAAGTAATAGAGGCTCATTCAACACGTAATTCTTTCAGTCTTAAAATTAAGGATTTTCTTACATGTAGCCCCAGTAATGTGATATATGTGATTGAGTTCGCATGTAGGAAACAATATATTGGGAGAACAGAGAACATTAAGAGAAAGAATAGCAGCGCATATAACCAAAATCAGGACAGTTCACGAGAAACATTCTTTATCTCAACATTTTAAACAGTATCATAATAAAGATCCTAGTGGCCTGGCTTTTTATGCCATTGAAAAGGTGAGAAAACATTGGCGAGGGGGAGATCACATCGCCCGGATGTCTAGGGTGGAATCAAGGAGAATCTTTGATTTTGATTCCCTCCAACCTGGTGGTTTGAACGCGGAGTTCGAACTATTTGTTTTTTTTGTGAGGATTTGGGTGGCCCCCCTCTGACGGGACATCGGAGTTAGGCTGTCACCTTACCAGCACTCTGATCTCCCCTTGGGGGTCAGCCATCCACCTTTCTCCCTATGATTCAATCAACTACATGGTCTATAAAGAATACAGCATCTTCTCAATCAAGCGTCCTTTCACGAGAGACAATAGTGTATTTGATAAGAATATAAACAACTAATATACAACTATACATCCCAGGACGAATCCATAAAACAGTCCCCAAATGATTGGGGAAACCTATAGATACAGGGGAATCCTCCAAATGTAATGAAGTTCAGTAATAGAATGCTGAATACATGTGTATACATTTTCTCTCTATTGCATTTGTATACCTTCCTTTTATTATTTTTTATCATTATATTTTCATATTTTTTATTTTTATGTATATATTTTGTATTTGATAGTTTTTTATATAGCTATCACCTTGATTATATATATATATATATATATATATATATATATATATATATATATATTTATGTTCTATTCGCTTATCTTTATATATAACTTTGTTGCCTCTTTCATGACCTCATATACATATGACACAATAAGCGTATTTCTGTCTCAGGAATTTGAAATTGATTTACAAATCAATATACAAGAATACAACATCATACCTAACTACTATATTTTCAAACAAAAAACAAAAAAAGAGAACAGTAATTATAAGGAAAATGCATCAAAACCGCAGTGCAACCGCATGGCGATATTTTGAATGAGGACTATGTTATCCAGTAAGAGTCTTGGTTGCAGCCGAGAGGAGGGTATATAAAGCGGGTAATGGATGCAGCTAATTATTGCCACTGATGGAGTACACTTCGAAACGCGTATGGCGTAGCTGCAACCAAACCACAGACCCTTTTTTCATTGCAAGTACTTATCTATACGTATCTTTATGGGACTTTGACATCTGAAAATAAAGAAAACCTTATAAGCTCGGAAAATACAGCAAACACATTGGACAAAATTGACTGGATAAAGTTTACCACGTGGGATTTTCAGCAAGTGCATCGCGCTGATCTGGCTATCGGAAGTACACAACGCGCAACTGAATACCAAGATCACGAGTATACTGACACGTGGGACGCCGAGGACGGCAAGTACTTTACTTACTTCATCTGTGGGGTGTTGGTAAGACCGCATACCTACAGGAGCGAAAGGGTGAGCGATACATCTAATATTTAATATCACTAAGTGGGACACCACTAGTGATTCAAGCCGCAAACTGTGAGTAACGTCTCCATTGTGAGTAATATCTCTTATATAAACTAAAGAATGCTCACCGTTGATAGCGTGGCAGACATCTTCTGACCCCACCATCCTGAGAACAGTGATTAACTTTAGAAGAAAACACGTACATTTGAGTACAATAAATGTCTGTTTAACAGTGACATTGTATCTAACAAAGCATAACATCTACTCAATTCGTTACAGGATTCTGAGCTATACAAGCAACTTAATAATGGAGTGACGCGCCAAGTCATTTTATTATCCTGGTTAGCGGTATGGCAATATCATTTCCAACATTCCTAATAATCCTCTATTGCGGATATTGGAGTGCTGTTACCTGTAGTAACCACTGTGTAGTTCCATCCATATATATGGTGATATCATATTCTATTTAATAGATTTGGTATTCGTGAGAAGAGCATACATGTCTTCAGGTTGTCTGATACTATTAAAGGTAATTTGCTGTCTGGGCTAACCATACTACAGTGCTTACCATTATCCATTTACGATTAGCACGTAGTTATTTATAGCAACCCCAGTGAGCAAAAGCATAATAGATGCGGTATCCGTGAGAGGAATATACATGGTTTTAGGTAGTCTGTGGTAATACAAAAGCTACCATTTGCTGTCTGGGCCAACTATCCTACGGTGCTTAACATCATCTATTATTTAGCACGTAGTCACCTATAGCAACCCCAGTGAGCAAAGAAGTATGAGATAGGGAATATATAATACATAAGCGTATGTGAAGTGGGATTAAGCTATAACAGCAAGCCTTTTTGAGTTTGTTCTTTTTATTCTTGTAATATTTAAGTTCTTTTATTTTAAGGTTTTATATATGGTATTGTATTTTAAACATTAATCAATTATAAGCTATATTTGATTCGGATATTGACTGATTGTCTATATCAACATAATTGTACATTTTTAATAGATTGGTTCGGTGTAACAATCCATGACAGTGCACCTATTCCATAGTAGTAATTATTGAGAGCCACCACCCTCTTCTATATTATTTTGTTGCGGAGAAAGCCAGGATTTGATTTCTTGATGAAGGATGCGGAGCAGTTCCTCCCCTGACTCCTTTCGCCCAGGCAAACTAGGTGCAGAACAGCGTGACACCACCGTGCCCTGCACATGTGGTATGCTGGTGGGTCACTGTGAATTGTCCCTGCAGTGGAGGCTGAGGACACAGTCGAGAATGAGGAGGCAGAGGCGGACATTGTTGCAGGACCAATGGCGTGACAACCTGGAGGCGGATGCGGTGTCACCTGGCCAAGTTGCTGGTTTGGCTGTGCAGGAACCACATTTACCCAGTGGGCCGTAAAGGACATATGATGTCCCTGACCGTAGTTACAACTCCACATTTTGGCTCTGCCGTGCACTTTGGCAGACACTGACAGGCTCAAGGACTGTCCCACCTTCTGTTCTACATATTTGTGCAGGGCTGGTACTGCCTGTTTCGCAAAGAAATGCCGACTTGGAACTCTCCACCTCGGCTCGGCACAAACCACCAGTTCTCTGAAAGGTGCAGAGTCTACCACTTGGAAAGGGATGGACTGCAGCACCAGCAACTTGGCCAGGAGCATATTCAGCTTCTGCACCGTTGGATGAGTGCACGCATACTGTTGTCTCTTGGTCTTTGCTTCGGTGATTAATTGCTCATGGAATGACTGATTAGGAGGAGGAGGAGGAGCAGGAGCATCAGGAAAAGCAGATGATGGAAAGGACAGACCACCTCCTTCGACTGGGTGATGCAGTGGCTGCTGCAGCAGGTTGGACCACCACATTGGAGCCAAGGTTCTCCCAGGCCACTATATGGTGACGCTGCATATGTTGACGCAGGGCCATGGTGCCACCTTGGCCACGCTTCACCTTCTGCCCACAGATTCTTCAAATCGCCATGTTCACCTCACCCGGCGGCTTAACAAAAAACTGCCACACTGCTAAGTGGGTGATTTTACCCCCAACACTCTGCACTGACTGACTGCTACAGCCACTGCCTCCGTGAACCCCTGCACCACTGCTTTCCGGACCAGTAGGCTCCTGTGAAGTGGGGGGGTCTACCCCAGGCACGTTTGGCTTCCGACCTCCCACTGCTGCCACTCTGCTGACTCCCAGCCACACTACCTACTTGCTGGCTCTGCCGCTGTCTCACAGGCAAGCTGCCACCCTCTTCTTCCAATGATGAAGCCTTTTCGTCACCCGGCTCCCAATTGCGATTGGCTACATCATCATCGAGTACTGTCTGCACATTGCTGATGTCCGCCTCAACGGTCTTTGGGTCAGGAGCCACTCTCCTCATCACTACTTGCCCGCCCACTGGAGGAAGCTGCGGATGTCTCCTCCACATCTTGGCTGGCCAGTAGCTGCTGACTGTCCTCTAGTAGCTCGTCCTCGCTGTACAGCGGAGCTGAGCCCACAGCATATAATACTTGTCTGGCTGAGGGAACAGCAAAGGACAGAGGCAAGTTGAGGACAGGTGAGGGCACAGGGCCTGCTCCCAGGTCATGCCAACTAAAGGTTGTGTCTGATGAACCCACCAACTCTTGGCTAGGGGTGTCTGATGTCACTTGAGACGAAGTAGATGATTGAGTCAACCATTCAAGGACCGCTGGGCTGCTGGTCAAGGCTAGATGACACCGGGAGCTCAGGCCTCTCGCTGCAACTCCTGGTGCCATGCCCCCTTACTCTGCTGCGACCTGTGCCTGCGCCAGAAACATTTAGGCTTCTGCAGGGCCTGTCACCTCTCTGTCTGACATACTGTTAGATCAAATAAATAATAAGGAAATTAAAACACCCCAAAAAGGGCTCAAATTTTCTCACTTCACCACACAACGGCAAAATATACTTTTTTCCCCACTAATACATGCCAAAAAGGGCTGTAATTTTCTCACTTCACTTGAGGGGGTTTAGCACAGAATAGCTTCTCTTGATATTTTTTGTATGGTCCGTTTATATATTTGTACAGGTTCATCATGTCCCCCCTTAGATGTCTTTTTTCAAGGCTAAACAAATTCAGTTCAATTAATCTTTGCTCATAATTAAGATCTTCCAGGCCTTTTATGAGTTTAGTGGCTCTCCTTTGTACTTTTTCTAACTCCAGGGCATCCTTTTTATGGACTGGTGCCCAGAATTGAAATGTGTATTCCTGTTGAGGCCGCACCAACGCTTTGTATAGTGACAATATTACATCCCTGTCCCGCGAGTCCATACCTCTTTTAATACAAGACAAAATTCTGTTGGTTTTAGAGGCAGCATTTCATGCTGTTATTTAGTCTATGATCTACTAATACACCCAGATCCTTCTCAACAAGTGACTCGCTTAGTTTTCCTCCCCCTAGTAAGCATTCTGCATGCAGATTATTTGTCCCCAAGTGCATAACTTTACATTTATCTATATTGAACCTCATTTGCCAAGTGGAGGCCCAAACAGTAAGCTTGTCCAAGTCAGCTTTTAACTTATCAACATCTTCCATAGACTGGACTGTATTGCAAAGTTTGGTGTCCTCTGCAAAAATAGAAACAGCACTATTAATCCCATCCTCTGTCATTGATGAATAGGTTAAATAACCAATAAAAAACCAATAGACCTTAATTTACCCATTAGTCGTCCATGAGGGACAGTATCAAACACCTTTGCAAAGTCCAAAAACACAATATCAACAGCCTTTTATCTGTCCAGGCTTCTACTCACCTCCTCAAAAAAAAAAACAACAACAAAATAAACAAATCAGGTTAGTTAGCTTCTGATGTTAGTAAAACCATGCTGGCTATAACTTATTACATTAATGACAGTTATATAATCCTGTATGAAGGCCCTCAAACATTTTTCCCACTATGGATGTTAAGCTTACTGGTCTATAATTTCCTGGTGAAGAACTAGCACCCTTTTTGAAAATGGGAACCACATTTGCTCACTCTTGGTACAATGCCTGTCATTAATCCCTTAAAGACCTGCACGTACATGTACTGCGCTGGTTGCTGGGACTTAAGGACCAGGCGCTGATGGGGGGGGGGGTGTATATGGGTGAAGGACCCCTGCTGCATACGCCGGCATCGGTGAAAAAATGTTGCCAGTGTATTAACCCCTTGTATGCCGCAGTCAAAGCTGACCGCAGCATGCACAGGGTTTGCGAGAGTATGCGTGCCCTCCGTTTCCCCATCGGGTCCCCGCGCTGCATTGATGGGGACCCGATGGCACAGAAGGCAGCCCGATGACTTTCATAGGCATCGGGGATGCCTCCTACGGAAGCCTGTGAGAGCCAGCCCCTGAGGCACGATGTATTGTAATGCATTGCAGAGGGGATCAGACCCCAAAAAGTTTAAAGGGTTTCTGTCACCAGTTTTGGGCATATGAAACAGGATGACATTTGCAATGTGCAAATGTCACCTGATGCCCAATCTGTTAATCATTTTTCTTTTGGTGCCCCCGTTTTTAGGCTTAGGCTTACTAGGTGCAAGGGGCGGTAACCCTGCACCTAGTAGAGCCGTTTCCCCACCTCTACTTATGCCTCCGTGCTCGTGATGGACAGGACCAGGCAGCTTGCTCTATCTGCTGCCGGCCCTGTCCGTGCTGCAAATCCCGCACCTGCGCCGTGCGGCCTTCAATCGGCGCAGGCGCAGTGAGTGCCGCTGGCCGCTGGGCTCCGGCTACCAGTCACAGTACACCCGGAAGAGACGGAGGCCTTCTAAACTTCTAAGCCTTCTAACGTCCCCAAAAAAATAAAATGTAATTTTCAAAATGATCCAAACATGAAGTAGACATACGGGCAATGTAAAGTAATAACTATTTTTGGAGGTATTACTATGTATTTTAAAAGTAGAGAAATGGCCTGGATAAGTAAAAGCATTTTGAAGTTATCACCACATAAAGTGACACATGTCAGATTTGCTAAAAATGGCCTGATCCTTAAAGGGGTATTCCCATCTCACAAATGTAGTTTGTATAGTTAGATATAGCCATACCAATATTATTACTAATAGAATGTATTTATATAAAATGTACCGTTTAGAAGATTTGCCTATTTCTATTGCCATTGTCCCACACACATTAGTCAGGCCGTCGTGTCTCCGCATGCTCATGCAATGTGCGTTCACAATACAGCAGTTACCTCAGAGCGGTTTTGAAAAGGAGCAAGCCGACCACCACTACTACATGGCCGTGGTGTCCGTAACTAGGGGCAACAGCCTGACTGATGTGTGTTGGACAATGCCTATACAAATAGGAAAATCTTCTAAACTGTACATTTTATATAAATACATTATATTAGTAATAATGTTGGCATGGCTATATCTAATTATACAAACTACATTTGTGACATGGGAATACCCCTTTAAGGTAAAAAATGGCAGGGTCCTGAAGGGGTTAAAGAATCTGTAAATATTATGAACAGAGGCAAAGTAATAGCTGAACTGAGCTCCTTGAGAACTCTAGGGTGTAATCCATCTGGACCTGGGACCTTGTTCACCTTTAATTTTTTAGCATATTAAGGACCATATCTATAGTCAGCCAGGTAAGTATGTTATTTGAGGTATTTCCACCAGTGGCACCACCCTCATGAGATGCCCTCTCTTCTTTTGTATATACAGAGCTAAAAAAAAAACATTTAGGAGCTCTGCCTTCTCTCGATCCCCAGTGACCAACACCCCGTTACCATCCTTTAGGGGTCCCATATGTTCTGACTTTGTTTTTTTTTTTGGATTTATATATTTGAAGAATGTTTTGGGGTTGTTCTTTCTTTCTTTGGCCACCTGTATTTCATTGTGTATTTTCGCTGATTTTATTACCCCCTTACATAATTTACTTAATTCTTTATACTTTTTGAAGACTACAGCTGACCCCTCTGATTTGTATTTCTTAAAGGCCCTCTTTTTGTCAATTATTGCACTTTTTACAGTCTTTGTAAGCCATGTGGGGTTTAATTTTATTTGCTTGTACTTGATACCTCTGGGAACGTATTTAACAATATATTAATCCAAAATAGACCTAAATACTCCCATTTAGCATTAGTTTCATTATGTGACAATAGTTGCTCCCAGTCTATGTCCTGAAGTGTAGAGCTCAACCCTAGGAAATTTTCCTTTTTGAAATTAAGTGTTTTTGCCCTAACAACCTGAGGTTTTTTTGTACAGTTTAGTTGGAATATAATTATATTGTGGTTAGTGTTACCAAGGTTCCCGTGGACAGTGATATTTCTCACAAGCTCTGCATTGTTAGAAATTACTAGATCCAGAAGAGCATTGCCTCTAGTAGGATCTTCTACAAACTGGCCCATAAAATTATCCTGCAAAAAGCTGAGGAATTTTCTCGGTTTTGTAGAAGAGGCAGAACCATGTTCCCAATGTATATTTGGATAGTTAAAATCTCCCATTATCACTACTGTACCGGCCTGCGACAGCAGCTCCATTTGCATATACAGTTGATATTCTCCTCAGTGATATTGGGGGGTCTATAGATCACACCAAGAATTATTTTTTTATTTTTTTCCCTCTGAATTTCCACCCACAAGGTTTCGACATCCTCACAACCTTCATCCACAATTGTTTCTTTCACAATTACTTTTATATCACTCCTGGCATACAGACATGCACCACCACCTTTGTGTTTATCCCTATCGTTTCTAAAGAATGTAAATCCTTGAAGATTTACAGCCTAATCACGAGAAGAGTCCAGCCATGTCTCAGCAACACTAACTACATCAATATGTTTATCCAGTACCAAGGCCTCAAGCACTCCCATTTTGCTTGCTAGACTTCTGGTATTTGTGAACATACATTTTAAGTTGTCATTAAATTTTACACTTTTAGGAAATTTATTTTTTATTATCTTTTCCTCCTTCAGATTTGGTTTGCGACTGACAGATCTCCTTATCCACTTTTCTAATGCTCCCCCCACCATCCATTCCCTCTAATCTGTCTACCTCCATATTTATAGCCATATCCTCCCCCCTCGTCCCTAGTTTAAATGCATTGCCACCCCAGCCAGAATTCTCTCCCCAACACAGCAGCTCCCCTTCCATTGTGGTGCAAATTATCTGCGGAAAACAGTTTGTACCCCAGCTAGAAGTCAGCCCAGTGGTCTAGGAACCCAAACCCTTCTGGTCTACACCAAGACTTAAGCCATGCATTTAACTCCCGCTGACAGCCCTGTGTAGCGCATGGCACAGGCAACATTCCAGAGAACACTACCTTGGAGATCCTTCCTTTCAGTTTGGAGCCTAGCTCTTTAAAATTATCCTTAAGAACTTTCCACCTACCATTTATTTTGTCATTGGTACCTTCATGGACCATGACAGCTGGGTCATCCCCAGCCCCTCCCAGTAATTTATCCACCTGTTCCACCACATGCTGAACCCTGGCACCAGGGAGACAGTAAACCATTCGGTTGAGGCGGTCATGGTGACAAATTATTCTATCCGTCTTCCTGATTATAGAATCCCCTATAACCACTGTCTAGGCCTACCTGCACTACCATCCACCCGACTACTAGCTGGGCTGTTCTCCTGGCTCTTAGGGACATGTACAGTCATGGCCAAAAGTTTTGAGAATGATACAAATATTAATTTTCACAAAGTCTACTGCTTCGGTTTTTATAATGGCAATTTGCATATACTCCAGAATGTTATAAAGAGTGATCAGCTTAACAGCAATTACTTGCAAAGTCAATATTTGCCTAGAAAATGAACTTTATCCCCCAAAACACATTTCAACATCATTGCAGCCCTGCCTTAAAAGGACCAGCTAACATCGTTTCAGTGATTGCTCCATTAACACAGATGTTGGTGTTGATGAGGACAGGGCTGGAGATCAATCTGTCATGATTAAGTAAGAATGACACCACTGGACACTTTAAAGGGAGGCTGGTGCTTGGCATCATTGTTTCTCTTCTGTTAACCATGGTTATCTCTAAAGAAACACGTGCAGTCATCATTGCACTGCACAAAAATGGCCTAACAGGGAAGAGTATCGCAGCTAGAAAGATTGTACCTTAGTCAACAATCTATCGCATCATCAAGAACTTCAAGGAGAGAGGTTCCATTGTTGCCAAAAAGGCCCCAGGGCGCAAAAGAAAGACCAGCAAGCGCCAGGACCGTCTCTTAAAAGTGTTTCAGCTGCGGGATCGGGCTACCAGCAGTGCAGAGCTTGCTCAGGAATGGCAGCAGGCAGGTGTGAGTGCATCTGCACGCACTGTGAGGCGGAGACTCTTGGAGCAAGGCCTGGTCTCAAGGAGGGCAGCAAAGAAGCCACTTCTCTCCAGAAAAAACATCAGGGACAGACTGATATTCTGCAAAAGGTACAGGGAGTGGACTGCTGAGGACTGGGGAAAAGTCATTTTCTCTGATGAATCCCCTTTCCGATTGTTTGGGACATCTGGAAAACAGCTTATTCGGAGAAGACGAGGTGAGCGCTACCACCAGTCTTGTCTCATGCCAACTGTAAAGCATCCTGAAACCATTCATGGGTGGGGTTGCTTCTCAGCCAAGGGAATCGTCTCTCTCACAGTCTTGCCTAAAAACACAGCCATGAATAAAGAATGGTACCAGAATGTCCTCCGAGAGCAACTTCTCCCAACCGTCCAAGAGCAGTTTGGCGATCAACAATGCCTTTTCCAGCATGATGGAGCACCTTGCCATAAAGCAAAGGTGATAACTAAATGTCCCAGGGAACAAACCATAGAGATTTTGGGTCCATGGCCTGGAAACTCACCAGATCTTAATCCCATTGAGAACTTGTGGTCAATCATCAAGAGACGGGTGGACAAACAAAAACCTACAAATTCTGACAAAATGCAAGCATTGATTGTGTAAGAATGGACTGCTACCAGTCAGGATTTGGTCCAGAAGTTGATTGAGAGCATGCCAGGGAGAATTGCAGAGGTCCTGAAGAAGAAGGGTCAACACTGCAAATATTGACCTGCTGCATTAACTCATTCTAACTGTCAATATAAGCTTTTGTTACTCATAATATGATTGCAATTATATTTCTGTATGTGATAAAAACATCTGACAAACACACATAAAAACCAGAGGGCAGCAGATCATGTGAAAATATAATATTTGTGTCATTCTCAAAACTTTTGGCCATGACTGTATATAATTATATATGTGCAGCTGGTATAAGTTATACATCTTCTTGTATATAGTAATACGGAGCATGCTGCTATAACCAGGGTATCTCCTGTATATAATTGTATATGTACAGCTGGTATAAATTATTAGAGATGAGCGAGTAGTGAAATATTCGAAAGTTCGAAATTCGATTCGAATAGACCGCGAAATTCGACTATTCGACCGAATATCGAATCCCATTAAAGTCTATGGGAAAAAAATGCTCGCCACTTGGAAATCTTAATTCGACCACTTGGAGGTCACCAAGTCCACCCTGAAACCTCAGAAAAGGATGCCAACACTGCTGGAATGCAACTGGGACAGCAGGGGAAGCATGTCTGGGTGCATATAACGGGCCCAAGTCGCACTATTACGCCACTATCACAGCCTCTCAACAATACACTCCAAAGACAATATAACCTCTCTGTAAAGTGAGACCATACAAGGAAACCTTCTTTCCTCTACATTGCCATGGACCCCAAGCCAAACTAGACAAAAAAGAAGATAAAATTCTGCACCCCTTAAAATCACGTTGCCTATGACAACCACAGATGGCATAGGCAAGGGGGAAAGCAATCAAGCCATCACTATTTTTCCCTCTGTGCCATCCCTGCCTTGCCCAGGTACATGTCCCAAAACATCATCCACGCCCGAGTAACACGGTTACTGCAAAAGGCCATTTGACCACCAACACTTTGGTTTGAGGCCGAGGATGCTACATCTCCCTGACAGCACACTGGGTGAATGTTGTGGAGGCGGGGACGGGCAAACCTGCTACCCCCACCCAAGTTTTGGGCCTTGGTTCTGTCTGGATTTCCGCAACCCTTACAGACAGCTCGGCAAACCCCTCCTTCTCCTTCTAGATTTGTTAAATCTGTCCACCACCCAGTCAAGTCCACAAAGTCCAGTCTCGTCGATAGCCTGCAGAAACTGCAGGGACCTCACTCTGACCCTCCTTCCTCCCACCCTGCCCAATGTTATCAACCCAGTGTTCCCACCCATGCAAGAATCGCATGAGCTATCTGAGGATTTTGTTTGTTCTGATGCCCAAACACTGGAGCAAGCTCCATCTCTAGCTGATGGTGGTGTGGAACAGGCACTAAAGTGTAAAATGATTAGGGACGATGATGAGACACAGTTGCCAGCAAGGGAGGCTGTTGGAGCAAAGTGAGGCAGTGTAAGAGGAGGTGGTTGAGTATGACGAAGTCAGTGACCCGACCTGGCCCAGTGTCATGTCTAGCAGGTAAAGCAGTGGGGATGTTGAGGGATGCGTAGGACCGCAAAAGGCAGGAAGAGGCCGTGGGCTGGCCAGAGGCTCATGGAGAAGGCAGGCTAGAGCCCGCAGGGCCGCATCTCTTCCCTATAACAGGCCCCCACACAAAGCTCTCCCATCGAGGGCTCTTAGGTCCTTGTTGTGAAAATATTTTAATGAGTGCGCAAAGTTAGCTTGAGGTGAGCCCTCGAAAAAATTAAGTGGAGGCCAAAGAGGTGAGACCTCTTAAAAACTGTATTAAGGCCCAAGAGGTGAGCCATAATAAAAATTGTTTGTAGGCCCAAGAGGTGAGACCTCTTAAAAATTGTTTGTAGGCCCAAGAGGTGAGACCTCTTAACAATTGTATTAAGGCCCAAGAGGTGAGCCATAATAAAAATTGTTTGTAGGCCCAAGAGGTGAGACCTCTTAAAAATTGTTTGTAGGCCGAAGAGGTGAGGCATGAGAAAAATTGTTTGTAGGCCCAAGAGGTGAGACCTCTTAAAAATTATGTGGAGGCCAAAGAGGTGAGACCTCTTAAAAATTGTTTGTAGGCCCAAGAGGTGAGACCTCTTAAAAATTGTTTGTAGGCCCAAGAGGTGAGACCTCTTAAAAATTATGTGGAGGCCAAAGAGGTGAGACCTCTTAAAAATTATGTGGAGGCCCAAGAGGTGAAACCTCTTAAAAATTATGTGGAGGCCCAAGAGGTGAGACCTCTTAAAAATTGTTTGTAGGCCCAAGAGGTGAGGCATGAGAAAAATTGTTTGTAGGCCCAAGAGGTGAGACCTCTTAAAAATTATGTGGAGGCCAAAGAGGTGAGACCTCTTAAAATTATGTGGAGGCCCAAGAGGTGAGACCTCTTAAAAATTATGTGGAGGCCAAAGAGGCGAGACCTCTTAAAAATTATGTGGAGGCCCAAGAGGTGAAACCTCTTAAAAATTATGTGGAGGCCAAAGAGGTGAGACCTCTTAAAAATTGTTTGTAGGCCCAAGAGGTGAGGCATAAGAAAAATTGTTTGTAGGCCCAAGAGGTGAGACCTCTTAAAAATTATGTGGAGGCCCAAGAGGTGAGACCTCTTAAAAATTATGTGGAGGCCAAAGAGGTGAGACCTCTTAAAAATTATGTGGAGGCCCAAGAGGTGAAACCTCTTAAAAATTATGTGGAGGCCCAAGAGGTGAGACCTCTTAAAAATTGTTTGTAGGCCCAAGAGGTGAGGCATGAGAAAAATTGTTTGTAGGCCCAAGAGGTGAGACCTCTTAAAAATTATGTGGAGGCCCAAGAGGTGAGACCTCTTAAAAATTATGTGGAGGCCCAAGAGGTGAGACCTCTTAAAAATTGTTTGTAGGCCCAAGAGGTGAGGCATGAGAAAAAAATGTTTGTAGGCCCAAGAGGTGAGACCTCTTAAAAATTATGTGGAGGCCCAAGAGGTGAGACCTCTTAAAAATTATGTGGAGGCCAAAGAGGTGAGACCTCTTAAAAATTATGTGGAGGCCCAAGAGGTGAGACCTCTTAAAAATTATGTGGAGGCCCAAGAGGTGAGACCTCTTAAAAATTGTTTGTAGGCCCAAGAGGTGAGCCATAAATATATATATTTTTTTTTTTACGGAGCAATTCTAAGGCGGTAAAGGAGGAGGAGGTGGAGGAGGAAATGGCACTTCATACAGATGGCACTTCACTTTTGGCTGCTTTCCACTGTTGGAGAAGCAAAGTCCGGGTCAATCCACTTGCTGTTCATTTTGATTAGCGTCAGCCTGTCGGCACTGTCGGTTGACAGGCGGCTGCGCTTATCGGTTATAATGCCCCCGGCTGCGCTGAACACCCTTTCTGATAGCACGCTGGCGGCAGGGCAGGCAAGCACCTCCAAGGCGTACAGGGACAGTTCCAGCCACGTGTCCAACTTGGAGACCCAGTAAGTGTAGGACGCCGAGGGATCGGGGAGGACAGGGTTACGGTCTGCCAGGTACTCCCGCAACATCCGCCGATACTTGTCCCTCCTGCTGATAGCGGGCCCCGCAGTGATGGAAGTTGCACGAGGGGGTGCCATGAACGTGTCCCACACCTTGGAGAGTGTTCCCCTGGTGGCTGTGGGCCTGATCGATGTTGTGGGACTCTGGGAGACCCTCTCCTCTCTGCCACCAGCGATGGTGGGTGGGAAAATCTCCATCATGTTCTGCACGAGTTCCCTCTGGTATTCCAGCAATCGATTCGTCCTCTCCTCTACCGGAATAAAAGAGGAGACGTTATCTTTATACCGGGGGTCCAGGATTGCGAAGACCCAGTACAGTTTGTTCTCCACTATCCGGACAACACGTGTGTCCCGGGAAAAGCAGCCCAGCATGAAGTCAGCCATGTGTGCCAGACTCTGAATAGGCATGACGTCACTGCCCCCACCAGAAGGATCACTTGCCATTTCCTCCTCTTCCTCTTCCGCCTCCTCTCCGCCCCATCCGCGCTGAACCAATGGGACGCACACAGCCTGACTGCTACCCTCGCCGCCAGCATCCTCCTCCTCTTCCACAGCCACCTCCACGTCGTCCTCCTCCTCATCCTCCTCCTCCTGCAACTGCCACCGTGAAGCAGACAAAAGTGTGGTCTGACTGTGTAGCTCCGTTGCGTCTCCTCCTACCCCCGTCTCCTCTGCGTGCAATGCGTTCTCCCTTATTGCGATGAGCGATTCTTTAAGGACGCATAGGAGCGGGATGGTTACGCTCACTATAGCGTCCTCGCTGCTGACCTTCTTGGTGGACTCCTCAAAGATACGCAGTACATCGCATATGTCTGCCATCCATGGCCACTCGTGGTTGGCAAACTGAGGGAGCTGAGTTGGAGGCACGCGTGGATTCATAATCTGGTACTCCATCAATGCTCTCTGCTGCTCACACACCCTGGCCAACATGGAATAGGTGGAATTCCAGCGAGTGGGCAGGTCGCACAACAGCCGATGTTCAGGCAAATGGAGGCGTTGCTGGAGTTTTTTTAAGCTAGCAGCAGCTACAGTTGACTTCCGAAAGTGAGCGCACAAGCGCCGCACTTTCACCAGTAGCTCTGCCAGGTTGGGGTAAGTCTTTAGAAATTTTTGGACTACCAGATTAAAAACGTGGGCCAGGCATGGTACGTGATTGAGTTCGGCAAGCTCCAGAGCCGCCACCAGGTTACGGCCGTTATCGCACACGACCATGCCTGGTCCTAACTGCAGCGGCGACAGCCACATCTCCGTCTGCTGCAATATGGCGTCCCTCACCTCTGGGGCGCTGTGCTTCCTGTCGCCCAAGCTGATGAGCTTAAGCACCGCCTGCTGACGTCTCCCCGCGCCAGTGCTGCAACGCTTCCAGCTAGCGGCTGAGGGCGATGTTAAGGCAGAGGAGGAGGAGGAGGAGGGGGGTTTATCAGAACCCATGCTGGCAATCTTGGGCGGGGGTGGTAGGTAGGCCGTCTCTGTTTGCGACCCCGTCCCCGCTTCCACTACATTCACCCAGTGTGCCGTCAAAGAGATGTAGCGTCCCTGGCCACAAGCGCTTGTCCACGAGTCGGTGGTCAAGTGGACCTTTGCGCTGACTGCGTACCTCAGGGCCCGCCTGATGTTACGCGACACGTGCTGGTGCAGGGCGGGGACGGCACTCCGGGAAAAGTAGTGGCGGCTGGGGACGGAATAGCGAGGTGCGGCAGCCGCCATCAGGTCGCGGAAGGCCTGCGTCTCCACAAGCCTAAACGGCAACATCTCCAGGGCCAGCAGTTTGGAGATGTGGCAGTTTAAGGCTTGGGCTTGGGGGTGACTCGAGGCGTACTTCCGCCTGCGGTCGAACGCCTGCGAGATGGACAGTTGATGGGACGAGGAGTGTGAAGGGCAGGCGAAGATGCGGGGGAAGGGGAGGCTGAAGGAGAAGGCCCCAAAGTAGCCGAGGCAGAGGCAGATGTGGAGGTGTCCTGGCTGGAGGTCTGGACCGCAGTGGCAGCACACAATAAAGGGGAAGAGGCAGTGGCAGGAAGACCTTGCACAGGTTGTATTGCGTTTGCTCTCTCCCACTCAGCCCAGTGCTTGACTTCCAAGTGACGCCGCATGCCTGAGGTGGTCAGATTGCTCTTCTCAGAGCCCCTACTCAGTTTTGAGTGGCAGAGTGTGCAAACCGCGCTCAGTTTGTCATCCGCACAAACATTAAAAAATCTCCACACCACAGAAGTACGAGGCCTCGATGGGGGAGCTTCGCGCGACTGCCCGCTGCCGGGAACAGCTTCGGCCCTGCTGGCTGTGGCCTCACTTCTCTGTCTGGACTGTCCTCTGCCTGTGGACATCCCTCTGCCTCTGGACATCCCTCTGCCTCTGGACATCCCTCTGCCTCTTGCTGCCTTTTTCGGTGCTGCGCAGACCACCACCTCTCCACTGCTTTCCCCGCTGGACATCACCCCTGGCCAAGTGGGGTCGGTCATTTCGTCATCCACCACCTCCTCTTCCACTTCCTCACTCTGCTCCTCCTCCTGCCCACTGGACATTCCAACAGCCTCCCTTGATGGCAACTGCGTCTCATCATCATCATCGCTCATGATAACAGATGCTGGTTCAGGGTCCACATCAGCAGGAGATGGCGAATACTCAAGTGGTTGGGCATCACTACAAACAAATTCCTCTGCTAGCTCCTGGGATTCTTCCGGCACATCTGAAAAAGGACCCGAAAAGAGATCCTGGGAGGGGTCAATGGTGGGATGACTCTGTTGGCCAGGTGTGGAGGAAGGAGGGTCAGAGTGAGACTGTGTGGATGACTGGCTGGTGGACAACTGTGTGGAAGCGCTATCGGCTATCCATTGCACCACCTGTTCAACCGGCTCAGGCCTCAACAGCGGTGTAACCCGCCCCCTGCTTAACTGTCCCATAAAGGCAGGGATTCTGGATGAGTGGGATCCTGGCTGACCCTCACCAGCATGCATTGTATCCCCACTGGCTTCAACAAGGCCACCAACAGCATTTCCGCGCCCCCGTCCTCGTCCACGTCCGATTCCGCTAGCCCCCCTCCGCATTTTATTTTTTTTTGTTACAATATTCT
>ONZH01028757.1:0-12395 GCA_900303285.1 Rhinella marina
GTCTAGAACTTACCTCCTCATAGAAGCTGATTAAATTGGTTTGACATGACCGATCCCTCATGAAGCCATGCTGATATGGAGTTATTTGCTTATTTTCATTGAGGTACTCCAAGATAGCATCTCTTAGAAAACCCTCAAACAGTTTACCCACGACAGATGTTAAACTTACTGGCCTATAATTTCCAGGCTCTGTTTTTGGACCCTTTTTGAATATTGGCACCACATTTGCTATGCGCCAATCCTGTGGAACACTCCCTGTCAGTATAGAGTCCTTAAATATCAGAAATAATGGTCTGGCGATGACATTACTTAATTCTCTTAGGATACGGGGGTGTATGCCATCAGGTCCTGGCAATTTGTCTTTTTAAGACACAGCTCTACTTCTTCCTGGGTCAGACAGGGCACTTTTAAAGGGGAATTTACTTTTATATTCTGCATTTCATCTGACAGTTTATTTTCCTCAGTGAATAGTGGAGAAACAGATATTTAGTAGCTTTACTTTCTCCTCATCGCCCTGCAACATCCCCCTCATTAGTCTATAAGGGGCCGACACCTTCACATTTATACTTTTTACCATTTATATAATTAAAGAACATTTTAGGGTTAGTTTTACTCTCTTTGGCGATTAATCTCTCGGTCTCTAGTTTGGCTGTTTTTATTTGTCTTTTACATATTCTATTTTTTTCCTTATAGTTTTTCAATGCTTCCTCGCTCCCCTCCTGATTTAGTCATTTAAATGCTTTCTATTTGTCATTTATTACTTTTTTTACATTTCTATTTATCCACATAGTTTTTTTCTTGTTCCTTAACCTTTTATTCCCATAAGGTATCTACCTCTCACAATTCGATATTAGGATGCTTTTAAAAATATCCCATTTTGTGGCTGTATTTTTATTTTTGAGGACTTTTTCCCAGTTAGTTACGTCTATGGCCTCTCTTAGTTGGCTAAATTTTGCATTTTTGAAGTTTGGTATTTTTGTTCCTCCCTGAAGAAATGCTCTTTTGAATGACAATTGTAAGGTTATTATTTTATGGTCACTATTTCCCAGGTGTCCCCTAACCTGCACATCTGTTGTTCTGTCAGATCTATTGGTTAATACTAAGTCCAGTATGGCCGTCCCTCTAGTCGGGTCCTGAACCTGTTGGGAAATTGTCTTTGGTTATTGCCAAGAACCTGTTTCCATTATGAGATATACAGGTTTCAGTTTCCCAGTCTATATCTGAGTAGTTGAAATCCCCCATAATAACGACCTCATTATGATTTGCTGCCTTGCTGTACCCACAGTGACTCCACATGTTCATGTCCCTCACTTATATCTTCCCGAAGTGTGGGCTTTAGACAGGACTTTACATAAAGGCAGACCCCTCCCCCTCAACGGTTTTGGCAATCCTTTCTAAACAGACTGTAACCCTGTACGTTAACTGCCCAGTCATAGGTATTATCCAGCCATGTCTCAGTTATTCCCACTATGTCATAGTCCTCCTCACACATCACTAATTCCAGTTCACCAGTTTTATTAGTTAGGCTTCTGGCATTAGTGTACATACAGTTAAAAGGTCTATGTATATTTTTCCCCTACACCTTTCCTTCTGCACTGTTCTAGTTCCTCCTTCCATTCCTCCCTCAGTTCCATTACCTTGCCCCAGGTCTCTATCTGCACTATCTTCCCCATCTATAATGTAGTTACCCTCCCCCCCCAGTCCCTAGTTTAAACACTCCTCCAGCCTTCTAGCCATCTTCTCCCCCAAAACAGCTGCCCCTTCCCCATTGAGGTGTAGCCCATCCCTACAGTAGAGCCTGCAGCCGACAGAGAAGTCGGCCCAGTTCTCCAAGAACCCAAATCCCTCCTTCCTACACCAGTTCTTGAGCCACTTGTTTACCTCCCTAATCTCCCACTGCCTTTCTTGTGTGGCTCGTGGTACAGGCAGTATTTCGGAAAACACTACCTTTGAGGTCCTTGCCCTAAGCTTATGCCCTAAATCCCTAAAATCATTTTTAAGGACGCTCCACCTACCTCTAATTTTGTCATTGGTTCCGATATGGACCATGACTGCTGGATCTTCTCCAGCCCCTCCCAGTAATCTGTCAACCCAATCCGCCAAACTCGAGCACCAGGAAGACAACACACCATTCGACGATCCCGGTCTTTGTGACAGATTGCCCTCTCTGTGCCCCTAATAATTGAATCTCCCACTACCAGCACCTGTCTGGCCTGCCCTGTTCTCCTGGTCCCCTGCTTACTGGAGTTGACATTCCCCTGACTGGCAGAGGAAGTGTCCGGCTGCAGCAGTCCTCTCCCTTAAGTGGCATCCCCCTCATCTGCCAAACTTGCAAACTTGTTGGGGTGTGTCAGATCAGGGCTAGCCTCCCTGACACTTTTCCCTCTACCCCGCTTTATAACTGTTACCCAGCTAGCTACCTCACTTTCCTGAGCCTCCTCACTCCCACCCTCCCCCACATCTATCCCACAGAGTGCTTGCTCAGTGAGCAGCAAACTCTTTTCCAAATTCTCCGCGCTTCTCAGTGTTATAATCTGCACGGTTAGATACACGATGTGCGATTCCAAACGGGCAATTTGCTCACATTTTGAACAAATATATGCACCCTTAAACAGCTGTTCCAGGACTGCATACATCAGACAAGATGTGCACTGGACTGCTCTGTCAATAATGGAATACATACTAATGGGGATTATACAATAAAAGAGAAAAAAAATACAATACAGTGATATGAAACCGACTTACTGTAGTCCCCTTTTAAAGTCCCCAAATCTAAAGTCACGTAATCTAAAGTCACACACTTAATTCAAGTACGCACTTAAAAATTAAACGCGTGAATGCTCAAACTCGCGTTGTCTCTGCTTTTATAAATACAACACTCAAACCAGTCTGCTTTTTTCCTCTGGATTCAAAGGACTGAACTGCCCTCAAGACTGGCTATTTAACTTCTCCTAATTAGATAGCTACACCCTAATTACTCACCTGTGCAACACCCTGGAGAAGGAAGAGAAAGAAAAAAAAAAGTGTAATCACGTTTACTCTCAGCTGCTATGGAATAAAGCTGGCAGCAACAGCAAGTCACAGTGTATAAGATAGACTACACTGCTCTGACTTGGTACAGAGTACAATAAAGTCAGGCACAGCCACTCAGCAATGCACACAAATAAATTAGCTTTCACAAATACTCCCTCACGTAATCTAAAGTCACACACTTAATTCAAACACGCACTTAAAAATCAAACGCGTGAACGCTCAAACTCGCGTTGTATCTCTACTTTTATAAATACAACAGTCAAACCAGTCTGCTTTTTTTCCTCTGGAATTAAAGGACTGAACTGCCCTCAAGACTGGCTATTTTAATTCTCCTAATTACAGATGTAGCAGTGCTAGCGATCACTGTTTTCTCATAGTGTTGCTAACGAATCGCGATTTCTCCTCTTTCACTCCTTTCACACGCAGTAAAAGTACGCTAATTAGGTGAATTCGTATGCATTAGCATACAATGCGTAGCATTAGCATACAAATTTGTACGCATTAGCATACAATGTGTAGCATTAGCATACAAATCATCAGATGCGTACTCTACGATATTGTTCTGCGCTCACGCGATTCTCCTGTGATTGCTAGCGCTGCTACATCTGTAGATAGCTACACCCTAATTACTCACCTGTGCAACACCCTGTAGAAGGAAGAGAAAGAAAGAAAAAAAAAAAAAAAAAGTAATCACGTTTACTCTCAGCTGCTATGGAATAAAGCTGGCAGCAACAGCAAGTCACAGTGTATAAGCTAGACTACACAGCTCTGACTTGGTACAGAGTACAATAAAGTCAGGCACAGCCACTCATCAATGCACACAAATAAATTAGCTCTCACAGATACTCCCTCACGTAATCTAAAGTCACACACTTAATTCAAACACGCACTTAAAAATCAAACGCGTGAACGCTCAAACTCGCGTTGTATCTCTACTTTTATAAATACAACACTCAAACCAGTCTGCTTTTTTTCCTCTGGATTCCTCTGTAGCGGTTAAGCATAGCTATTAGTAGGCAGTGTAGAGGTTAGGCAGTGTAAAGGTTATTGTAAGCATAGCTGTATTATAAATAAATAGGTATAAATTAAAAATAATGAATACTCTAATGCTTTTGCGAAGCTTTGTTCGCAATATCGTTCTGCGCTCACACGATTCTTCTATGATCGCTAGCGCTGCTACATCTGTAGATCGTCTGGTAGTGTTACCTGCAGTCCTACGTAAAATCACAGATAACACTAGTGTAGATCATGTGATAGTGTTACCTACAGTCCTGTGTAAAACCACAGATAACACTAGTGTAGATCATGTGGTATGTTACCTGCGTCCTTAGTGTGCCTCCCTGTGCCTCTCCCACGGGACTCCATGCTGGCGGCGCTGTCTACTCTTCCGTCTTCTTCTTCTTCTTGCCCCGCACAGAATGTCCTGACGCAGCTGCGGCAAGACATAGGAACACTGTGGGCATGGTGATGGTGACACACAGGGGGACAGACATACACATGGACAGACACACACAGGGACAGGGATAGTAACATACACAGGGACAAACACAAGGACAGGGACAAACAGGGACAGGGACACACACAGGGGCAGGGACACACACAGGGGCAGGGACACACACAGGGACAGACAGACAGACACAGGGACAGACAGACACTGCCTGCGACAGAAACATTTTGGCCACTGCCCGTGCTTTTGAAGGGCGTTTCACCTGTATGTCTGACATACTGTATAATAAAAGAATTAAATTAAAATAATACCGCCCCCCAAAAGGCTGTAATATAATTTAACTTCACCACTGAATGGTAATTAGGACATATATTTTTTTACTGATTAAAAAACTCCTCCCCCCCTAAAAAAATAATCACAATTCACAGCAAAATGGCAATTAAAGGGGTTATCCCACGAATAATGTAAAAAATGAAAATCAGACATCATATAGTACATGACAACCTCTTTTTAACAAAGCTAGAACCGGCCCTGTACCTCACATGGATCCAGAGATCTCCCCATTCATTGCTCTGCTAGATTCATATCAAGCTGACAGCTCGGGGAGTGTCTTTTCTGCTGCAGCTCAGGGGGCGTGTCCATGCTCTCCCTATCACAGCTCAGGAGACAGTTAAAAGTTGAAACTGAGCATGTGCGGCCTGCTCAGTGACCAGGTCAAAGAAATAAGAAATTAAGTGGTCCTATACAGATACATTTTATTGAATAACTCAGTAGTTGTACAAAATTTTTAATTACATGCAATTACAAAAGTATTTAGATCCAGGTGCTGGTTTGAAAACTGTAGAATATTTTTCGTGGGACAACCCCTTTAAGACGTATTCTTTTTCCTATTACTACACCCCAAAAAAAGAAATATAACAATCACAATTGGCTAATGGGATGTACGTATATTTTCTTTTTATACACCACGTAAATGGCTGTAGTACAATGTAACTTCACTTCTGAACGTCAATTATGACATATATTATTTACTTTTTTTTCCTACTAATACACCTTATCTATCCTATTAATACACTCCGTACATGGCTGTAGTACAATTTAACTTCACGCTGAACGGCACTTAGGACATCTATTTTTTCCTATTAATACACCCCCCAAAAAAGTAAAACAATGTAAAATCAATGCAGAACAGCTAATGGGATGTATGTATCTTGGGATACATACATACTGATAGGATGTATGTATTGATGTTTGCCAGGATTCACACAGCTTCCAAATGGCGAACCCCTTCTCTCTCCGTGTCAGCAGTTATACACAGGATCAATCATATAGCTCTATACGAAAAACTAAATGCTACACTGAATGATACTAGGGAGCGCTATAAGCAAATATGGTCTCCCTGGTTAAACTGCTCCCAATCTCCTAACCTACAATACTTTCTATCTCTTTAACTTGACGCACTGAGGCTTGGAAGATATTCTCTCTTCTTCCCTCCATTTCTTTGACCGGGAGAGTCCCGGGGACTGCTCCCTTCTCACCCCATACTGACTATTCTAAGCAACTCTTGTTCCTTAACCCTTTCATGCTGAAAGGTAGTTAAAACCTTCCTGCCCAGGCCATTTTTTGCTAATCTGACATGAGTCACTTCATGTGGTAATAACTTTGGAACGCTTTTACTTATCCAGGCCATTCTGAGATTGTTTTCTCGTCACATATTGTGCTTCACGATAGTAGTAAATTTGTGGCAAAATATTTCATTTTTATTTATAAAAAAATACCAAATTTAGCAAAAGTTTAGAAAAATTAGCAAATTTCCAAATTTCAATTTTTCTACTTTCAAAATACATAGTAATACCTCCAAAAATAGTTATTATTTTACATTCCCCATATGTCTACTTTATGTTGGCATCATTTTATAAATGTCATTTTACTTTTTTCAGACGTTAGAAGGCATAGAAGTTTGGAAGCATTTTTTGGAATTTTCAACAAAATTTCCAAAACCATTTTTTAAGCACCAATTCAGATATAAAGTGATTTTGAAGGGCTTAAGTAATGGAAACCACCCATAAATGACCCCATTTTAGAAACTACACCCCTCAAATTATAAAAAACTGATGTTACAAACTTTGTTAACCCCTGAGGTGTTCCACAAGAATTAAGGGAAAATAGAGGTGAAATTTCAAAATTTCACTTTTTTGGTAGATTATTCATGTTAATAATTTTTTTCTTGCAACACAGCAAGGGTTAACAGCAAACTAAACCTCAATATACATTACGCTGATTCTGCAGTTTACAGAAATACCCCATATGTGGTGGTAAACGTCTCTATGGGTTTGTGGCAGTGGTCAGAAGTAAAGGAGCGCCATACGGATTTTGGAGGCAGATTTTGCTAGAATGGTTTTTAGACACCATTTTGTAATTGAGAGACCCTGACGTACCCCTACAGTGGAAACCCTCAAAAAGTGACCCCATTTTGGAAACTACACCCTTCAAAGAATATATTAAGGGGGATACTGACCACTTTGACCCCCTAAGCGTTTTACGGAATTTGGAAACACTTGGCTGTGAAAATGAAAAGTTTAATTTCTTCCAATAAAATGTTGCTTTAACCCCAAATTTTTCATTTTCACAAGGGTTAACAGGAGAAAAGCACCCCATAAGTTTTTCCCCCATTTTCTCCTGAATACGGCAACACCCCATATGTGGTGGTAAACTGCTGTGGGGGCACATGGCAGGACTCAGAACAGAAGGAGCCCCATATAGATTTTGCAGAACAGATTTTGATGGATTGGTTTGCGGGAGCCATTGATTTTTATTTTTTTTTGAGTTATTGCGGGACAAGATTACGGTTTGATTGGTACCATTTTGGGTTAAATATGCCTTTTTGATCACCTACTATTACACTTTTTCTGAGGCAAGAGGGAAAAAATGGTTGTTTTGGCATAGTTTTTTTTTTTGCAGCAGCAGCAGCATTCACCTGGGAGGCCATCTCATGTAATATTTTTATAGAGCAGGTTGTTACGGACGTGGCGATACCCAATATGTCTAACTTTATTATTTTTGGAAAGTTTTATAATATCAGATTTATTTTTGAACAGAATAAAATCTTTTTTTTGTGTTGCCATTTTCTGAGAGCCATATTTTTTTATTTTTTGGCGATTGTCTCAGGTAGGGTATCATTTTTTGCGGGACAAGATGTCGGTTTGATTGGTACCATTTTGGGTTAAATACGCCTTTTTGATCGCCTACTATTACACTTTTTGTGAGGCAAGAGGGAAAAAAATGGTTGTTTTGGCATAGTTTTTTTTTTTTGCAGCAGCAGCATTCACCTGGGAGGCCATCTCATGTAATATTTTTATAGAGCAGGTTGTTACGGACGTGGCGATACCCAATATGTCTAACTTTATTATTTTTGGAAAGTTTTACACATCAGATTTATTTTTGAACAGAATAAAATCTTTTTTTTGTGTTGCCATTTTCTGAGAGCCATATTTTTTTATTTTTCGGGCGATTGTCTCAGGTAGGGTATCATTTTTGCGGGACAAGATGACGGTTTGATTGGTACCATTTTGGGTTAAATACGTCCTTTTGATCGCCTACTATTACACTTTTTGTGAGGTAAGAGGGAAAAAAATGGTTGTTTTGGCATAGTTTTTTTTTTTTGCAGCAGCAGCATTCACCTGGGAGGCCATCTCATGTAATATTTTTATAGAGCAGGTGGTTACGGACGTGGCGATACCCAATATGTCTAACTTTTTTATTTTTGGAAAGTTTTACACATTAGATTTATTTTTGAACAGAATAAAATCTTTTTTTGTGTTGCCATTTTCTGAGAGCCATATTTTTTTTATTCTTCGGGCGATTGTCTCAGGTAGGTTATCATTTTTGCGGGACAAGATGGCGGTTTGATCGGTACCATTTTGGGTTAAATACGCCTTTTTGATCACCTGCTATTACACTTTTTGTGAGGGAAGGTGACCAAAAAATGGCTGTTTTAGCACAGTTTATTTTGGTTTTTTTTTACTGCGTTCACCTGGCGGGGTGGATGATGTGATATTTTTATAGAGCCGGTCGATACGAACGCGGCGATACCTAATATGTATACTTTTCTTTTTTCCCCTTTTTTTTACAATTTTTTTTTACTTTATTTTGTTTTTTACTTTTATTTTTTTATTTTTTTTCATGAAACTTTTATTTTTTTGTATAACTTTATTTTTTTTACTTTTTTCACTTTTTTTTTAACTTTTTTTCACTTTATTTATTTTTTTACACTTTTTGACTCAGACCCAGTTGGTTCTTGCAAGTCCAGTGGGTCTGAGGGCTGTATAACACACTGCAGTACACTGTATAGTGTACTGCAGTGTATTTTCATTCATAGTAAGCCTGATCAGACTCCTGCCTTTAGCAGGAGCTTGATCAGGCTTAGCTATACCATGGCAAGCCAAACGGCTGTGAAAGCGTCTGGTTGCCATGGTAACCATCGGGACGCTGCCACAGCAGAGCAGCGTCCCGATGGAGGAGGGAGGGAGTTCCCTCCCTCTGTGATCCCATCAAGCATCGGGTTGCTGCCACGGCACAGCAGCGACCCGATGGGAGAGGTAGGGAGCTCCCTCCCTGTTAACCCCTTCAATACAGCGGTCCCTATGGACCGCGGCATGGAAGGGGTTAAACGGCTGACATTGGTGCCAGCACCGATGTCAGCAGTTTGAAGCAAGAGTATCAGCTGTATGCTGATACTCTGCTTGCAAACCGCTCGGCCATCCTGAACATCGGGGAAGGCAGACAGGCAGCGCGGGTTCAAATCGCGCTGCCGCCCGCTCGCCTGTCCGCCCTGTCCCCCCCCTCCCCTCTCGGCCATCCTATTATGGGCATAAATTATTATGTTGAGGGGGGTGTGGGTGGGGGGGGGATAATAAACATATTTTTAACAAAATAAAAAATTCTGGGGCTCCTTATCGTCGCCCCAAAGCAGGAACATTAATCTACGTCGCTGCTGCACAAAGCCCGGCAAGCAGCGACGTAGATTTACCGTCGGCGGTCGTGAAGGGGTTAATGAAACTTTAATGTTATATGATTGTTCTGTTCTTAACAATTTATGTTTTATTACATTGTATCCTACATATGCTTGAAACTATAGAAGAAATCTATCCATCTATTATGTATTTGTATATACCATGTATGACTTCTCAATTTTTGCAAACAACAGAATAAATACATTTTGAAATTAAAAAGGGGTTGGGACAAAGGGAAAGGGTGTGTAGAACAAGATTTCTATACATTGTCAGAAGCTTCAATGTTATTTTGAATTAAAAAGTCATCTAAACCTTTTTTGAAGCCATCTACTGTATTTGCTGTGACCAGCTCCTGTGGAAGTCTATTCCAGAGATTCACAGCCCTTACTGTAAAGAATGCTTGTCACTTATTATGACCAAATCTTTTCCTCCAGATGTAGGGAGTGGCCTCTTGTTTTTTGAGAGGGTTTAACACAGAATAGCTTCCCTTGATATTTTTTGTACAGGTTAATCATGTCCCCCATTAGACCTCTTTTTTTCAAATTTTTCAATTCAGTTCATTCAATCTTTGCTCATAAATAAGATCTTCCAGGCCCTTTATTAGTTTAGTTGTTCTCCTCTGTACTTTTTCTAACTCCAGGGCATCTTTTCTATGGACTGATGCCCAGAACTGAACTGCGTATTCCAGCTGAGGCCGAACCAGCTCTTTGTATATTGGCAATATTACATACCTGCACCGCAAGTCAATACCACTTTTAATACAAGCAGATTATTAGTCACTAAGTGCATGACTTTACATTTATCTATATTGAACCTTATTTGCCAAGTGGAGGCACAAACAATAAGTGTATCCGAGTCAGCTTGTAACTTATTGACATCTTCCATAGACTGGCCAGTATTACAAAGTTGGTGTCATCTGCAAAAATAGAAACAGCACTATTAATCCCATCCTCCATGTCATTAAATGTAAGTTAAATAATAGCAGACCCACCACAGAGCCTTGGGGTACACCACACCATTCAGAGTAGGAATCATTGACCACAACTCTTTGAATATGATCATGAAGCCAATTTTCAATCCAATTACAAATTATATTTTCTAAATCAATAGACCTCAAGTTACCCATTAGTCGTCCGTGTCAGGTTAGTTTGACTGCTTCTGTTCTTAGTAAAACCATGTTGGCTATCACTTATTATATTATTGACAGGTACATAATCCTGTATGTAGTCCCAAAGAAGGCCCTCAAACATTTTTCCCACTATGGATGTTGAACTTACTGGTCTATAATTTCCTGGTGAAGACCTAGCACCCTTTTTGAAAATGGAAACTACATTTGCTTTGCGCCAGTCTCTTGGTACAATGCCTGTCATTAACCCCTTCCCGACCAGCGCCGTACATGTACAGTGCTGCGGGAAGTGCATTGCTGCCCAGCGCCAAAGTACTATGGCGCACTGATCGGGTAGGTGCAGGAGCTGCACCCGACCGATCAGCAGCGGGGGTCCGGCTGTGCCCGTTTGCCAGACCCCTGCTGTATGCGCCGGCATCGGTGAAAGCACCCTTCATTAACCCTTCATGTGCCGCGGTCAGCGCTGACCTCGTCAAATGGGATGTGTGCGGCCTGCAGGGGGAGTCCGTCGGGTCCCCGCGCTGCTGTGTGGGGGACCCGATGGCCTTCCTTAGGCATCAGGCTGCCTTCTATGGAGGCCTGTGAGATCCAGCCCCCTGGATTTCACAGGCAGTGAGCTGTAAGTGTATTACTGTGTAATACACTTACAGCCAATGCATTACAATACAGGAGTATTGTAATGCATTGTAAAGGGGATTAGACCCCCAAAAGTTAAAGAAATGTGAAAAACAAAAGTGAAAAAAATCAACCCGCCAGGTGAACACAGTAAAAAAACAAAACAAAAACCGTGCCAAAACAGCCATTTATTGATCACCTACCCTCACAAAAAGTGTAATAGCAGGCGATCAAAAAGGCGTATGTACCCCAAAATTGTACCAATCAAACCGTCATCTCGTCCCACAAAAAATGAGACCCTACCTAAGACAATCGCCAGAAAAATAAAAAAATAGGACAGTTAGAAAATGGCAACACAAAAACAAGATTTAATTCTGTTCAAAAATTCATTTACTGTGTAAAACTTAACAAAAATAAAAATGTTAGACATATTGGGTATTGCCGCGACCGTAACAACCTGTTCTATAAAAGTATCACATGATTTGCCCCTTTGGGTGAATACTGTAAAAAACAGTTTAAAAAAAACTATGCCAAAATTGCTATTTGTTTCACCTTGACTCACAAAAAGTGTAATACCTAGCGATCAAAAAGTCTTATGTACCCCAAAATGGTACCAATGAAAAAAGCAACATTTTATTTGAAGAAATGAAACTTTTCATTTTCACAGCCAAGTTTTTCCAAATTTCGTAAAACGCTTAGGGGGTCAAAGTGGTCAGTACCCCCCTTAATATATTCTTTGAAGGGTGTAGTTTCCAAAATGGGGTCACTTTTTGAGGGTTTCCACTGTAGGGGTACGTCAGGGTCTCTCAATTACAAAATGGTGCCTAAAAACCATTGTAGCAAAATCTGCCTCCAAAATCCGTATGGCGCTCCTTTCCTTCTGACCACTGCCACAAACCCATACGGTTTGCCACCACCAGACGTTTACCACCACATATGGGGTATTTCTGTAAACTGCAGAATCAGAGTAATGTATATTGAGGTTTAGTTTGCTGTTAACCCTTGCAGTGTTGCAAGAAAAAAATTGATTAACATGAAAAGTCTGCTTAAAAAATGAAATTTTGAAATTTCGTCTCCATTTACCTTTAATTCTTGTGGAACACCTAAAGGGTTCACAAAGTTTGTAACATCAGTTTTGAATAATTTGAGGGATGTAGTTTCT
>ONZH01028758.1:0-30839 GCA_900303285.1 Rhinella marina
ACTTTAAATAGCCCGCCAGGATCATGTGATGTGGCCAGCATCACATGACCTGAGTCGGAGCAAGCTGTCCAAAACAAATGTAAAGTAGCCATGTGGTGTGATCAGCACCACATGGCTAAACCCAAACAGTGAATTAACTCATGAAGTGCTGGCAGACAAGACCAGCACTTCAATTCCCTATTGCTCGTCTCTAGGGGGGCGGAGAGGTCCGGCGATGTCGTGCAGAGGGGAGCGCGACGCCGACCTCGTGTGTGACAGTACCCCCCCGTCACGAGGGGCCACCGGACCCTTACCAGCGGGGGCAGGCTTATCGGGATGCTGCAGATGGAACTTTCGGATGAGCGAGTCTGCATGCATCCTGGTCAACGGTACCCAAGACCTGTCCTCAGGACCGAACCCCTTCCAATGTACGAGTACTGGAAAGGAATTCCGGACCCTTTTCACATCCACAATTCTGGCAATCTCATGCTCCATTTGGTCCTGCTACCTCGACCGAGGCGGAGACTGTTCCTCAGGACCAACGGGAGCAACCATAACGTTTGAGCAAAGACACATGAAAACATTATGAACACGAAGGGAGTCGGGTTAAACATAACCTAAAGAAACCGGATTGATCACCTTGGTGTCCTGTAAGGGCCAATGAAGCGAGGTGCAAACTTGTAGGATGGTACCCTCATGTTGAGATTTTAGTCGATAGCCATACCTTATCCCCAACCTTAAATTCACACCCTTTAGAACGTTTCCTATCAGCCCTTAGCTTTTGAACTCCTGGGCCTTTTCCAGGTTCGACTGAACCTGTGCCCAAACTGTGCACAGTCTTGAGAAAAATCATTGACCTCTAGGACAACCGACGCAGATGGGGAAAAGGAGCTAAAGCGGGATGAAAACCCATATTGCAGAAAACGTGACATCCCAGAGGATGAATTAACACGATTATTAATTGCAAACTCAGCCAGAGACAGGAATCTGCCCACACATGCTGGTTATCAGAAACATAACATCTGAGATATTGCTCAACAGATTGGTTAGACGTTCAGTCTGACCATTGGTCTCCGGATGAAAGGCTGATGAAAAGGACAAAGAGATACCAATCTTATTTACAGAACGTCCTCCAGAAACCTAGACACTAAACTGTACTCCCCTATCAGAAACGATATTCTCAGGAACACCATGCAGTTTGACAATATTATCCATGAACACGGACGCCAAGACCTTCGAGAGGGTATATTTACACAAGGAATAAAATGACACATTTTGCTGAATCTGTCAACCACCACAAATATCACGGTTTTACCTCAGAGCACGGCAAATCCGTGATAAAGTCCATGGACAAATGCGACCATGGTCTGCTAGTATGGGTAATGGACGTAGCTCACCCATAGGCCGTGTCTTGGGATTCTTGGACCTGGCACAAGTGTTACACGCAGTTACAAAGCGCTGAACATCCCTTGCAATCGGATGGCCACCAATACTGCCTAGAGACTAACTCCTTGGTGGCATTAATACCCGGTGACCACATAATTATCCGAGTTATGGCACTCACCCAGCAGTCGCAAACGCAAATGAGCAGGCACAAACATTTGTCATTGGGGGTACCAGTGGGAGCGAGATGCTTGTCCTGCTGAGATTTCAGATGCCAGATCAGACGAGGGTAGCGGCCACGATGATGTCAGCCGCAGGATGGGCTCAGGAGGGACTTCAGGAGTGATCGCCTGAAAGCTTCGGATAAGGCGTCAGACCTTAATGTTCTTGCTCCCTGTCTAAAGGTAACACAAAAATCAAAACGAGTAAGAACAAAGCCCACTCGGCCTGTCTGGGATTCAAATGTTTAGCAGACTCTAGAAACATAAGATTTTTATGATCCGTGAGGACCACAATGCGATGTAATGCCCCCTCCCAGGAAGTGACGCCATTCCTCAATGCCCACTTAATGGCCAACAACTCCCTATTACCGATATCATAGTTTCCTCTCAGCAGACGAGAACTTGCGGGAGAAAAAGGCACATGGCTTAAGATTAGTTAAGTGGAGGACCCCTGGGACAGTACTGCCCCTACCCCATCCTCAGATGCATCCACCTCAACTATAAATGGCTCACTCTGGTCAGGCTGGATTAACACAGGGGCATTAGTAAAACACTGTTTTAGCTTCTCAAAGGCTTCAATAGCTGCAGGGGGCCAATTAACTAGATCCGCTCCCTTGCGAGTCAGATCTGTAACTGTTTGACCACCAACGAAAAATTTTTAATAAATTTGCGATAGAAGTTCGCAAACCCTAAAAAATCGGTTGGAGCGCCTTAAGGGAGGAAGGTCGCCACCCAATCAAGGATGGCCTGCCACCTTAGCTGGGTCCATTTTGCAAGAGAAAGGGGTCAAAATGTATCCTAAAAAGGCACCTCCTGAACGCCGAAGATACACTTCTCCCCTTTGACAAATAGTTTATTCTCACGTAACACCTCTAACACTTGCCTTGGTATGAGAAACGTGAGATTCCCATCTGCAGAAAAAATAAGGATGTCATCAATGTAGACAATCATGAACCTCCCAATAAAAAGGTCTAAAAATGTCATTAACAAATTCTGGAACAACAGCGGGTGCATTGCTTAGCCCAAAGGGCATTACTAAATACTCATAGTGGACCCTCAGGGGTATTGAAGGCCGTCTTCCATTCATCCCCCTCCCTGATTCTAATCAGGTTATAAGCTCCCCTTCAAATCCAGCTTAGGAACCAGCAGGCGCCTTGAATCTGGGTTCAGTAAGTCAAGGTAAGGGCAGCGGGTACCTGTCTTGACCGTGATCTTGTTAATTTCCCTGTAATCAATACAGGGCCTCAATCCTCCATCCTCTTACCCACAAAGAAAATCTGCCCCCATGGGGGAAACTGAAGGCCGGATGTGACCCTTGGCCAGACTCTCTTAAGATAACCTCTCATGGACTGACGCTCAGGAGTGGAGAGATTGTAAATACGGCCCTTAGGATACTTGGAACCCTCAATAATATCAATGGGTACAATCATATTGCCTGTGAGGAGGGAGGAACTCAGTCTCGACATGGAGAATACGTCCTGAAAATCTCTGATATATCCGGGCAGGATAAGAGACTCAGTGTACCTCCAAACTGCAATACTGATTTGCAACATTTGGAACAATCACCTCCCCATTTCTCTAATTCTCCTGCAGGCCAGTTTGATCACAGGGTTGTGGTCCTGTAACCATGGCAGACCTAAAACGAGGTCAGCAGGTAAATCCCTTAGGACAAGGAAGGAACAAGTCTCAGTATGGGAAATTCCCACAGTTAGGGAAACCTCGGGAGTACAAAATTCCACTCTCCCATTATTCAATGGGGTGGAATCTCACTGTTTGGCTAAACCCAAACAGTGAATTAACTCATGAAGTGCTGGCAGACAAGACCAGCACTTCCAATTCCCTATTGCTCGTCTCTAGGGGGGCGGAGAGGTCTGGCGATGTCGTGCAGAGGGAGCGCGACGCCGACCTCGCGTGACAGAAGTTCTTCCACTGAAAGCACTGCCCCTTCCTAGAGGGGTGCCTTCCTTTTTCCTAAGAAGTGGCAAGAAAACCACACCATGCCCTAAAGCAGATAGTCTAGACAGCCTCCCTGCTGATGACTTGTGTGAGAGCAGTCAGAGTTTGTACTGTCCAGAAGAGGAGGAGGCTGCAGACCCCAGGCATAGTCCTTTTTGGTGTTGGTAGTAGTAGTAGTAGTACTGTCCCCAGTAGCTGTGATATTGGCATTGGCGGCAATATTGGGGAAGAGGAGGGAAGGGGGGGGGGACAAAGAACCCACATGATATCCCACAGTCTGATCCCACATACCTCCCAAAGAACAGCCAGGGCCATATATGCTTTGGGATCTAGTGATGCCGCTGACACAGTGGTTGGGTAAGGCCCAAAATGTGCCAGAGATAAGCCCAGATCAGCTGCTTCTACCCTGCGTGAATGTCTCCTTTCTGGCAGCTTTTCTCCATTCTGCCAGAAGACAAAAAGCATTGACTTGTGCAAGCTGTGCAAGAACAAAATAAAACGTGGGCAGGCAAACGTAAGCACCACAGTTCTATTAAACCACATGAAGTGGCCTCAATCCAATCCTGTGGGCAAATAGAGGTGGCAGGAGCTCCCTCCTTCTACTGGTCTAGCTGGCGGCCAGGCCGCATCCACGGGCAATACAGTGTCTTTCACATCGTCATCATCCCTTTCCTCTTCTCCCGCTCAGACTGTTCCTCCTCCGCTCCACCGTCAGCCATCGATAACGGAATGCATGACCAGGAAACAACTGTACACGACCAGCAATCTGACGGCCAAGTTGCTGGCCGTGCATTTGCTGCTGTACCATTTATTCGAGTCTGCTGCCTTTAGGGAGCTAATGGCGTGCACTCTGGCATTAATTCTCCCAAAAGCATCCCAGTCTTGTACTCACATGGACACTTGGAGCAGCTGTTACGGTCAGGGACATTATATGTCTTTCACAGCCCACTAGGTCAATGTTTTTTCCGGCAGCAGCAAGGCAACACCCTGGAAAAAAGGCCAGGTCCTTTTGACCCCCACAATTGTTTCCACCTGGCTCCAACAACAGCAGCTGGGCACAGGGTTGCTTGCACTAGCACTCCTTCCGATCACATATTTCAGGTCCAGTGTTGCCACCTGGAATTGGAGCTGATCAGTCTGGGAAAGAGTAGCCAATCCATCGAGCAGTTGCTTGAGTACTTCAAGCAGCAAACATGCCACTTGCTGTCACTCCGCCGACTCCAAATGGGCAAAGTGGTCAGCAACAATGAGTGCAACATCATGGCTGCCCTGAACCTGGGCAAAATAACACTTGTTCCCTGTATGGAGCATGTTATCAACCTAGTGGTGCAGGGTTTTCTAAATAAGTACACTGGGTTGAGCAAGGTGCTGGCAAAGTCTAGGAGACTGTTCTGGGTGATACAAAAGTGTATCCTATGTGTCCTTACTGTATCTTATTAAAAGGGGCTATCTGAGACTAACAAATGCTCCTCCATATGCCAGGTCCCTCACACTGAATCTACTTACCTAGCTCCCCGCTCCCTGCACCGCTCCTGGTCTTTGCACTGCCGCAACTGCTTCTCCCCGTGTGCAGATGAAAGCATCCGGTGTCGTGGGGGGAATGGCAGGCGGTGATGGGGATGAGGCTCCCTAGTATTGCGGGTGATGCTAGGGAGGCTCATCCCCGTCACTGCCTGCCATTGGCTGCCCCCCCCGACACCAGACGTTTTTATCAGCGCAAAAGGAGAGGCAGCAGTGGCAGTATGGGGACCAGGAGCAGCACAGGGAGTGGGGAGCCAGATAAGTAGATTCAGTGTGAGGGGCCGGACATATGGGGGAGCATTTGTTAGTCTCAGATAACTCCTTTAATGTTCTGATTAAATAATGCAGAAGGAGCTTAGACAGCGCATGTGCTGAATGCTTCACTGGAAGTCTGCGCGGTCAGACATGAAGAAGTTTTACATTGGAATATACTGAATTTTCCATACACTAATTTATAGAATCACATTACAGTGCGGAAAATGCAATGCATTCTAGTAGGAGTTAAAAAAAAGTGGAAAAAAAAGTAAAAAAGTTTTCAAAATATGTATAAAAAAAGAAAAATTCAAATCACACCCCTTTCCCTAAAATCAATTTTTAAAAAAATCAAACTATAAACATCAAAAACTCACACACCCCAAAATGGGATCAATGAAAAGATACATATTTCCCCATATAAAATGAGCCCTCAGACAGCTCCACAGACATAAATATGAAAACGTTATGGGGGTCAGAATATGGACATGCAAAGAAAAAATATTTTTTAAATAATACAAATACAAATGTGGTATCGTTGTAATGATACTAACCCAGAAAATGAAGGTCACAGGTCAGTTTTATTGCATGGTAAATGTCATAAAAAAAACCCACAAAACATTTTTTTTCCCAATTCCATCCCATTAGAAATTTTCTTCCCAATACGTTGCATGCGACAATAAGAGTTATGGCTTAAGGAAGGCTCTAAGAGTTAAACAATTGACACATTAGATACCATACAATAAGGACAATAAAATGTTACAGTAGTAGCCAATCTCTTTAAAGATAAGTCAAAAATATTTAAAAAATCATGGAAAATAATGCACTAACACAATAGATGCAAACGTTATATATGGGACTAAGCCCTACCTATGCAGTTTTGCATCTATATTCAGGAGAGCAGACCCTGCACGTATAATGTGCTGATCCTAGTTACCGCTTTGTGCATAAGCAACCGATGAGAGGAGGATCATGCACAGCTATATGTACTACCTAATTAGAGTCGCATGTGGAATAGGACCTATGTGTGCAGGGTCTGCTCTCCTGAATATAAATGCCCAACGGTGTAGGTAGGTTTAGAGTAGGACCTGCCTTACTGAGACCACTTTGACGGGTAGACAGGCACAGATGTGTTTTGATCAAAATATATTGACTGAAAGTCTCAGATTTTATCAGATCAGAGTAAGGGCTTAGTCCATATGTTATGTTTGCATCTATTGTGTTAGTGCAATATTTTCCGTGATTTTTTCCTTATAAATGTTTTCATGCACATCTGCATATTTAGTTATCATATCGTGCAGGATGTTTTGTATCTTTTCCTGTGATTTTTTTTACGTCACAAATATTACTTTAATTGCAAAAAAATTGAACTGTGTGGTACATCTGCTTTATTAAGCCATATATTTAGACATGTCTTTAGTTTGGTGGTACCTGGTTAAAGGTTGTGATTGTTTGGTGTAGCTGACAAATTAATTGACCATTTTCTGTATAGTGATTCCAGGGCAGAAAAGGATAAGTTCTGGAGAAGAGTAGACCTTATTGGGACGAGTATCCTGCTTTAGAGGAAGAAGTATAGTAAAATTATTAGGGTAAGTTTGTGTTTGTCTACATTTTTGGATTCCTGTCCCTATACTTGTATCATACTTTACTCATTATTACACATTACATTGTGCTTAATGAATATTTAATGGGGTTATCCAGTATTTTAATATTTATGGCCTATCCTCAGGATAGGCCATCAAAAGCTGTTCTGTAGTAGCTGCTGTAGCTCCAGTGCCAGAACTCCATCCATTTTTGTAGTGGACAGAGCTGGTTACTGCAATGCTTATCCTACTGAAGTGAAAGGGAGCACCGCTGCCCTAACCAGCTATGTCCACTACAGAAAAGGTACTGCTGCTACTGCACAACAGCTGATCTGTTGGGCACAGGGTGTTGGACCTCCCCGATCTGATATTGATGACCTGTCCTGAGGATAGGCCATCAATATTAAAACACTGGAAAACCCCTTTAAGTTTTAGTTGACAGTATATGTGAACAATGCCTGACTGTTTTTATTTTTATTTTTTTTAAATTTAGTAGCAATTCATCAGAAAGAAAAGAGTTGTTGAGGTCCTAGATACAGCATGATACATGTGATGGAGTGTTGACAACTACAGCAGCAAAATCCCATCCAATTGCCATCATTTTTTCACATCTGTATGGATGAAGGATACCATGATTGGTGATACCATTGGTCATTATAACCATGCTTGAGTACCCCAGAGCATTGTATATGCAACAAATGAAAACAGTAAGCAGGTTGACCTCCTCCAGATGTTACGATACAGCCTTAAATAATACTGGCACTTCTATCTCCAGGTGATAATTGTATGGTCACTGGGGATTCCCACCATGGAGGTACTGTGTCACCTGTTTGACTGGTATGGTGGTCATACATGAGCAGTACTGCTCTGTTCAATGTCTATGGGACAAAGGGATATAGCCAAGTACAGCACTTGGCTATCTCACCATTGACATAGACTTTGAATGGAGTGATAGTCTACATCAGGGATAATCAACCTCTGGCACTCCAGCTGTTGTGAAACTAAAACTCCCAGCATGTTCTATTCATTTCTTTGAGAGTTCTGAGAAGAACAGGGGAAGTATGTATGCTGGGAGTTGTAGTTTCACAACAGCTGAAGTGCTGGAGGTTGCCTACCCCTGGTCTACATGTTTGATCACTGATCCATTCAGATGTGATACATGGGATACCCATTCTGATGATGACACAAAATTATGTTACCAGTTGGGTGTGTGATGTATAGTAAGGGAAAATCATTTTAAAAAAAGTGTATTCTTACATAATTTCTTTTGCTGTGAACTGAATTATGACAAATTTGCCAGAAAGGACATTAAAATTGAATGAATATCAGTTGACAATTTGAAGAGGTTGTCCAAATTATTTAAAAACTCAGGCATCCTCTGTAATTGGCCTAAAATAACAAATGGATACTCACCTGTTTTCTTCCCTGCGCTCTGGTCCTCCCGCTGCTCATGTAATCTTCTTGGCTGGAGTGGTGGTGTTCCATGCACAGGTTACCACGATAGCCAATCATTGGGACCTCAGTAGAGAGTAGCATGACTCTGCTGAGGCCAGTGATTGACTGCAGTAGTGACCTTTGAGCACAGAACATCACTGCAGCTTCCAGAAAAGCAAACAGAAGCAGTGAGGACCGAAGCACATTGCAGGAAGTACATTCATTTGTTATTTTAGGTCATATACAGGGTTTTTCCAAGTTTTTAAATAACTCAGACAACCCCTTTGAGACTGATAATCCACAACTTAAAATGTATTCTGCATAATATGTCTATGACAGTTGTTCAATTGCAGTGATCTTCAAACGTGGTTCGCTAGTACGCTACAACTCCAAGCATGTCCTGACAGTTTTCCTGAGGTTTCACAACAGCCACAGGTTGGAGACTACTACTCTACCATATGGAATCAGGCAACTTTATTGTGCAGTGCAAATACATAAAATACAAAAACATATTTTTTTTTTATTATTTAAATATTTTGGGGACATTTATTAAGACTGGCCTTTTATACACTGATCTTAATTTTTGGTCCTCTGAGGTATGTGCAGTGAAGATCTCAGAGTGGAGACGGCCACATGATATCTTCACTGCGCATGTGCCGACATTACTGCTGTTGGTGCATGCATGAGATTACTGGATTAGGCATCAGAGTACTGAGTATGGGTGGTCCTGTCAATCTCACTGGAAGGGGTAGAGGAAATGGGTAGAAGCAGAGGTAAAGCAGTGCTTCAAAGCCAACAGGCCAGCCCCTCGGTGTTCTGAGCACCTAATTTTCATATACATAAAAATAATGATTTATCCGCAATGGTAATACTGATTGCAGCAAGAAATTACTTGTTTTAATTACCATGATCAACCTTTCCAGGCAGTATGCCTTGTTTAATAGGGTTGAATCGCCTTGACGTAGGGCAGATGGGCACAGATAATTTTTGTACAAAATTATTTGCCAAGAATCTCACATTTACAATATAGCGCTAGTATCGTGTGGATAGTGAGTATGGCAGTATTATATGTACTCATTTTATTGTCTGTGTTTGCAGAGTGCTGTTGCATTTTTTATGTTTTACCTTTCTATTTGCAGCCACAGTGACGTGCACTTGCATACTTAGATGTGCTGACTGACCCCCAGTTTTTCTTGTTGTTTAATAGGGTTGATCATGGCAACAACTACACATTAAGCTAGCCATACACGAGACTAAAATTGGCTGAAATGTCCGATTTCATCCATTTCAGCTAAGTATTCCCATGGACAACTGATGTGCCGCAATGCAGTTGATCATTGTCTCAAGTGTATGGCCAGCTGTACATTCTTGAATCACTATTACAATCTTTTACAATTTAAGATTATTCAAATATAATTTTTCTACACTATGTTTGACGTGTTAGGAAAGCTCCTGGTGCATACATCAAAGTAGAGCCCCATTGATCCAGCATATACCAAATGAGCATCCTGTACCAGTATGTGTAAACATACATTTTTCCACTGTATAGTAAAGTATAGTCTTTTAAGCTTTCCTGTGCAGTCACACAAACTGGAGGTGTATATTTTTTTTAAACATGAGCTCAGATGACAATTATGTATCTGTTCCCTGTATAACATGAAAAAAAATAATAAGTTACCCAACTTTTTTTTTCAAATTTAAGTATTTATTGGATTTATTATAAGGTGCACACAAATGCTAAGTACAAATCAGTAAGAAGTATACAACATGTCATTAAAGAGAATAATAACATAACCAAACGAGGGCATCAACGGTTTGAGAGCCCCGTCAAATGGCCATAGCCCTATTCAACATTCCAGTGCTTAGAGAAAAACACCGTAATAAGACAAGATGTTGACAATTAGAAAGAGTTCGTAAGAAAGAAAGGGAGGGGAGAGGGGAAAGAAGAGAAAGGGAAAGAAAGAAGGTAATAAAAAAAAAAAAAAGTGGGGGGGCACCCCAGAAACCTAGGCACCCCCACTCATGCACAAAGTTTGCCCCAGATGCCTCATCACCTGACCCAATCGCCAAAAGGTACAAATAGAGCCGTACATAACACGTCTGCATTCCTTAAGAATTTCTATAAGATCCCGAGCTCCGGAATGCCTCCCATGGTTCCCATGACTTCAGGAAAAGCGCAAATTTCTGAGGAGTGTGGGCAATCAATTCCTCCATTCTCTGACAAGACATGACTTCTTCAAACCATTCTTCCAAAGTCGGTGGAATAGATGATTTCCAGTGTCGTGGTATGACAGTTTTGGCAGCCTGAATAAGATGCTTCAAAAGCGATTTCTTATAGGCCGGTATATTGAGATCGAAAAAAAACAGAAAGAACGCCTCTGGAGAGTTAGGCATTGGGAAGCTAGTAATTTTTTGAATAGTTGCATGAACAGAGTCCCAGAATGGGCGTAAGCTAGGACAATGCCACCATACATGCAGCAGAGTACCCTCTGCAGACCCACAGCGCCAGCACCTGTCCGATACCGAGGGGAACCATCTATGCAAAATGGAGGGCACCCTATACCACCTAGATAGTATTTTATAGCAGGTTTCCTGCGCTTTCATGGCCAAGACAGCTTTATGTGTGAACAAAAAGCATCGACGCCATTGGGCAGAGGAAACCGAAATATTCAGGTCCCTTTCCCATTTTAAGCAGAATGAGAGGGGCAGGGACGATTTCTGGGCCAGGAGCAGTTTATAGATAAAAGAAATGTCTCTAAAGACTGCTGATGGGGCAGTGCAGGCTTTTTCAAAAGCTGTGAGCTGCCTGTCAAGTGTATGTGATGTACGAAGAGTAGCAAAGAAGTGCCATAACTCAGTATACTCAAATTGAGTTTTAGATGATTGGGGTACGGTCCCTAGTAGGACAGACAGGGGTTGTAGTGAGGACCCAGAGAGAACCTGACAGAAAGGAAGAGGAGAGATCCTCGTCCCATTTAAAAACGTACCAGCGGAGGACCCAGGGGGGAATTGGGGATGGTCTGTTATTGGGGTCAGGGGTCCCCTAGTATCTATCAGAGAGGACTCCGCGCGCACGTCCCCCAGCGCCGCGAAGGTGTGAGAAAAAGTGAAGGTGAGCGTGGAACGAACAGAAGATGGGGCATTCCGTAACCAAGGGATAATCTGCAACGCGGTACTAGAGAGGCTTCTAGCCAAGATAATCCATTGCTTTTGGGAATAACCCCGACAGGCATCTAGAAGTCGGGCGTAGGCCGCAGCTTGGTAATAAAGTCTACAATCCGGAAGACCAACCCCACCTTCTTCCTTAGGACGGACAAGAACATTCCATTTAATTCTAGGTCCGCCCGGGGACCAGACAAACTTTAGAAAGCATTTAAGGACCCTATTCCAAAATGTACATGGAATTCGAATGGGGATGGTCTGCAGGAGGTAAAGAAGCTTAGGCAAAATTTCATTTTCAATATACTGACCCTCCCGAACCACGAAAAGTCCTTACGACGCCAGGATTCAAGATCCTTCTCAAAGCGGGTAACTAGGGGGAGAAAATTATCCTGGAATAAGCGCGTTAAATCACTGCTCAACTTAATACCAAGATAAGTGATCCCTCCCGTAGGCCAGGAAAAGGGAAAGGAAGACACAAGGGAGCGCACTACATCTTGAGGGAGAGAGATATTCAGGGCATGTGACTTGGATAGGTTGACTTTAAAGTTGGTCCAAGTCCCAAAGCGAGCGAGTTCCCGCTGAAGACAGGGGAGTGAAATTCTAGGATTGGTAATATAGAGCAATAGGTCATCTGCAAAGGCTGCGCTCTTATACTCCCTCCCGCCAATATGTATTCCAGAAATGTCAGGGTTATCCCGTATGTTTGCCAAAAGATGCTCCATTACTAGAGCATATAGGAGAGGAGATAGTGGGCAGCCTTGGCGAGTACCGTTGTGAATTGAAAAGGGGGCTGAGAGGGAGCCATTAATTTTAACCCGCGCTGATGGCGAGTTGTATAATGAGAGTATCTTGGACATGATCCAAGGGCCTAGACCCAGATGAGCCATGGACGTCCGCAAGGCAGACCAGGAGATCCTGTCAAATGCTTTCTCAGCATCCAAGGACAGGATCATCAATGGAATATGTCTTTTTTTGGCATGATGAATAATGTCTAGCGTTTTGAGGGTATTATCCCTGGCCTCCCTTCCCGGCACAAACCCCACCTGATCAGAGTTAATCAACGAAGGTAGGAGTGGATTCAGGCGGTTCGCCAAGAGTTTGGCAAATATTTTAAGATCAACATTTAGTAAGGAAATAGGGCGATAACTCGCACACAATTGAGGATCTTTACCTGGTTTTGGGATAACCGCTACGTGCGCAGCCAAGGTCTGCGCCGGGAAAGGGAGGCCAGCGGACACTGCATTAAAGACTTTAAGGAGAAAGGGGGACAATTTCTCTGCGTAATCTTTATAAAATCGGGCTGTGTAATCGTCAGGCCCAGGACTTTTACCTCCCGGAAGGGACTTTAGTACACTCTGGAGTTCTTCCGCAGTGAAAGGGGAGTCCAAGGAGGCAGACTGCTCTGCAGATAGTTGAGAGGCAGAAGACAGTGGCACATCTACCGGGTCAGGCGAAGTTGGTAAACTATATAGGTCCGAGTAAAAGGAATGAAAAGAGGCGGCAATATCGGGGGTAGTGAACACCGAGACCCCCTGAGGTGACTTAATGATGGGTATGTGCGAGGATGCAATCTGCTGCTTAATGGCCCTAGCTAACATCCTACCACTCTTGTTACCAAACTCGTAAAATGTGCTGCGGCATTTCTGCACCATTTTCTGATATGATCTATCTAATAGACGCCGGACATCTAAACGGGCTTCTTGTAGGGCCCGTAAAGTGGCCAGAGTAAGGGCACGTTTATGGGTCAGTTCTAGACTAGCCACTTTGCGGAGAGCAAGAGAGAGTGAGTGTGCTTTTTGTTTTTTGAGCCTAGTCCCATGTTTGATCAGGATGCCCCTGAGCACACACTTAAGAGCTTCCCACTGTATGGGAAGAGGGGTAGTATCAGACTGATGCGCATTGAGAAATTCAGTGATTGACTGAGAAATATCTGCTGCGCATAACGAGTCCAGGAGAAAAGATTCATTAAGTCTCCACATCCACTCCGTTTTAGAGAAGGAAGGGAGCTGTAGAGAGCAGTACACAGGGGCATGATCAGACCACAGGATAGAGCCAATGCGCGTGGATTCCACCCACGAGAGCGCCTGGTGTTGGAGAAGAATGTAATCTATTCTACTATAAGAGGAATGAGGGGGAGAGTAACAAGAGTAATCCCTGTCAGCAGGATGCTGCAGGCGCCATGGGTCACAGAGTTGCAACTGTAAAAAAGCTTTTTTAACCTTTTTGATAGCCCCGTAAGAGAGGGCAGCGCGACCCGAAGAGTTATCCAAAGTGGGATCCAAGGTAAGATTCAGATCGCCACACATGATCAAAGTGCCTTTTGCCAGTGGAATGGCCTTATCTATAAGGCCAATTAGAAATGCAACCTGGTTGTGGTTGGGGGCATATGTATTTATGATAGTAAATTCTCTCCCTGCTATGCTCAAAGTCAATATCAGGTATCGGGCATCAGCATCCACCACACAACCTAGCAACTGAAAGGGGAGAGTCTTATGGATCGCTATGGCAACTCCTTTAGATTTGTTGTGTTGATTGTTAGCAGTGAACCAGGTTGTATAGTGTCTGTGACGGAGACCCGGGGAGGAACCCTCTTTAAAGTGCGTTTCCTGAAGGCATAAAATCTGTACCTTTTGACGATGGAAATGGTAAAGCACCTGATTGCGTTTCTGTGGTGAGTTCAGGCCATTCGCGTTGAACGATGCGATGTTGAGCGAAGACATATCCGAGTTCCTAGAGGGAGGGAGAAAAAAGAAAAAAAAAAAAGGGGGGGGGGGTGTGGCAGAGAAAGAGGGGGTGGGGGTTAGAGAAGAAGAGGATCTAGGAAGAGTGTTGAAAAGAGGTAAAGAGAGGGAGGATCAGAGAGGGGAAAGCGTACAAGGCCGGGAGAGTCCCTGGCCACAGAGGAGAAAAGAGGGAAGCAAGAGAGTATAGACCAAATAGTCTATCTAGACAGTCGCCCGGGAAGTACAAATTCCCAAGGGAGTGTCTTAACCTATGTGGGGGAAGTGATAGCCACGCAGCAGAGATCCAGCTATCATCCCTGCAAGAAAACTACAAACTGAGAGTTCAACAGGTCCAAAACAGCAATGTCCACAGCCAGTGCCTATGAGCCAGGGGACGTCAGCAAACAATTAAACGAAGAAAAAACAAGTGCAAGAGTCACAGCCAGGAGGGATATGCCTCAGAAAGGTCGAGAAACTCGAGGGTCTCACCCAGTCCCATCCTGACGTCTGCGGCGGCTACGAGCAGCACGGGATGGGAGTCCTTGGGAGCTTCCTGCAGAGCGTTGAGAAGGGGGTTGCCCCTGTGGGTTAGTGGAGTTAGGAGCGCCAAATGAGGGCCATTGGCCAAGGTCAACGGTTAGAAGATCGAGTCCTTGCAGGAATCCGGACAAATCCTCACTGGAGCGAAGTGTAGCAGAGCTGCTTCCACGACCAGCTATGAGCGCAAAGGGGAACCCCCAGCGATAGGGAATCCCCCGCTCACGTAAGAGAGAGAGAACAGGTTTCAGCGTTGCCCTCTGGGCCAGAGTGAATCTGGATAAGTCCTGTAAGATCATAATAGGTGCTCCAGCAAAGGAGAGAGATTGGCGCTGTCGAGCTTGAAACAGGATTTGCTCTTTGACGGCATAAAAATGGATCCGGCAAACGACATCCTGGGGCGGAGCTCCCTCTGGAGGAGGAGGACGTAGGGCCCGGTGGGCTCTGTCTATCTCGATGTGGGTCCTCCTTGGTTTGTCCAATAGATCATTGAAAATGCTAAGGAGAGCAGGGTATAGGTCGGCAGGAGACACGGATTCAGGTAGCCCACGGATCCGGAGTTGTTACGACGACCTCTGTTTTCCAGGTCGTCTAGGTGTTGTTGTAAGGAATGAATTTGAGATCCATGCGAATGAGTAATATCTTGAAGGGCTTTAACCTCCGAACGGACATCTGAGTGATCATGAGATATAGTGTCCACACGACCCTTTAAAGCAGTGAGTTCTACTCTAAAGTGGGCAAATTCCTGCTTACATTCTTGAAGGATTTTGGTAGCAAAAGTTGAAAGATCCTCCTTTGAGGGAAGAGAGCAAATAAGTTGACGCAGATCTGCTACCGTAGGGACCCTGGTATCATCCGTAATACCAAGCGAGATTGATCCAGGAAGGGGCACACATGGGGGAAGGGCATCTGGAGCTGGAGACACCATGGGGCAGACCCTCTTGTGACCCCCCCAAGATGAGGACCCCGTGGACCATTGCGGGGACGCCGCCGGCGAAGACCTAGGAGAATCCGGTGGGGACAAAGGACCCCTTGTGCAACCCGCCGAGGGATTTTGAGGAGCAGGCCCAGGATGAAGGTGACCCCCTATGGAGAGGGGGGGTTCGCCCCTTGATCTTGGGGCTGGTGGAGAGCGTTGTCCCTGGTGCGGTGAGGTGGGGCGAGGCCCCTCTGCACAGGGCTCTAGTGGAATAAAGACAGAAGCAGAGGGCCTCAAGTTGAAGGTCCCAGGAGGGGACACCATTAAGCAGGAGGGATTGGCCCTAGGGGACCCAGATGGCGATTGAGACAGGAGGAGAGGGCTTGCCTGTAATCCTGGCGGTGAGGCCGCGCGATGAGGCTGGCAGGTGCGGGGTTCCGCATTGATCGGGTCCGGCACGTGGAGCAGGGTCGCCATGTTGGTGCGCTCCCTGATGCTCGGGGCTTGCGCTGGAAGATGGCGCCGCGCCACGGTCGGGTGCTGGGGGAGCCGGTGGGCCGGGAGGAGCCGGGTCGTGCGGAGGAGTCCAAGCGGCGGGTAGGTAAGGCTGGACACGTGGGAGACCTGCGGCTTTCACCGCCGCCATGATGTAGGCCGCTCCCGCATTCTGGCTGCCGCGGGTGACGGCCGTCTTCCTCGTCTTGGGGCTTCAAAAGGAAGGAACTGAGGTCCCCCTGGGAGGCTGAAAGGGGAGCACATGGACGAGCTCTACCCTTTTTGATTGATTTGCCCATGATGGCAGTGGATTCAGCTGAGGCACTAACAGGTAGACAGAGGAGCTCTTTCCACACACATCCTTATGCTGCCATGGCTAGCCACGCCCCCCAAGTTACCCAACTTTTTATTTACTTTTCAACTGGGAAACTTTACTCCAAGGTGACTTTCACTTTAGACGATATTTTCAAAGCCGGAGAACCATTTGTGTAAAGAATCTTCTAGAAAAGATTTTTTCAAGTGACTTATGAGAAAGTGATGTGATAAGGACAGAAATAGGTGCTTTAATAACTATACAAGTGCCCCATTTTAATCTACACTAATTTTATATTTTCAGAGGCTGCCTATATTGTTAACAGCAGCTAACCGAAGCCTAAAGAATACATAGGTGAAAATTGGACAAGAAATAAACTCCTGGTAGTTATAAAAGGTTTGTAAACAGAATCAAATGGGTATTTTAAAGGCACATCTCACACTTTCTTCTAGTAAACCAAATGAATTCAACTCCCTCTCATCAAGTTTATTTTATAGCGAAAAACAGAGCAGCATTGAATGAAATCCAGTAATTTTATAGGTGAAAATTATAGTCATTAGCCTTTGAAGATTTTTCCAACATTAATTATAAAGTCTCTGCGTCTGGATAACATATTGTTAACAGTTTTTGTGATTGTGCTAATGGCAACATGGATGATTTCCAATAGTTTTATTGAGGAAGTAGCAATTAAAATCTTGAAGACTGCAGTATGTGTAAAAACTCACAATAATCCTTAAATATGTATTTTAACCATTTCATATTAAGTTCTGAATCAGAAGGAGATACACATTCTAGATATTGAATTTTCTTCTAAGGAAATAGGCAAGGCACATGGTCTTCAATGCTTATCTACTGATACATCACATTGAGAAATGTACTTGGAAATGAAATATTTATAATGATCTTAGAAAGGTTGAACTTGAGTCTTTTTTCAACCTAAGTAACTATATATCTGTGTAAATTAAGTATCATGGTAAGAGGGGTTACTTCAAAGACCTAGGATGTGGAAGACATGGTCTACCTGGACTACTTGTTCCTTATTTCTAGTCAGAATTTTGAATCATTGCATTAACCTGGATGGCAATACAGGTTTATTCTTACTAGTGCACTATGCCACAATAACTCAACCCTAATGCTGCTTGTACCATGTTCATCAAGAGGGACCATGATTCTCATGAATATGCAGTTTGTACTGGAGGTGTGGCTACTCCATTTAGTCGTGCACTTCTGACCAGCCTATGTGCCCCATAGACTGATTTTAATTAGTGTAAGTATAAAGCTGTAGCCTGCTCTCCCTGCACTCACTGGGAGCCTTTTGGCACCAGGAGAGGTATAGAGTGGACTCTTATTGCATTCAGTGGTAGTCATCTGGCACCAGGTGAGGAATAGAGTGGTCTCAGTATGAATTTTGGTACTTGCATTCACTGGATTTAATGGAAGGCATTTTGGCACCAAAAATGATAAAAAGCTGAATGGACCCAGCATGCATGTGGAACCTACACTCCCTGAATTTTATGGTGGCTGTTATGGCACATAACAGGTAGCATTTAGTGTTAGGTTGCCATCTTACAAAGATTGCCTTGACGTTTGGCAGATGGGCCCAAATAATTTTGTACAAAATATATTTGCCAAGAATCTCACATTTACTAAATAAGTGTATCATTAGCACCAGAATACTTTCTATTACTATGGCATTTTTGTACTTTATTTGGTTTGCAGAGTGTTGTAGCATTGTATTTTTTTCCCTTAGGCTAAGAGTAGACTATTTTCTGATACTTTACTTATAAGAATTGCACCATCCTTGAATGATCTGGAGATCATCTTGCTGTCCTGGAACCCATAAGGGTACATTCATACAATGGATTTTGAAAACGTGCAATGTTTTTTAAGGCATGTTTTTGTGCATTTTGTTTTCTCTTTTTTGGTGCCTTTTGATGTGCAGTTTTTTGGGGTGTATACAACCCCTGGCAAAAATTATGGAATCACCAGTCTCTGAGGATGTTCCTTCAGTTGTTTAATTGTTGAAAAAAAACAGATCACAGACATGACAAAAAACTAAAGGCATTTCAAATGGCATTTCAATAGCTTTAAGAAATACTAAAAGAAATCAAGAATAATAATTGTGGTAGCCAGTAACAGTTATATTTTTAGAACAAGCACAGGGAATAAATTATGGAATCACTCAATTCTGAGGAAAAAATTATGGAATCACCCTGCAAATTTTCATTACAAACAATAACACCTGATCAGATTAAATCTGCTCATTAGTACCCAGGTAAAAAGGAGTGATCACACCTTGGAGAGCTGTTGCAACAAGTGGACTGACATGAATCATGGCTCCAACACCAGAGATGTCAATTGAAAAAAAGGAGAGGATTATCAAACTCCTTAAAGAGGGTAAATCATCATGCAGTGTTGCACAAGATGTTGGTTGTTCACAGTCAGCTCTGTCTAAAACCTGGACCAAGTACAAACAACATGGGAAGGTGGTTAAAGGCAAGCATACTGGTAGACCAAGAAAGACATCAAAGCCTCAAGACAGAAAACTTAAAGCAATATGCCTTGAAAACAGAAAATGTACAACAAAACAAATGAGGAACAAATGGGAGGAAACTGGAGTCAACGTCTGTGACCGAACTGTAAGAAACCGCCTAAAGGAAATGGGATTTACATACAGAAAAGCTAAAAGAAAGCCATCACTAACACCTAAACAGAAAAAAACAAGGTTACAATGGGCTAAGGAAAGGCAATCGTGGACTGTGGATGACTGGATGAAAGTCATATTCAGTGATGAATCTCGAATCTGCATTGGGCAAGGTGATGATGCTGGAACTTTTGTTTGGTGCCGTTCCAAAGAGATTTATGCAGACGACTGTCTGAAGAAAACATGCAAATTTCCACAGTCATTGATGATATGGGGCTGCATGTCAGGTAAAAGCACTGAGGAGATGGCTGTCATTACATCTTCATTACATCTTCAATAAACATTGTCATTACATATTCAATAAATGCACAGTTACATTGACATTTTGGACACTTGTCTTATCCCATCTATCGAAAGGATGTTTGGAGATGATGAAATCATTTTTCAAGATGATAATGCATCTTGCCATAGAACAAAAACTGTGAAAACATTCCTTGAAGAAAGACACATAAGGTCAATGTCATGGCCTGCAAACAGTTCGGATCTCAATCCAATTAAAAATCTGTGGTGGAAGTTAAAGAAAATGGTCCATGACAAGGCTCCGACCTGCAAAGCTCATCTGGCAACAGCAATCAGAGAAAGCTGGAGCCAGATTGATGAAGAGTACTGTTTTTACTCATTAAGCCAATGCCTCAGAGACTGCAAGCAGTTATAAAAGCCAGAGGTGGTGCCACAAAATACTAGTGATGTGTTGGAGTGTTATTTTGTTTTTGTTTTTCATGATTCCATAATTTTTTCCTCGGAATTGAGTGATTCCATAATTTATTCCCTGTGCTTGTTCTAAAAATGTAACTGTTACTGGCTACCACAATTATTTTTCTTGATTTCTTTTAGTATTTCTTAAAGCCAGAAAGTTGCCATTTGAAATGCCTTTAATTTTTTGTCATGTCTGTGATCTGTTTTTTTTTTCAACAAAATTAAACAACTGAAGGAACATCCTAAGAGACTGGCGATTCCATAATTTTTGCCAGGGGTTGTACTTCAATGCAAAAATGCATTTCTGCTTGCAGTTACGGCACGGATCCATGCAAAAAAATACATGGATGCGTATGTAAAGTTTTTTTCCAGCTTGCCATTAATTTCAATGGAAATTCAGAGCAGATAATGCTCCAAGATAGAACAGTCCAGCATTTTTCCTTGCATTATTTCATGTGAAAAAAAAGAGCTGTTTCCCTTTGAAATGAATGGGAGGCTATATGAAGGCATTTCGTGGCGCGGAGTTTGTGTGAAAAACACACCAAAATCAGTGCCAAAAATTTGTGACGGGCACTAAGGGATCCTTAGAACTTTGATTGAAAACACGTTTACAAAAAACTTTTTTTTACTTTAATAGTAGAGAAAACATAAAGTAATGCAGAATTAGTACCAGAAAAGTCAAATAAGTTATTTTCCTGCATTCCATGTAGTCTGCAACTAAAGCATTGTGCGGCTTGTATTTGCAAAGCAACATTTTAGTTTTGTCATTTATATTGTCCACTGAAATAAAATCAAGTCACTTTCCAAAATGATGGGTAGTTTTGTGTGACATTGAATATGATAAAAGTCTATTAACGGGGTTGTCCAGGATTTTTTTTAATGGCCTATCCTCAGGATAAGCTATCAATTATATGATCGGCCATGGTCTGATATGCCATATCATTGTCGGTCAGCTTTTCTGCAGTAGCTCTGAAAGTCGGCTCTGGAAGTACACAGCTCTGTCCACTGCTTAGTGGATTGGATTGGTTAAGGCAGCGCTGCTCCAACTGAAGCAGTTCTGCGCTGGAGCTACCCTGAAATAACTCGGGCGCAGGGTCTTTTACCCCTGCTGATCAGTTATTGATCACCTATTCTGAGGATTGACCATCAATAGGGAAATCCTGGACAACCCATCTAAACTTATCACTGAATTATTACATGCTCTTTCCTAGTGTTTAGTGTCAGTGATAGGGGTTTGAAGCAGCTACTAGGTTCTAGTAATACTATGACTTCACAAATGCAACTAAGACACAATTGGGTAGGTTGCTGCCAGCAGTTGGAGAGCTATATGCAAGGGACTGCAAAGCCACATATGGCCTCTGAGCCACTGATTAGGGTACTCTGATATAGAATATCAGCATAGACACCCACATAAAAACACATAAATGTGAGGTACTAAGCACCTTGAGTTTTGTCGTCAGATATGTTATGCCAATTTAGTTTGAATAAACGCTAGAACAATGAAAACTCTGATGAGTCAGTGGATGTTCATACCTTTTTATTTTAAACACATATTTCGGGAGGGACTTTTATAATGCATATTATAGAGATAAAACATATCTACATGAGAGGAGCATCTGTTAAGCAAAGTTATTTAGCATTAAATAAAGCTCTCTATTTTTCTATCTTCATTCCTGCTTCTGTATGACTTAAATATGTTTGACTGCAATGTTTCAGCAGTTCCAATCACACTGGCAAAAGATTTTTGCATGTTTACTATAAACACAGAAGTTGATTGCTAACGCTTCCATTTATAACATTCCAGAATGTTCACATCTTGCAGATCATTATAAATATCCGCAGAAGGAATGTGTCATGTTAAAATGGATGGCTATAAAACCAACCACAAGATCTTTTTAAAACCGGTCCAAGTTTTGGTAGAACATGATAAAAGATTTATTGGGTACAAAAAATAAAAAGAATGAAAAAAAAAATTATTAGGAAAAAGATGTACTGTCGGGAAAAAAAAACTATAAAAAAACATTTGTGATCACTTAACCTAAATAACATTTAAGAAATAACAAGTTACTCCATCTGATGCATTTTCACTGAAACAGACATGAAAACGTATCACAAATATTCTACATAGCAGATATCATAAAGTAAGTTTATTTTATGCTTTTGATGTAGGATGAAATGCTTTATGATTTCACACTATACTTTGTAGTTCATAAAAGCATAATCAAAGCAAATGTTTCTGTTCACAGTGCCACATGACCCTCTGAAATCAAATTGCTTGTGAAGCCTTCTCTCTTGATGTGTTTAGTGGTTCCATGTGGTATCTTTCTCCACAGGGATTGTTAAAAAATAGAAACAGGTCCTCCTGTCCAGTAATACCATACCAATAATGTAGTTGAAGTTTGGAAATGGGTTCACAGAAAATGAGCCGAAAAATATATGCAAATCAGTGTGCTGTTGTTTTGAATTCACATACTTAAAAATTAATATATCGTACATTTTTTATTTTATTTTTTTTAAATATGATCAACATAAGTTGACATATTGATGCATAAAGATGATGAACAAACATTTCGATTTTTTATCAGAGTATCATTCGGATTGATTTGCAAGTGATAATTTATTTGTTAGGGAGTTCTAAGGTCACCATCCAGACCACAGCTAGTAAATCCCCAAACTTCTACCAGTCTTCAAAACCACTCCAAGTGGTAGGAAGCTAAGTCTACCCCTATGTTCTTCACCAGATCTTGCTCTGAGGCCAGATGAACTTTGCTGCTAGGGACCCAGATTATGTCTGAAGAACTGGTAGCAAAAAACTAGTGTGGGCAAACTGGTGGCAGACCTACCAGAATGACCAGGTAGCTACAAAGAGAAGTCAGAAAGCAGGGTCAAAACCAAGAGAGACGGACACATCCCATGCACTAAACAAGGAGCTAATCCAGAAACAAGCCAGTAGTCACCAGGCGGGTTAATTTACAGGGATAGAATATCACACAGTATAGAGCCAGGATACAGTGAAATTACAGGCAGAGATTCATTTACTGATTTAAATTCCCCTCCCAGCCTTTAGAGTGGATGCTGATCCATAGCTCTGATTGGCTCTGTGTCTTCTCTCTTGATAGGCTGATCAACCAGAGCTTGACTGTTTGGCATGGTAAACCTCTGGGAACTAATCATCGTCTGATCTCCCCCACCACAACCACACAGACTGGAGTGATGACTGCTGGGTGGAGAGGAAGGCATTGCAGGACACCATCTAGGTAAAATTCTGACATCATTATTTGGTGCTCCCTAAAGATGGTGTGGTTTTGTTACATACTGTGCAGGAGCCATATGTTGTGTGAATGCCATGAGCTGGAACCAAAGTACTCTATAACCTTTTCAGGTTCTAAAAACAAGGAAAGATAGAGCAGCAAATGATTTGTTGTACGCAAAAGGCCAGAGTATGCATTTGAAACTGGACAGGTTTGGACCATTGTTTTATCCTGTGGACCCAAACATTCAGATAGTGTTGCACTGGGCTATCTAGGGCCCACCAGTAAAATTTATTTTGGGGGTCCACCATATGGGTACATCCAAATATTACCTGCTCACACAGCAGCAGATAGCAGCAAGACACTACAAGATGATTGATTTTGGGGTCCCTGCAGCAACTTTGAGAAAGCAGATCTCTGAGAAAGGAGGATACTGGTTGTCCTACCTCTGTACCTATAAATTACCTCAGCCACTTGAACGTGTCTATAATAATAAACGGAGTTTCTTAAATATTCTACGCAGTTTTTCACATGAACTTAGTTAGTACACTGGTGCTGTACACCTGCGATCTATATGTAGTGCAGTAAGTCTGTGTTATGTGCTACTTGTGGGGGGGGGGGTGGAAGACAAAGGTCCACCTTGCTCATGAGCCCACCAGGGGATTCACCTGTACCTCTGTGGGCCAGTCCGAGCCTGCATTCAGATGCCACTATTGCAAATCTTCTAATATTGATTACAGCAGATATTTGCCTTTTCCCTATGGTCACATGCAAGAAATGCAGTTTTTTCCAAAATCGGCAAAAAGAATGGATCAGGACGATATGGATTTTCATCATTGTCATGTATACAACTATATACTCCTTGTCATTAATGACCAGAATTGTTTTCACATTTCCACTAAAAACCTGTGGAGCCTTTGCAAAAATGACAAGTCCAACCGGTGATAAGTGCATGTAGTTATGAGTAGAGATGAGCGAGTAGTGTTCGATCGAGCTGGTATTCGATCGAATACTACGATATTCGGCGTACTCGATTTAATTCGAGTATAACGGCGATGGCGCACCTAGAATTCGTTTCCCCTCCCACCTTCCCTGGCGCTCTTTTTCCACCAATCACCATGCAGGGGGGGTATGACAGGCACGCTGAGCACGCTGGCAGCGCGAAAACGGCGTCTACATGCATTGGCTGGAAAAACCATGTGACCTCGAATATTAAAAACTCAGCTCTTCCTGCTCGTACGCATATGCTGCGTGAACTTAGTCAGGGACAGAGGCTGGAGAAGGGAGAGACAGATTTTAGCTGTTGGACAGGCAGGAGCGTGATTAAAAGCCCTTATCAGGGCTACTACAGTGGACTTCAGTGATAGCTTACTACAATATAGACTTTACAGAGAACGGCTGCTGTATTCAGGGATAGCTGCTGGAGTAGGGACAGAGAGAGGCATTAGTGGTGTATTAGGTGCTCTGCTACATACCAAACTATATTTGGCACTACTGCTGTGTACCTTGAAAAATACAATATATAGGCCTTATAACTGGCAACTGTACTGTGCGTTCTCTTGCAAAGTAATTTCTCATAACTGGTGTTCATACACACCGTCTGATCACTTAGTACACGGCTGTGTACCTTGAAAAATACAATATATAGGCCTTAACTGGCAACTGTACTGTGCGTTCTCTTGCAAAGTAATTTCTCATAACTGGTGTTCATACACACCGTCTGATCACTTAGTACACGGCTGTGTACCTTGAAAAATACAATATATAGGCCTTAACTGGCAACTGTACTGTGCGTTCTCTTGCAAAGTAATTTCTCATAACTGGTGTTCATACACACCGTCTGATCACTTAGTACACGGCTGTGTACCTTGAATAATACAATATATAGGCCTTATAACTGGCAACTGTACTGTGCGTTCTCTTGCAAAGTAATTTCTCATAACTGTTGTTCATACACACCGTCTGATCACTTAGTACACGGCTGTGTACCTTGAAAAATACAATATATAGGCCTTAACTGGCAACTGTACTGTGCGTTCTCTTGCAAAGTAATTTCTCATAACTGGTTGTTCATACACACCGTCTGATCACTTAGTACACGGCTGTGTACCTTGAAAATACAATATATAGGCCTTAAACTGGCAACTGTACTGTGCGTTCTCTTGCAAAGTAATTTCTCATAACTGGTGTTCATACACACCGTCTGATCACTTAGTACACGGCTGTGTACCTTGAAAAATACAATATATAGGCCTTAAACTGGCAACTGTACTGTGCGTTCTCTTGCAAAGTAATTTCTCATAACTGTTGTTCATACACACCGTCTGATCACTTAGTACACGGCTGTGTACCTTGAAAAATACAATATATAGGCCTTATAACTGGCAACTGTACTGTGCGTTCTCTTGCAAAGTAATTTCTCATAACTGTTGTTCATACACACCGTCTGATCACTTAGTACACGGCTGTGTACCTTGAAAAATACAATATATAGGCCTTATAACTGGCAACTGTACTGTGTGTTCTCTTGCAAAGTAATTTCTCATAACTGTTGTTCATACACACCGTCTGATCACTTAGTACACGGCTGTGTACCTTGAAAAATACAATATATAGGCCTTAACTGGCAACTGTACTGTGCGTTCTCTTGCAAAGTAATTTCTCATAACTGTTGTTCATACACACCGTCTGATCACTTAGTACACGGCTGTGTACCTTGAAAAATACAATATATAGGCCTTATAACTGGCAACTGTACTGTGTGTTCTCTTGCAAAGTAATTTCTCATAACTGTTGTTCATACACACCGTCTGATCACTTAGTACACGGCTGTGTACCTTGAAAAATACAATATATAGGCCTTAACTGGCAACTGTACTGTGCGTTCTCTTGCAAAGTAATTTCTCATAACTGGTGTTCATACACACCGTCTGATCACTTAGTACACGGCTGTGTACCTTGAAAAATACAATATATAGGCCTTATAACTGGCAACTGTACTGTGCGTTCTCTTGCAAAGTAATTTCTCATAACTGTTGTTCATACACACCGTCTGATCACTTAGTACACGGCTGTGTACCTTGAAAAATACAATATATAGGCCTTAACTGGCAACTGTACTGTGCGTTCTCTTGCAAAGTAATTTCTCATAACTGTGTTCATACACACCGTCTGATCACTTAGTACACGGCTGTGTACCTTGAAAATACAATATATAGGCCTTATAACTGGCAACTGTACTGTGCGTTCTCTTGCAAAGTAATTTCTCATAACTGTTGTTCATACACACCGTCTGATCACTTAGTACACGGCTGTGTACCTTGAAAAATACAATATATAGGCCTTAACTGGCAACTGTACTGTGCGTTCTCTTGCAAAGTAATTTCTCATAACTGTTGTTCATACACACCGTCTGATCACTTAGTACACGGCTGTGTACCTTGAAAAATACAATATATAGGCCTTAACTGGCAACTGTACTGTGCGTTCTCTTGCAAAGTAATTTCTCATAACTGTTGTTCATACACACCGTCTGATCACTTAGTACACGGCTGTGTACCTTGAAAAATACAATATATAGGCCTTAACTGGCAACTGTACTGTGCGTTCTCTTGCAAAGTAATTTCTCATAACTGTTGTTCATACACACCGTCTGATCACTTAGTACACGGCTGTGTACCTTGAAAAATACAATATATAGGCCTTATAACTGGCAACTGTACTGTGTGTTCTCTTGCAAAGTAATTTCTCATAACTGTTGTTCATACACACCGTCTGATCACTTAGTACACGGCTGTGTACCTTGAAAAATACAATATATAGGCCTTAACTGGCAACTGTACTGTGCGTTCTCTTGCAAAGTAATTTCTCATAACTGGTGTTCATACACACCGTCTGATCACTTAGTACACGGCTGTGTACCTTGAAAAATACAATATATAGGCCTTATAACTGGCAACTGTACTGTGTGTTCTCTTGCAAAGTAATTTCTCATAACTGTTGTTCATACACACCGTCTGATCACTTAGTACACGGCTGTGTACCTTGAAAAATACAATATATAGGCCTTAACTGGCAACTGTACTGTGCGTTCTCTTGCAAAGTAATTTCTCATAACTGGTGTTCATACACACCGTCTGATCACTTAGTACACGGCTGTGTACCTTGAAAAATACAATATATAGGCCTTATAACTGGCAACTGTACTGTGTGTTCTCTTGCAAAGTAATTTCTCATAACTGTTGTTCATACACACCGTCTGATCACTTAGTACACGGCTGTGTACCTTGAAAAATACAATATATAGGCCTTAACTGGCAACTGTACTGTGCGTTCTCTTGCAAAGTAATTTCTCATAACTGGTGTTCATACACACCGTCTGATCACTTAGTACACGGCTGTGTACCTTGAATAATACAATATATAGGCCTTATAACTGGCAACTGTACTGTGCGTTCTCTTGCAAAGTAATTTCTCATAACTGTTGTTCATACACACCGTCTGATCACTTAGTACACGGCTGTGTACCTTGAAAAATACAATATATAGGCCTTATAACTGGCAACTGTACTGTGCGTTCTCTTGCAAACTAATTTCACGGCTGTGAAGGCAAAATATTGTAAAAAAAAAAAAAAATGCGGCGGGGGGCTAGCGGAATAGGACGTGGACGAGGACGGGGGCGCGGAAATGCTGTTGGGGGCCTTGTTGAAGCCAGTGGGGATACAATGCGTGCTGGTGAGGGTCAGCCAGGATCCCGCTCATCCAGAATCCCTGCCTTTATGGGACAGTTAAGCAGGGGGCGGGTTACACCGCTGTTGAGGCCTGAGCAGGTTGAACAGGTGGTGCAATGGATAGCCGATAGCGCTTCCACACAGTTGTCCACCAGCCAGTCATCCACACAGTCTCACTCTGACCCTCCTTCCTCCACACCTGGCCAACAGAGTCATCCCACCCTTGACCCCTCCCAGGAGCTCTTTTCGGGTCCTTTTTCAGATGTGCCGGAAGAATCCCAGGAGCTAGGAGAGGAATTTGTTTGTAGTGATGCCCAAACCCTTGAGTTTTCGCCATCTCCTGCTGATGTGGACCCTGAACCAGCATCTGTTATCATGAGCGATGATGATGATGAGACGCAGTTGCCATCAAGGGAGGCTGTTGGAATGTCCAGTGGGCAGGAGGAGGAGCAGAGTGAGGAAGAGGAGGTGGTGGATGACGAAATGACCGACCCCACTTGGCCAGGGGTGATGTCCAGCGGGGAAAGCAGTGGAGAGGTGGTGGTCTGCGCAGCACCGAAAAAGGCAGCAAGAGGCAGAGGGATGTCCAGAGGCAGAGGGATGTCCACAGGCAGAGGGATGTCCACAGGCAGAGGGATGTCCAGAGGCAGAGGACAGTCCAGACAAAGTAGTGAGGCCACAGCCAGCACGGCCGAAGCTGTTCCCGGCAGCGGGCAGTCGCGCGAAGCTCCCCCATCGAGGCCTCGTACTTCTGTGGTGTGGAGATTTTTTAATGTTTGTGCGGATGACAAACTGAGCGCGGTTTGCACACTCTGCCACTCAAAACTGAGTAGGGGCTCTGAGAAGAGCAATCTGACCACCTCAGGCATGCGGCGTCACTTGGAAGTCAAGCACTGGGCTGAGTGGGAGAGAGCAAACGCAATACAAACTGCGCCCGGTCCTGCTGCCACTGCCTCTTCCCCTTTGTTGTGTGCTGCCACTGCGGTCCAGACCTCCAGCCAGGACACCTCCACATCTGCCTCTGCCTCGGCTACTTTGGGGCCTTCTCCTTCAGCCTCCCCTTCCCCCGCCTCTTCGCCTGCACCCTCACACTCCTCGTCCCAACAACTGTCCATCTCGCAGGCGTTCGACCGCAGGCGGAAGTACGCCTCGAGTCACCCCCAAGCCCAAGCCTTAAACTGCCACATCTCCAAACTGCTGGCCCTGGAGATGTTGCCGTTTAGGCTTGTGGAGACGCAGGCCTTCCGCGACCTGATGGCGGCTGCCGCACCTCGCTATTCCGTCCCCAGCCGCCACTACTTTTCCCGGAGTGCCGTCCCCGCCCTGCACCAGCACGTGTCGCGTAACATCAGGCGGGCCCTGAGGTACGCAGTCAGCGCAAAGGTCCACTTGACCACCGACTCGTGGACAAGCGCTTGCGGCCAGGGACGCTACATCTCTTTGACGGCACACTGGGTGAATGTAGTGGAAGCGGGGACGGGGTCGCAAACAGAGACGGCCTACCTACCACCCCCGCCCAAGATTGCCAGCATGGGTTCTGATAAACCCCCCTCCTCCTCCTCCTCCTCCTCCTGTGCCTTAACATCTCCCTCAGCCGCTAGCTGGAAGCGTTGCAGCACTGGCGCGGGGAGACGTCAGCAGGCGGTGCTAAAGCTCATCAGCTTGGGCGACAGGAAGCACAGCGCCCCAGAGGTGAGGGACGCCATATTGCAGCAGACGGAGATGTGGCTGTCGCCGCTGCAGCTAGGACCAGGCATGGTCGTGTGCGATAACGGCCGTAACCTGGTGGCGGCTCTGGAGCTTGCCGAACTCAATCACGTACCATGCCTGGCCCACGTTTTTAATCTGGTAGTCCAAAAATTTCTGAAGACTTACCCCAACCTGGCAGAGCTACTGGTGAAAGTGCGGCGCTTGTGCGCTCACTTTCGGAAGTCAACTGTAGCTGCTGCTAGCTTAAAAAAACTCCAGCAACGCCTCCATTTGCCTGAACATCGGCTGTTGTGCGACCTGCCCACTCGCTGGAATTCCACCTATTCCATGTTGGCCAGGGTGTGTGAGCAGCAGAGAGCATTGATGGAGTACCAGATTATGAATCCACGCGTGCCTCCAACTCAGCTCCCTCAGTTTGCCAACCACGAGTGGCCATGGATGGCAGACATATGCGATGTACTGCGTATCTTTGAGGAGTCCACCAAGAAGGTCAGCAGCGAGGACGCTATAGTGAGCGTAACCATCCCGCTCCTAGGCGTCCTTAAAGAATCGCTCATCGCAATAAGGGAGAACGCATTGCACGCAGAGGAGACGGGGGTAGGAGGAGACGCAACGGAGCTACACAGTCAGACCACACTTTTGTCTGCTTCACGGTGGCAGTTGCAGGAGGAGGAGGATGAGGAGGAGGACGACGTGGAGGTGGCTGTGGAAGAGGAGGAGGATGCTGGCGGCGAGGGTAGCAGTCAGGCTGTGTGCGTCCCATTGGTTCAGCGCGGATGGGGCGGAGAGGAGGCGGAAGAGGAGGAAATGGCAAGTGATCCTTCTGGTGGGGGCAGTGAGGTCATGCCTATTCAGAGTCTGGCACACATGGCTGACTTCATGCTGGGCTGCTTTTCCCGGGACACACGTGTTGTCCGGATAGTGGAGAACAAACTGTACTGGGTCTTCGCACTCCTGGACCCCCGGTATAAAGATAACGTCTCCTCTTTATTCCGGTAGAGGAGAGGACGAATCGATTGCTGGAATACCAGAGGGAACTCGTGCAGAACATGATGGAGATTTTCCCACCCACCATCGCTGGCGGCAGAGAGGAGAGGGTCTCCCAGAGTCCCACAACATCCATCAGGCCCACAGCCACCAGGGGAACACTCTCCAAGGTGTGGGACACGTTCATGGCACCCCTCGTGCAACTTCCATCACTCGGCGGGCCCCGCTATCAGCAGGAGGGACAAGTATCGGCGGATGTTGCGGGAGTACCTGCAGACCGTAA